>CM067366.1:15788674-16388674 GCA_034401795.1 Chaetoderma sp. LZ-2023a | reverse complement strand
GTGTCTGCAAGCAGTAGTCTCACTAGTCGTAGCTCATCTTCCTTGCAACTGGCCTGGCATAGTACATCTAGGATCTTTGAGCGCTTTTTGTGTCGAAGGCTCGTGACATGGCAATTCCCATTTTGTGGAAATCCCAGTGTTTGAACATGACTACCGACACAAGCATGCGTTGAGCCCATATAATGTCTGCGCAGCTGCGTCCACGTTTGAAGTCACTTTGGCATGATCCGGTGAAGTCATCGATCTTGTCTTGGATGCGGCATAGAGTAACATTGGATGTTCCATATGCTGTTAAGGAGCACAATGGGCTGGGGTGTGGAGGCAGGTGGCTTCTTAAGCTTGGGTAGTGCGATAAGGATGCCTTGGCCTACAGCGTCGATGGGAAGGTGGTGCATAAAAGCTGAATTGATTAGGTGCGTGATCGGTTTTGAGATAATGTCACTTGCATATTTGAATAGTTCATTGCTCATGCCATCAGGTCCAGATGCACGTCCATTTTTCAAGGCTTTAAGTGCCTTCTCAACCTCTGCTGTATTAATTGGTGTTAGTAATGGCCTGGGGTTTCCTGAGAATGGGTGCAAGATCTCATCATCGTGGTCTGTGAACTGTTCCTTGAACCATCCTCGAATTGCCTCGGCTTTGCCCTGGTCAGTCCCGAGAAAGTGTCCTTCAGAGTTGTGTACAGTTAGTGGCGGAGTGTAGTCAGCAACTCTCAGGGCTAGGGCTGCCCCGAAACATGTTGTGGCAGTCATCCGTGACAGTAATTTCATCTGCAAGGGCGTCTGCTTGATGAATAGCAAGATCTGTGAAGCGTTCGCTAATGTGGCGCAGAATGTTATTGCGTTCCTGGCATAGTTTGGTGCGATCTTCACATTGGCCACTTTGATAGATGTGCAGATGTAACACTTTCTGTTCTGGTGACAGTTTACTGCGAGAGGGCCGTCAGTATACCTAGTTCTGTTGTTTTTAGAACACCTATGGTGCTAGTAGCTGATGATTCAATAGATATCAGTATTTTGATTAGGGCTTCGTTTGGATCAGAGCTGACGTCGATGTTAGCTATTTGCTCCACCAGGGCACTTTTGTATGGCATTTGAGTGTCAGTGTCGCTGATGAGCTTGGGTAAGCTGTAGGTGACTCTACTCTCTTGCCTGGTATGGCGTTTATACATTAGGTAGAGCTGGTTCATATGGAGTGTGTAATGACTGGCTTACGATCCGAATTGAGGTATGTGCCTTCATAGGAACGAGCATCCCGAAGTAGGGTTTTTGCTGCTGTCTTGCATAGTATGAACTCTATTTGGTTGAAGGCAGCTTTTGTAGCCTTAGAACCTTTTGGGGCTTTGCGATCAGCAATGAGTCCAGTCCATGTTGTCAGGTGGCGGCATGGGTGTTTGAAAGCCATATTTGTGGCAAATAGGCCAGTGGAACTAAGGAAGGCCACCAGTGCATCTCCATTGCTGTTGCGTGTGCCCTCTCCATACGATCCCATGCATGGGCCAAATCCTGAACCTTTGTCCGCAATGCCGAGTTTATCTAGCTTGGAGTTGAAATCGCCACACACGAACAGTTGTCATCTAGCTGGGATAGTAACTGCGGAGCTCAGTACTGCATAGAAGGAATCTAATATAGCTGGATTCTCCTTGGCCCTTTCGGTAGTTGGCGCATATACGTTGACTATGTGACACTTAGTGGGCGTGCGCTTTCGTGTTGGTATAGCCAGGTCGATAAATGCAACGCGATCACTGACGTATCCAAAACTAATAACATCGTCCAATACCATTGGACCGATTACGAAGCCTAATCCATGGTAAGTGGCCTGTTTTGGCTCCATGAGTACTAGCTTATGGCCTGTCTGAAGTTGCTGCTCTGAGTGTTTAGCTACTTTAGTCCCTTGAATGCAAGTGATATCGATTTTATGGTGTTCACAGTCTGCACCTAAGTTTGCATCTTTGATGTTGCAGTCAGACCACGTACATTCAACGTAGCTATGGTAAGCTCCTGGGAAGATTGCGTTGTCTGAGGATGTCGAGCACAGTTTCTTGTCAGAAGGTTAGACATAATCAGAGTTACCTTTGTATGCGGATGTCAGCCCGCAATCCTTGATGACATAGTTTCCTAGGAAAGTTGGTACTTACGAAGGAGACTGGCATGGAGGTGTCATATTTCTCCTCCTTTAGATAGTCCTACTTAGATAGCACCTTCAGATAGTCTTACTTAGATAGAACCTAGAGAATGTGGCTAGTTAAAACCGGCCTCTACAGTGGTCTCCAGGAATGTAGATTTGCATGCCCAAGAGAAGACTATTTTTGTAAATTTACCTCTGGAATGCATGTCTCGATAACCGCGCCACTCATTCCAGTTTAAAATTTTCAAAAATAGTCTTCTCTTGGCCTACAAATGGACATTCAATAAGGAAAAATTTCATTTTTGGACCAAATTTAATAATAATATATAGGATCTAGCGTTGATAGAAGTTATTGGTTTGGTTGGCGTCTATCGAGTCCCTGATTCCAGGCCCCATTCACGCCATTCTAGGCTGATATTTATTTCAGTCTATTATTGGTAAATTCCCCAGTGGTACCACAAATGGTATCCATTTATACTACTGAGAGGAGACGAGGAGTGAAGGAGATTGCCTAGTGATTGTCAGCTGGCGGCACGATCCCGGTGTCGCCGGTTTCACAGCTCGGCTCGGTAAAGCCTGACCTACCGCCTCCTCCATCTAGCGTTGATAGAAGAAGTTATTGGTCTGATTGGCGTCTATCGAGTCCCTGATTCCATGTGCCATTCACGCCATTCTAGGCTGGCATTATTTCAGTCTATTATTAACAAGTCTTTTTACTTACTTCTCCAGTTACCTATTTAACTTCCCCAGCTTTTAACTGGTGCCCATTTATACTTCTGGGTAAAGAGAGGAGACGAGGAGTGAAGGAGATTGCCTATGTTCCCAGCGATCGTCAGAACGGAACCGCGATCCCGGGGTTTGATAGTGGAACTCCACCCACGCGTTGCCTGCATTGGAATTAATCGATCCCTGCACTCCATAGATCTCAATTTCCAGAAAACTATACAGGTAAGATGTTGAATATTTTGAAACTAATTTGTCAACAACAATGCCCTGTCAAATTAGTTTAAAAATATTCAACAAAATGTGTATGAAATAGTAAAGACATAAAATTCTTACAACTTGACGGAATATTAAGTGTTTAAGAAATCCTAAATCGCGTCATTCGCGAACTGAAGTGCATCATAGGTAAATTAGATTCTGGGAAATAATATTTCAACGTTACAATTCGATTCCAATGGAAATGAAGACTGTCAGTTAACCTGGGAAGAAAAAGAATCCACGTCTAAATTGACACAAAGAGTTATGTTTATAACAACCACCACATGGATCACAATTTAAGCTAAGGCATGCCGCATACGCCATCTTAGCCTTTTTGACACTTAGCTTTTCAATGTATCAAACTGAAGGCAATTATATAAGAAATGTGTTGAATATTTTGAAAATACTTTGATTGTGAGCTATTGCTGCGATGTGCAGCGGCCAGTCAAATTAGTTTCATAATATTCAACAAGATGCTCTCCTGTATCATAAAAACATCGCCACATTTGATACATACATGTCAATGGGTTAATTGACACCCATCGTCATCAAGATGCACATCGGTGCGTACGTGTGTGCGTGAGTGAGCGCATGCGTGCGTGTGTGGGTGCGTGCGAGCCAGGTTGAGTGAGTGAGTGGTGGGTGGGTGGGTGGGCGGGTGGGTGGGTGGGTGGGTGAGTGGGTGGGTGGGTGAGTGAGTGGGTGGGCGAGTGGGTGTGTGGGTGAGTGGGTGAGTGGGTAGTTGAGTGAGTGGGTGGGTTGGTGCGAGTGGGTTGGTGCGTGCGCGTGTGCGTGCGCGTGCGTGACTGTGCGCTTACATAGATGCCTATGTGCACTTGCTCTCATGCCTGTGTGCACTTGCGTACGTGCATGTGTGCGCTTACGGGCGTGCCTGTGTGCGCTTGTGCGCGTGCATGTGCGCGCTTGTGAGCGTGTCTGTGTGCGCTTGTCGATCGGCCAGCGCGCTTGCATGCGTGCCTGCGTGCACTTGCGCGCGTGCCTGCGTGCGCTTACGTATGTCCGTGCGCCTACTCGAACAAACAAGCATCCGTGCGTGAACATTGTGATTTATTATCACAAGTGGTCTTTACAGAGCGGTTCAGTTCTCCACAACATCGTCGATTCCGTTTCTCAGCCATTGTGCATTATGAAATGACGATTTCGATCTCTAATTTACCCAGAAACCTTTATAAATATTTATCTCACATTGTAAATGCCCTAAATTTCTTTTCATTGAAGAGGCGTTTAGGAGTTTGGTTAATATAATTAAAGCTTGATATATTTAATATAGCGACCTAGAGGTTATGGTGTGTGGCTGTGGTTGTGGTGTGGTGAGTGGTGGTGGTGGTGGTGGTGGTAGTGTGGGGTTAGTGTTCAGTAGGTAAACGATATGTGAAATATATTATTTAACCCTTTAATGTCTAAATTTGGTCAAGAAAATCTAAATATTTCCTTATTGAATGTCCAACTGCAGGTCAAGAGAATACTATTTTTGAAAATTTACGACTGGAATAACTGGCTCTGTTACCGAGCCAGTCATTTCAGTTGTACGTTTTCAAAAATCGTCTGCTCTGGCGAGTTTTGTCATGAATTGGTTAAATTATGTTAGCGTGTGTAAGTTGTAAATAGTAACCATTTGCTTCCCGTAATCCATGTAATCCTACCTATATTTTAGCTGTAGATTGCCATAGATGTATCAACGTATGGCTATGCCCCGCCCATTTCTAGCTAATCTACACCCACTTTGTATGCGTACGCGTGTTGGTACCGCGGTGAAACTTTGAAACGTGAATTCTTAGAATTTTAATTTCAAGGAACCTATACAGGTGCGTTGTCGAGCTCCCCCCACCCCGTGAGATTAGTTTCAAAACGTTTAACCGAATGTTTATTAAATAGTAAATTCATCAAAGACACGCGATTGCCATGGCTCACTTTCACGACAGACCTTTAATCTTTTGTGACGGTGCTAGGTTACTTTGATTTTGAAGTCAGAAAAACATGTGACGTATTTGAATATGACGTCAGACACTTAGTCACAGCTCGGATTCCTCTATTATTACTTGATTAAGCGTATCTCAGCCCCGTGGGACTTAACAGCTCTGAGCCGTGGAGTTAGAAGTGTCCTCGGACTCTATCGCTTCTTTAGTTAATTCCCATATCTTTATAAACATCTATCTAACAAAGACCCGATTGAGAGAAATTTAGTTTAACATTCTCCGCGCAGGTGCGGGTGTGAAAGATGCAAGAGATAAGCTCTCCGCACATGGTTTCGCGCTGTAGGCCCAATCATCGGAGAGGTCTAGTGCATTATAAACTGTGAATACGTGAACAGTTATACGCAAAATTAACCTCGATATTTCGCACCCTCTTAGCGAATTGAAATAAAAAATTCAAATGAAAGATGATTGGTATACATTCTACGACGGATAAGCGTTTTAGCTACCGAGTTTTTAAATTAAGCTCAAGATATCGGCTGTAGAGGAACAATTACACACGATAATCATAAATTAATTTGAGGCATTTAGAAGTGAACGTTTACATCGGAGTTGAACTTCATGGCATTGAAGGATTTGGGAGATATTTAGACGTACAAGAACTATCGTGTTCTAGGAGAAATCGTTTTCCGAGTAAATTATTGGCGAAGGTGTTGACGCGTCAATCAGCTAGAAAGGTATGTAAACCAATACAAATCTTCTCTGTTGATGTTAAATAAGTTAGTGTGTCAAAATTAAAGTTGTAGTGGTGATTATATATAATAAAAGGATTCGAACTGCCACTCAAGTATCTGACGTCATAATGTAATACTGACTATAATGTGTTAACTGACGTCATAATCAGATATGTCACATATTAGCTGACGTCAGAATAAAAACAATGCAGCTCAATCACGAAAATCGAAAAAGCCTGTTAGGAGATTGTACGAATTGTTTGTCTTTGATGAACTTACAACTTACTAAACATTATGTTGAATATTTTGAAACTAAATTTACTGGGAATTGTTGCTGCCATAGGCAGCAACATCCCTCAGTCAAATTAGTTTCAACATATTCAACAGCGTATCTATATACTTACCTTGAAATGTCAGATTACAAAGTTTCAAATCGGTATCAAAACGAATAAGAAATGGGCGGGGTCTAGCTAGAAAGGGATGCGGCATCGCTGGAAATGAATCCGTCTATTGCAGCTCCCAGACATCAGTTGCGGAGGTATAAATTCCAGGGTGTAGGAAAGTGCTTGGCCCTTGGGTTGGAGCTGAAGTATGGGTGGTGCCAAAAACTAGGGCGGTGCTATTGGGATACACTAGGTGAGAGGAACAAACCTGGGTGGGGTTGTGGTGGTGCATGACCAACATCCCCTTGCACTCCTGTGTTCTTACACATATGAGTTATTTTACCATCACTGTGCGACATTGCGTTGCTAAAAATATGCCTGCAACTCTCAGAGTAGGTGAACTGTTTGCACTCAAGTTTTCATCTAGCACAACCTGTTCTTATTATAATCTTACTGTCTAACGCCTAATTTGCAGTGCAATTATTGAATGAAACCGAGGCATATTACTGGCAGATTTGCTATATCTATCTTTTTTGCATGATCTGTCGGTGATGACTTTAGATCGCCCTTTTTATTCTCTTGACAAAGACAACACTTATCTCAATTAGATTTGGCATCAGTAGCCATTGAGGATTAGAGCTGAGCTTGAATACTTTTTAACAGTGGTCCATTTTATCAAAGTTTTATCATGTTACCACAATGCGTCATGTATGATTTTCATCATAGGATAAAACTATATAGTCCCGTCCACAGCTCCGCCCTACACATATCCTAATGGGTGAATCTAGTTTTAGCTATGCCCCGCCCATTTCTAGGTAAGCCAGATATTGTAACCATTCCTAAAACACCTTCAATAGTTGCACAGATGTCGGTCCCTGTCTGGTTGTGATTTTCCTCATAATGTGAGCCATGTTCACATCTCTAATAATAGTCTCCAGTACCTTACATCAAACACACGTAAGGTTAACCGGCATACTGTTGCTAGCCGGGATTGTGTTGCCTCTCTTGACGATTGGTGCTATCATGGCTGTTCTCCACACTACCGGAATCTTTCCGCTGCTTAGTGACATCTTTAAAATCTTTACTAATGGCCCATACAGCACATCAACCAACACTTTTAGTATTCTTATCACATCTTTTGTCAATGTGATCTTGTCAGGATCTCTTCTTCAGATTCAATTTACATTACCAGATCTTCAATTGGGGTTGAAGTATTCAGCTATCCATCATATACTTTCAGAGTTTTTTCGGGTTAGAGTTAGCATGGTCGGCATCCCGCAAGATAGTCGCGAATTCGTGCCATTGCTGCTCGCCATCATTATCAAACGCTGCCATTTTATTTTCCAGTCTATGATAAATACTCCTCCCATACCTACTACTAGCATAGAACTTCCGGAATGGTCGGCGTTATACATTTCTGTAGCATTTAATCTTAAATACGGAGTGATTGTATGATCCTAATTGTGAGTCACGTTCAACACGTTCTACAACCACACTTTCATTTGCCATCACTAGATCTAGGATATGTGACATGTTAGTCCACCGCCCCCCCCCCCCTCCCTCTAGTTGCTTCGGTATCATGTTGGTAAGGTAATTTTCCCTCCACACCTTTATAAACCATTATTCCTTTCTATCTAAGTGGTCCATAGGTGAGCTTCATGCATCCCAGTTTATCTGTGAGTAATTAAATTCTCACACTGTAAGAAGGTGTGGTGTGATTCTCGTAGCTGCCTTGGTTATTATTTTTCACTGTTACTCTTCTTCTTCCTCATCATCTCAACTAGTGCTTTTATACACGCATCCCATCTAAAATTCATCATTTTCCCTCAATTTTTAATAGTAGCCTATGCGGACTTCTGAAAGGTTGTGGTTATAGCTTATTACGTGTAAACTCACTTTTGTGTAAATAATGTTCACGTTCAGGTCAGCTTTAGCAAGGGTGACTCTCAATTTCTTGGGCGTCACGGCGGTGAATGCAATTGACCTTTCCAGGTTTAGCCCATCACCAAATAAGTGCCACCCACACCTCACTCGTGTTGGGATCGATCCCTGAATTTCTTGACTATCAATTTTTCAGAAAATTATACAGGGAAACCTGTTGAATATTTTGAAACTAATTTGAATGGGTGCTGTTGCTGCCATAGGCAGCAACAACTCGCAGTCAAATTAGTTTCAAAATATCCAACAAAATGCTTAAGAAATGGTAGACATACAATTCCCACAATGTGACGGACTATTAAGCGCTAAAGACGGACTAAATCGCGGTATTCATGACGTCGTGATTATAACGTCATCATACATGTCACTTAGTCGATAATGATGTAATATGACGCCATATGATGGATGGATAAACTTGGAAAGGTCCATTATGTTTGGTGTTGCCGGTGGCTATTCAACTATCAACCTTTTGTCTGTCCTGTTCGTGGTTATAACATCCGCATTTATATACCGGAATTTCTTTTGGCAGTAGTCCTGGCTCACTTGCTGCCTTAAGCTGCATTTTCCTATTTGTCTGCTGAGAGGTGCGCTTCATCCCCTGATCGACCCCCCTACTCAATGCGGTGCTGTATTCCCTGACTGATACGTATATTATGCACCCCATCTCAGTCTAAGTACTGGAAGTTCTGCCTTATTTACAGTTAGCTATTCTGACCCATCCACTGTACCATCTTGCGACACATATTTTTGTTTTACTATTTACACTTTTCCCAACTGGCCTATTCCCTGCTTGTGTTATCTTCTCTTTTGGGTTTTTGTAATTATCTTATTGCCTGGCCGCCCGCTTACACGTTAACTATACTTTATACTTCTCTAACGTGTCTGATTCATCCTTCGTCTCTCTCTCTCTCTCCGTCCCTCCCTCGCTCCTTCTCTCTCTCTGCGTGCGTGCGTGCGTGCGAGCGAGCGAGCGTGCGTGCGTGCGTGCGTGCGTGCGTGCGTGCGTGCGTGCGTGCGTGCGTGCGTGCGTGCGTGCGTGCGTGCGTGCGTGCGTGCGTGCGTGCGTGCGTGCGTGCGTGCGTGCGTGCGTGCGTGCGTGCGTGCGTGCGTGGCGTGCGTGCGCGAGCGAGCAAGCGAGTGAATGCGTGCGTGCGTGCGTGCGTGCGTGCGTGCGTGCGTGCGTGCGTGCGTGCGTGCGTGCGTGCGTGCGTGCGTGCGTGCGTGCGTGCGTGCGTGCGTGCGTGCGTGCGTGCGTGCGTGCGTGCGTGCGTGCGTGCGTGCGTGCGTGCGTGCGTGCGTGCGTGCGTGCGTGCGTGCGTGCGTGCGTGCGTGCGTGCGTGCGTGCGTGCGTGCGTGCGTGCGTGCGTGCGTGCGTGCGTGCGTGCGTGCGTGCGTGCGTGCGTGCGTGCGTGCGTGCGTGCGTGCGTGCGTGCGTGCGTGCGTGCGTGCGTGCGTGCGTGCGTGCGTGCGTGCGTGCGTGCGTGCGTGCGTGCGTGCGTGCGTGCGTATCTGTAAATATGTCTAGATATCAATGAGGCGTGGAAAACGTCAATTATTATTTACCATCCATTAACCCAAATCACTGCGATGGTTTCTCCCCGACAACGTCGATGTTTGTCAATTAAATAGCTTTAAATACATATTCTCACTTCTGCTATATAGGGCCTAGTACATAATTTCCAGACGCCAGCGTGTCACTAACTGGGCGCGTGTGGCACCGGTTTTACTTTTTTGAAAGAAAATCGCCGGATGAGGGAGGGTGGAATTTAATTTCATCATTGTAACCCACACGCTCCCTTATTCTCCAAAGACCAATTAAAATAGTTGTTAATATTTCAACAACCTGTATATTTTGTTCAAATTTAATTCACTCAGAATATATATATATATATTATAAATAGTCTCAGTTTATATTCGTACAAGAGCTTCACATTTATCCTCGTGTACCGGGCGCCAAGAAAGATATTCCGTAATAACTAAAGTGCTAAGTACTGTCGATAATTTGGGGAAAAGTTAGGCCTGTTTACAGCTAGGTAGCAGCAACTATCTGCAAAATCATTCGAAGAGCGATTATGCGTTATCATTCTCTCGATAATTTGACTTATTTTAAGTGTTACAATTCAGCACTAAAAGGGGTTTACACCTTTCAAACCGAATTCCCGAATTGGAAAAGGCATGTAAAGTTAAAATAAATATTATGTTGAATATTTTGAAACGTATTTGACTGGAAGCAACAGTTACCTGTCAAAATAGTTTCAAAATATTCAATAGCTTACTTAAATACACTTTGCAATTTAGATTCTCAAAATCCAGCCTTCAAATTGTCAAATACGTGTCTAAGGATGTGAATTTAGAAGAAAAAAACTTCTCACCATTCAACATTAAATACCTATCGAAATTCATGTATCGTAAATTTCCATTTAATTCACCGATATTTAAACTATCTATTATCAGCTTAGCTATATCCCAATGAGATACGGGCCGGTTTAATGAAAGGGACTTAATGGCACTGAACTGTCACTATACTAAATGTCATCTAGGTTTAGTAGATCCACCCACACTGCTATCAGGCCATCTTAAAATATAATTCTGTCGCCTTTGACAATCGGGATTGGGGTTGGGGTGGACATCGCCCCGGGGCTCAGCGACCGATCGTCCTGTAATTCCGCCGTGATCTAAACCAGATAAGTCGCACCTTTGAGAGCGGCGTATCATTGTCAGTCTGTTGACCATACACGGCAAAAGTTCTGTATGATGTAGGCATAAGGAATGTGTGCTGTTGAATATTTTGAAACAAATTTGACTTGGAGCTGTTGCTGCGAATGGCAGCAACAGGTTCCAGTCGGATTTGTTGCAAAATATTCAATAGCTTTCTTGTATAGTTTACTTAAAATCGAGAAACTGGCATTCCACTGGTTAAACGCTTAACGCTATATATTCTGAATGCTTGAGATTTCGTTCAAAGATTGTTAATTATGAAATACGTTTGCTATTTTTCAAAGCCATTTTACCTCAATTCTGCGTGACCTCCAGTACCAACGACTTTAATTAGATTTTCTTACCTCAGCAACGATTGGCTGATAACTTATATTATTAAATTAAATCAACAAATAGAAAGATATGTCTATAAAGTTAAATGAGTTGAGCAAGTGAATTACTAAGTTATTTTTCTAGGCACTTCTATCAAAATTATGCAAAACTTGCTTGCATAACGGACTCGATTCTCTTTGGAATTTCGGACGCTCTGAGTTTATTTATTCACACGCCAGTGCGCATTGCAGTATGATACAAGAGCAGTCAATATATAGGAAAGTTCATGTGGTTATGTTTTCAATCCGCTAAATTGAGGAAATGTTCTTCTAAAAGGTAAGGTATGCTACTGCTGCGGCTACTGCTACTGCTACAGCTACTGCTGCTTCTACTGCTGCTTCTACTGCTACCTCTACTGCTACAACTACTGCTACAACTACTGCTGCCTCTACTGCTACTTCTACTGCGGCTGCTACTGCTACTGCTGCCTCTACTGCTACTTCTACTGCTGCCTCTACTGCTACTGCTGCCTATACTGCTACTTCTACTGCTGCTGCTACTGCTACTGCTGCTTCTCCTGCTACTGCTACTGCTACTGCTACTGCTACTGCTACTGCTACTGCTACTGCTACTGCTACTGCTACTGCTACTGCTACTACTACCTCTAATACTACTACTACTACTACTACTATAATTATTATTATTCGTTGGCACAACGTAGTTTTGCTCGATGGCCTTACGTTGACCCAACGTGTGTCCAACATTGGCAGTACGTTGGGTGATTGATATAGAATTAGTTACGTTTTCCCAACTTTGCATCTAGGTGTGAAAGGCTACGTGATATAATGGGCTAACGTAAACCCCACGAGCAGAGCTACGTTGGAACAACGAATACATATATTTTGGCCCAACGTTGGTCAAACGTAACGTTATTTGCTGGGATAGATCACGTGATCGGAATTTCTTTCAGCTATCACGTGATCCACGGGTAAATGTGTTCAGAAGATCTTTACCCCTTTAACACCCATATCAACCAAAAACGGCTTCTGCAGTGGCCATGAAAAATGCCCATTTCCAGACCAAGAGAAGTCTATTTTTGTAAATTTACCACTGGAATGGCTGACTCCAGAGCCGAGCCAGTCATCCCAGTGGTAAATTTATCAAAAATAGCCTTCTCTTAGTCTGCAAGTGGACATTTTCTATGAGAAAATTTAAATTCTCTTGAGCAAATTCAAGGGTTAACGGGTTCGTTAACTATTTCCACATAACGTTAAAAAATACGCACCATTTATTCATCTCTATGCATATAGAAAGTGGTACGGGGTGGGGTCTATGAGTTCCGGAATATTTGAATTTAAAATGAAAGGCATCCTAAATGTTTGTGTCAAAATTCTGATTTTATTTAATGAGCAAACAATGTTCGTATCAACAAATAAACATGACAACAATATGGCGATTATTTCCTGAGCAAATTGACGCAGAGCGATTGGAAGGGGAGAAATACCACTTACCCTGTTTCTAGGATTTTGTTTAAAGCGAGAATGGGGGATTTGATTTGCCCGGCAACGAACGCGATATATCAACAGAGTGCGGCTAGATTAACTCTTACAACGCGAAAAGCCCAAAACACCAACATCCTTCAAGGAATTTATAAATATTATATTGAGTATTTTGAAATTTATTTGACTGGCGGCTGAAAACTCAAAAGATTACCTGTATGACGGTTTTGAAATTGAGATATCGGGTAGTCATGGGTCTCAAAGGGTAAAACCGCGATCGCAAAATATGTATGCTTAGAAACTCGTTTATAAGGACCACCTCTAACTTAGAGAATTGCGCGATAGTTGTTCGCGCGATAGGTGATCGAGAAGTGGTCGAGGGGGGCGGGGGGTGCGAACAGACAATAGAGGTCTTCTATGTCCTAGAAGACCTCTATTGTCTGTTCGCCCCCCCCCTCAAACGCAATCTCTATTGGACAACTGAGGATCCGCTCTCTCACTCAAGTAGCGGAGGTTATAATTGCGCCCGTATCTAGCTACCTGAGGTAAGAATCCTTGGGAACACCTAGCTCCGTCACGAAACTTGAAAAGTCACGAAAGTCTACGAATTGTATGTCTTATCGTGTGAATTTACAAATCTAAGAGAGATCCTGTGTAATATTTTGAAATTAATTTGACTGGGAGATGTTGCCGTTTATGGCGGCATTAGCTCCTAGTTTGTCTGAAAACATTCAACACCTTGCAAACCTTGAAATTCAGCTTCCGGATAGTCAGCGATCAATAAATCGATTCACCTCTCGTAGAAAGTAGGCGGACCTGACCGAGAAATCGCCGCGGGGTAGCTAGAATGGATCCTTCAAATGCTTTGTATCTAATGATCATAGTGTACCTTTCCACTGTTAGCTATGCCCAGCCTATCTCATTCTAAGCTCCACCCACACCACGTGTTGGGATGGATCGATCCCTGAACTCCCTGACTACCAATATCCAGAAAACTATACAGATAAACTGTTGAATATTTTGAAACTAAGTTGACTGGTTGCTGTTGCTGCCTATGGCAGCACCAGCGACCAGTCAAATTAGTTTCAAAATATTCAACAGCACGTTTCTTAAATAGTAGATACATACAATTCGTACAACGTGTCGAACTATTAAGAGTTAAAGATGAGCCAAATAGAATCATTTATGCCGCAACGAGTATGATGTCATCCTACACGCCGCTTAGCCGATTAGGACGTTATATGACGTCAGCTTGATGGATGGATATTCTGGAAAGGTGAATTTTGGTATTTCTTTCCAAGGTGGTCGCTTTTGATAGGTATAATGAGATCGCATTACTGATTCACACTGCGGCTTATATAGGCTGTAAATGGATGGTTGGGTACTCCAACCAGCAGTAAAATTAGGTTCAAAATATCCAACAGAATATTCCCTACATCGCACATAATGTGTCAGTTCTCTTCTGTAGGCGTACGTGGTAAACCAGAATGGGGAGTCGATGGCACACCACCGCAACTCCCCATGCTTTCGCCAACTTTGACGTTCCGTCCAACCTATCCCACCCCACCATGGAGGCGGATCCCAATGTAAACAGTGTCTAGTAATCCGTAATAATATCATCATACGCCCACTCCCATAGCTCCGCTGTACGTGTACTCGATACGAGAGCGGAACGGGAGGTGAGGATCGTGTAATAAGCACGATGCAGTAATATGGGTAACTAAGCCTTTGTTTACAACTCAAGAAGTCCCCATGCATCTAGAACACATAGACGATCACTAGTTACGAAGAATGGATTCCCGACTTCCCGTACTCACCAACACGTTACTCTTGCCTTGAGTGAAATAAAGAAAACTGAAACTGAAGCCTTATTGGACGGTGTTCCGTGGTCTTTGGTAATGATGGCGCTTCGCGTGGGGTGGGGTGGGTGGGCTAGGGGTGGTGGATGGGGGGGGGTGGATCTGCGCATGAGTGATTAACGTTTCTGACTGTTTAACCCTTGGCCGGCTTGAGTGTTAAAGGGTTACATTTAAACCACCAAAATTTCATAACCGAGCCAGTCATTCTAGGGGTAAATTTTCAAAAATAGTCATCTCTTGGTCTGCAAATTTACATTTTCTTGAACAAATTTAAGGCTTAAAGGTCTAAATGGCATTGATGTCACGGGTGACATGCTGACCAGCGGTGTGTTCCGTTATGCGAACCACTTTCACCATTCACAAAAGCATTGTTTGCACATGGCTGGAAATGGATCCATCTCTAGGCTGGTAATGTATTCACACAGCTGACGACATCAAGGAGGGGTGCGATCTGTCACTCAAGTATCCGACGTCATACCTAATTACGTCACAAGTAGACGGACGTCACAATACACAATGTCATAAACATTGAAAAGCCAGTCAATTGCACGATTTTTTATGTCTAATATTTAATAAACATTCTCTTGGGTATTTTGAAACTGATTTAACTGGGCGCTGTTGCTGCCATAGACAGCAACATCCAGTCAAATCAGTTTCAATAAATTCAACAGCTTATGTCGATAGTTACCTTAAAATTCGTATTCCGGTAATTCAAATTTTCAAGTACATAAATCTATTCCAATACACGGAAAAGGTTGGCGGAGGTTAGCTAGAAATGGGCGGGGCATAGCTAGAAATGGCCGGTGCATGGCCAGAAATGGTCGGGCATAGCTAGAAATGTGGAGGGGGGGGGGGGCGGGGCATAGCTAGAAATGGACCGCTCTATTGGCTGCGTTGTGGTTGGCGCTTGGTACATGCAAGAACTACGCACTTATTCATACGCATAAGATCCATGATTAGATTGATTGTTCCTTGTTTCACGCTTGTAAGTGCTGTTTCTCGTTTCTCTGGCTGGGGAAAGGACACGATGATGTGGAGCGTGTATCCTACCTGATAGACTCCCTCATTGAAAGGATGGATCCAGTTTTAGCTATTCCCCGCCCATCTCTAACTGAAGTATGGCGTTATTCCTGATTAACTCTCTAGTGAGAACTCAGCCTAAGTTCCACCAACGCTTTATCCGTTTTTGGATCGATCGACCCATGCATTCTAGAATCTCAACTCCAAGACAGCAATACAGTTAAGCTGGTGATTATTTTGAAACTAATTTGACTGGGTGCTGTTGCTGGGTCCTATGTTTATTAAATACGAAAGACATACATTGTGTACAACTTAAGCTATTAAGCGTCTATGACAGACTTAATTACGTTATACCATTAATTACGTTAATCATGACGTCAGACTACATGGAATGTTGTTAATTATGACGTCATGATTATTCGATGAACGTGTTTCGTCGATTAATGAGTCAACCACAAGATTTTAATGTGACTGCCGCTAGGAAGACCTCGGAGAGAGTTGCTGTTCTATAGTATCGCCTTGTTCTCCCGCAGTGCATACAGTTTGACCGAGTCAACACGAGGTACAGATGTAAGACTTTATTCTGCTGATTTAGTGGTACATTATTGGAAAACAAGCATAAAAATACGCTTACAAACAGTTAACAAAATATATCAAGGTCAATGGGTAATGGACCTTTCCGGTTTTAGCTATGCCACGCCCATCTCTAGCTAAGCTCCACCCACACCTCGCTCGTGTTGGGATCGATCGATCTCTGAACACCCTGACTATCAATTTCCAAAAAACTACACAGGTAAGCTGTTGAATATTTTGAAACTAATTTAACTGGGTGCTGTTGCTACCTAAGGTAGCAACAGCGCCCAGTCAAATTAGTTTCAAAATATTCAACATCATGTTTATTAAATAGCAAAGAATTACAAAGATATACCATTCATACGTGTCAGACCATTTGAGATTTGGTGACGGTCTATATGGAACCCTTTGTGACGTAATAATCATGACGTCATCGTTACACGCGCTGAGTTGATTATGACGTCATATGAGGTTTGATGATGAATGGATACTCTGGAAAGGTGAATTGGTATGTAATCGTTTGCTTTAATGTTGTTGGTCCTTTTCCAGGTTCCAATCATAGTTTTTGGTCGATCCCATCAATCCAGACAACGTACAAGTGTAGTTGTTAATGTAATAACTAATAGAACGGGAGAACTCGGAAGTAGAACAAAAGTACTAATTCCAATACTTGGAAATTATGAGAAATTGTGAATTCGACTTTCATCCTGAACCGAGTCACGGAAAATGGGAACACTGTTGTGAATAGGATCGATTACAATGAACCAATAATATAATTTCCCTTAAATACACGGTGCGAGACATCGAAACATAAATAACACATGTATACGACTTACACTTGGTGAACGGAGGGATTTTCGAAATTATGCATGGAACATGCAGACGTCAACGAACGAAAACGTAGGAACTACGAAAATCTAATACCGAAAAAGCGGAATAACGGGAATAGGCGAAACGGAACCAAATAATAAATTAAAATCTTAATGTGCCAACATTACACGCCTACCGACACAATGGATTTTCCCCGTTTTTGCTATGCTCCGGCCATCTCTATGTAAGCCCGACCCACACCTCGTCCATCCATGTTGGGATTGATCGATCTCTGAACTCCCTGACTATCAATTTCCAGAAAACTATAAAGGTAAGCTGTTAAATATTGTGAAACCAATTTGACTGGGCACTGTTGCTGCGGTAGCAACAGCGTCCAGTCAAATTAGTTTCAAAATATTCAGCAGAGTATGTATTAAATGGCAAAGACATACAATTCATACAACGTGTCGGACTATTAAGCGTTAAAGATGGGCTATTTCGAATCATTCATGGCGTCATAATTATCCCAGCGTACGCGTCACTCAGTTAATTATGACGTGATATGACGTCAGCTGAGCGATGAATAAACTTGGAAAAGTCCATTGAAGGTGGGCATTGTGTCCCAGCACGTATTGGGACGTTTATATCAGGCTGGGTACTCCTGGAGCCAGTCACCACAAGAAAACAACAGCGCTTTCGCAAACACAGGAATAGAGACAGATACATATGGATGAACACGGGAAGTTGTTTAGAGGAACCGAACGTAAGCGCCCTATTCAATGTGCAATGGACCTTTCCAGTTTTAGCTATGCCCCGTCCATCTCTGTCTAAGCTCCATGGGGCAGGGTGGAGGTGGGCGGAGGGTGCTATAGGACAATGCTCACGACTCTATATATGTAGACACCAAGGTGAAGGTTCTAGGCCTTTTTCATCTCCGAGACCTATCATAAGACATTTCTCTATAAAATGGCAGTGTCGACATTTTACAATATGTTCGCCATCTTAGCGTGTAAATTAATAAATACACTTGTTTACATAATACGCTGTATATGAGGGTTTTTTTAATCTCTGGCACCAAAACCCTATATGTAGACACCACAATCAAGGTTCTAGACATTTTTGTTCCCGGGATACGCCTAGAGGGCAGGGCATAACTCTGGAACCATTCTCCCGCGGGCAGAGGGTTAATCATCCGTGACGTCTTAACTCCAGACAAACATATTATGTTGAGGGATTTGAAACTAATTTGACTGGAATGTGTTTTGCTACCTATAATTAAGCCAAACAGTTCAAGACAAACTAGTTACCAAAATACTAAAGACGTTACCTTTAATTATGTTGGGGCTTTCACATGAACATACTAGGGTCCACCATCTGCGGCATCTTAGATCACTGTTCCACCTCCAATCCCGTCTCAGATCTTCAATACTTCACCATCCCATCAAACTCAGATTGACGACATACCAACAGTCACACCTCAGACTAACAACTCTCCACCATCTGCTCAATCTCAGACCACCGTCACTCCACCATCTGCTCCATCTCAGACCATCGACACTCTACCATCTGCTCCATCTCAGACCACCGACACTCCACCATCTGTTCCATCTCAGATCACTGACACTCCACCATCTGCTCCATCGCAGATCACTAACACTCCACCATCTGCTCGAACTCAAATCGCTGATCCGTCGCCAATCTAGATCTTCAACACTTCACCAGCTGTTCCATCTCAGATTGATGATCCACCATCAGTCATAACTCAGACCAACATCACTCCCCCATCTGTTCAATCTCAGCCCACCGACACCACACCATCTGCCAGATCTTAAACCATTGGCACTGCACACTCAACTAGAGACACAACCCCAGTCAATTCAGTAGAGGAAGAATGAATTGCTCATGCACAGCGGCTTATAGAAATGGGTGACCTAAAAATGATGACATTGTTTCGTGGGCGGCCTTCTGTGCCGCTGATCAACCACGATTAGACCGACTACCATGCATCACTACAATGCTATCCATCTTACAGGACAAGGCTAGTACACAAAAGATGATATACCATGCCAGGTCCATAATCAAAGCATCGACCGAGCGCTTGAATCCTGGACAGACACCTGTCATCACACTTGACCAACCCCTATATGCGATTGCCAAAGCCCTTCAATGGGGCCCAGCTATCGAGTTCAATGAAGACAACTACTGTGTGTTCCTCGGCCCTCTCCATTCGAACATTCTCTAGGAGAAGTTGTTAGGTGATTGCCTGCGGGACAGTGGTTGGATTGCGATGCTTATTGATGCTGATTTCACAACTCCAGGTCGAGCTGATGCCATTGTAAAGGGCACACACGTGACAAGGACGTGCTATTCACATTGCGGTACAGCGTTGACACTTTCGATTCTGCGAAAGGAAGCATACACAAAGTACAGTAGCGACTATCAGGAGAATGGAGATGAACACCTATCATTTGAGTCAAGGGAGAAACATGCCCTCAGTACAAATACTGGCAGACGGCTTATGAGATGGAGATGTGCCTGTTGCGCTTTGTGCGTTCTATTCATGTCGGAGACTGGGATATGTATGTCAGAACTTTGGATGAGATTGCAGATTGGGCAGTTATTCTTGATCACTACCACTATACCCGCTGGCTTCCAGTGCATGTGCGTGATATGCTAAGCATCCGTATAAAACATCCGGACCGCTACAAGCAGTTTGCTGAAGGCTTCTTCACTATTGCCAAGACACAAAACTCATTCTCTCTGATCGGATTTGACCAGAACCACGAGCGGCAGAATAAGGAACTGAAAATGCATGGTGGTACTCTGAATCTGAATGACGAGTGTGTGTTCACCGAGTGGTCAGTTGTTGGTCCAGGAGTTTCAGGGGTCATCACAGAGTTTGAGTTCAAGCAGAAGCTCCGTTTATAAGCATCATGATCAAGTCCAAGTGTCCAGAAAAGATTTGCAACAGACACCAATGAACTTGTTGCAGCATTCCAAGAAGCAGGGCATCCCTTTGATGAGGGCAGTGACGAAGTTATCATTCTTGACAGTTAAGAGGTCATGTCAAAGGATGTCACCACGGGATTATGTGTGCCCATGATGAGGGAAAGAAACAACATTCAGCTTTCCTGAAGGAGCGCATGGAGTCTCAACCAGTTGCTTTCTATGAACCAATTAAGATGAACAAAATCCCACTTCCCAGCAATCGGTACAACAAAAACAAAAGCATGCACGTCGATAGCCTCAAAGAAGACGTGAATCTACTAGTGCAGCTCTATATCGCAATGCAAGTGAGGGCAGGAAATACTGACCGCCTTTTTGAAGTGGAGAATGCTGATGCCTCGTAATCCTTATTAAAGCATGCCAACCTGTGAAGTGGCAAAAAATCTGATCTACTACCGCCCTTAGAAACAGATTCGCCATCTGACTTTGATAAAGCTGACATGAAACTTATTGATGGTGCTGGTATGGTGTATTTACTAAGACCGGAGAGAGGCATCAAAACAGTCAATGAGTATGCTAAGAAGAATGTTATTTCGTTCATTGAGAAGTATCTGGCCACAGTCAAATGCATTGATGTCATCTGGGACAGGTATTTATCAGACAGATTGAAAGCGACAACCAGGGGAAAAAGGAGAGCAGGAATCAGACAGCGATTACCAAGTGATGAGAATGGGCAAATGCCGAAGAACTGGACCAGCTATCTATGCAACGAAACGAATAAGGTGGAACTGTTTCAGTAGCTATCAAAATTGATAGTACAGTCCATCTTCTGTGAGGGGAAAGTGGTTATTACAACTATGGATGAGATCATCCTCCAGAATCCTGCACCATGCGATGATGACCCTGCGATTGGGTCAGATTATTCTCTCAGCCCATGCAACCATGGGGACTTTGATACTAGAGTTATGTTGCATGCAGCAAATGCAGTGTCAGAAGGGTACAAACGCATACTGAGTATCGCAAACGACACTGATATCGTTGTCCTAGCTTTCTTTACTGAGATTGGGGCAGAGAAAATATGGGTGTCATTTGGAATGGCCAAGAAATTAAGATATGTTTAAATCCACGAGAGCTGCAATACCATGCATCCTGCAAAGGCATGCGCGCTCCCGCATTCCATGCCCTGGCATGGTCTGATGACACATCGTTCTTTTCTGGCATAAGGAAGAAGTCAGCATATGGAAAGTGGATTACATGGCCAGAACTTACTAACGTTGTATGCCACCTAATGGAGAGACCTCTCACATTACCTTCAGAGGATATCAAGGTAATTCCGAGTTTCGTCATCTCACTATACTCTGCGTCCTGTCCTCTGACAGAAGCCAACCAAGCACGCCAGCGTATATTCGATCAATCCTCTCGTACGTTTGAGTACCTGCCACTAACTAAAACAGCCTTGATAGAACATGTCAAGAGAGCTGGATATGTGTGGAGGCACTCTCTCGTGGCCAAACAAGTTTTACCGTGTTCAGGCTCGTGGGGGTGGGTTACGTCTTAGTCTGGTTGTGTGCCTTTCTGGACCACCCTCTGTCGAACAGCAAACGCATTGGAAGAACTGACCACATGCGGCTGTACAGGAAGGTGCTCCTGCTATAAGAAAGGGCGCGTATGTACAGGCAGATGCAAATGTAGAGAAAGCTGTTATGGTCGTCACGGCTCTCCTTCGACACCAACATGTAATTGAGCGGAACATAAATGGTGATGACCGTGGAATCCCGGATTTGATTTTGATATTATTTAGACAGTTAGTTGCATTCATTTTAGCCTAGCATTATCAGCCACAGCATACAATAAATTTAACACAATGTAAAATGTAAAAAGTCAGTTTTATTGGCGATTTATAGCGATTTACAGGCAAAAACATTTGACCTTGACCTTTACATGTTGACATCGCCAAAACTATAAGACTGCATACCAAACACATCGGAATAACATTACTATTAGTTAGCTAGGCTTGTCATTCATGATTCTGACGATGTTGGTTTTAGCAATATACGGATCGTGCGACACAAAGTGTCATGAACTTGATCTGTCAGAGTTGATCTTGAAATCACGGAGAGAAAGTGATACTTTTATCATTTTAGTAGGCCTATAGCCTGATCTGACCTGGAATGCAATAGATTTAACACAATGTAAAATAGTCAAAGGTCCGTTTTATTAGACGATTTATAGCAATTTTTGGACCGAAAACCTTTGACCGTGACATTTTCTGGTGACCTTGACAGTGGATGAAGACAAAAACCTCTCCAATCGATCGGGCATCCTGAAGACCATCAAAATGCATACCAAACTCACTGGAAACTGTGGATTGCTATAGTTGGGATATGGCCATATTAGGTTTAGCTTATATCGGCGTCGACTATTTTGGCTTTATGCCAATTAGGGGGCGTTACCCAGTCCCAAAATGTGTGTCCTATATCAGGATTTGATTAGCACCTGTCAAAAGTCATCTGTGCCAAATTTGGTGATTTCTTCCAAAAGTGAACATTCCAACCTTTAAGCCCGGGGACTAAATGAAACCAACACTACATTATGACTAGGGCTTTCTTCGCAGAAAGGTTATTTTACAAGTTCTCCGTTAAAGACACGAAAGTCAAATTTCGTTATGATGTTAACGATAATATGTAAAATATTTTGAAAGTAATTTGACTGGGAACGGTTGCAGCCTATGGCAGCAACAGCTTCCAGTCAGATTAGTTTCAAAATATTCAGCAACTTTCATATATATATATATTTGGCTGACAGTTGAGACACTGGTATTTTAAGTGTCAAATGGGTAACAAAAAAACGCTATGTAGAAAAAGCTGTATTAAAAATGTTGTCGTACATAATCTGCCAGACATGTGCGTGACGAACTGACCTATAACCACGCACGCTGGTCATTTGACGCCACGTTTATTTAGAAAATTGAGTTTGTCCGTCAATGTTCCAGTATTTGCTCTTAAAAAATAAACACACAGACTCTTGCTAAATTACTTTCACACGGTACATGTAAAATTCTGATGGTTATTTTGAAAAGCATTTGACTGAGACTGAGAGGTATTACTATGACAATACCGAATTTCGTTCAATTTTTTAAACATTTTATTAGGCCGAAATTGTGCACAACTTTCATTGAATTCTGTACGAAGATGGTTTCGATTATATTAATATATTTAGTTACGTGTTTAGAAATTATAACGAGCTCTGTATACAAAGGAGAGGGGACATTAAGCAAAGATATTATGTATTTAGTGTTTTTTCTTGCTTGAGATTTGACGAGGAGATATATATTTTGTTGTCATGGCAACAGTTTCAAATAATATTTGTGTAAATAATTGCAGTATTATTTGCGTCGAATTCCGCATATTATTATTAATATTATTATTATTATTATTAGAGTGCTGAGGATTCAAGATGTGATATGTTTGTTGTTGTGGTGGTAACGGTTTTAAGAAAGCTCGCGTTTAAATAAATAACTGAACTAGGCCTACTATTTGCGATGAATTACCTCCTGTATTCGGTTCTCGCTTCTCTCCGTAATTTCATGACGCGCTATATCGTCATGGTAACTGGTTTTATTGAACTATTGTTTCTTACTTGTATATTAGTGCAGCACTTGGAAAGACCTTTTTAAAATAACTGTCATTTTGTTCTTAAAAAGTGACCCAATTCGATTATAAATCAATATATGTATTAAATCGTTAGAAATATTCAAATAGTCGACTACCTGGACCAATTATATCCCGGTAAGTATACCCGGTGTCGTTAGGAGATTCACTCTTGGAATTTCAGTCTCAATTTAGTAGCAATTTATGCGCATAATGGACCTTTTCAGTTTATCCATCCATCATATAACGTCATGCAAAATGAGGTCATACACAATGACGTCATGAATGACGTAGATAAGTTCGTCACGGACGCATAATTTCCTATTAAGCGTTCTTGGACGAATTGTATGTCTTTATTATTTAATAAACGTTGTATTGAATATTTTACAACTAATTCGACTGGACGCTGTTGCTGCCATAGACAACAACACCACCCAGTCAAATTCGTTTCAAAATATGCAACATATTACGTGTAAATAGAGATTTATGGAGTTCATGGTGCGATAAATCCAGCCACGAGCAAAACGATGGGCGGGGAATAACTAAAACTGGATTCATACATTTAGAAGCATTTTATGCACATAATTAACCTCGCTTAGTAAAGAGAAGATGGTATTGCGATGAGAGTTCGTCCGTCCGTCCGCGTGCCCGCCCGCCCGCCCGCCCGCCCGCCTGCCCTGCCCTGCCCTGCCCTGCCCTGCCCTGCCCTGCCCTGCCCTGCCCTGCCCTGCCCTGCCCTGCCCTGCCCTGCCCTGCCCTGCCCTGCCCTGCCCTGCCCTGCCCTGCCCTGCCCTGCCCTGCCCTGCCCTGCCAGCCTGTACATATACACTAGGATTCCAAAAGGTTGGGTTTGATCTGAAAACTCCGGAAAATCGTAAAAACACCGAAATGTCCGTGAAAACTCCTTTAAAATAATAAACCCGGAAAAGTCAAAGCCTTTCTTAAAACATAAAAAACGGGTGGTCGATCGTCTGCAAGCACGGATTGCTCTTGTTCCATATATATATATATATATATATATATATATATATATATATATATATATATATATATATATATATATATATATAACTTCTAGTTTGTGTAAGTGTGTATATAACTGTATATTTTAGCGACACAATACACGCATGCGCTTTGTTGAGTTGTTCTACCATGTGGCTGTGTAAAATACACACTTACGTCGCTAACCTTAACCATTTAACTCGCATATCAGCCAAAAACTGTTTCTGCAGTGGTCTTGAGAAATATACATGTACAGGCCAAGAGAAGACTATTTTTGAAAATTTACCGCTGAAATGACCGGATCAATACTTCCAGCCGTAACTTTTCTAAAATAGTATTCTCCTGATCTGCAAATGGACAGGTTCTATGAGAAAATGTAAATTACCTTGAGCAAATTGGACGCCTAAAGCTTTAATGGGTGATAGAGCATTCATATCTTATGCTGTTACTCATTAAAGAGAACATTCTAATCTCCGCCTCAAATTCCTCAGGTGTACAGGTATGAGTGACTCCACTGCGAACTCTTCTGAATATTCCCAGGTTCCATCTCTCATTTGCCATCTCTCTCTCTCTCTCTCTCTCTCTCTCTCTCACTCTCTCTCTCTCTCTCTCTCTCTCTCTCGCTTCCGACCTCCTGCTCTCTCCCCCTCTTACTCTTTTTCTCACCCCTCCCGTTGTCCTCCAGGCGCGGAGGCGCCATTGATCTTGACATCGTTGAAACTTGCGGCATGACACATTGTCGTCTTAAATTAGTATGTGTGCGTGTGAGCGGTTGTGGGGATGTTTTGGCGTGCTTCCATTTGATCAGGTAGTGAACTACGTCATATCCAAATTTCACAGACAATCCTGGTGGCGTGGGCTACAGGATCAGTACTGAACCAATATCGGGCCAGTACTAGCGCAATAAGATGCACTAACAGGGAATGTATTCGCAAGTACTTTTTGTTAAAACATGGTTTATTTAAACATGGTTTAGTGAGTCGGATGAGGGTGCGACGAAGCTGAGCCTTATACCCGTGCATCCAAATTAGATTGCGAGACGGCGGTGAGTTCGGTGGTGATGTTGGCCTTGATAATGTTGAGGGCGATTGCGTTATTGCTTTTATGGTTGAGCAAATTGGTGTGACAGAAACAGCGCCCAGTAAAATTAGTTTCAAAATGTTCAACAGTCACACGCGTCGCTTAGTTAATTATGACGCTATATGACGTCAAGATGATCGATGGATAACCTGGACAGGTGAAATGCGGGACAAGTACCACATTCCCGGAACCTCGAGCTTGTGGGAACTATATACGCCAGCTGTTGAACATTTTGATATTTTGTTTATAGCAGCAACATCTCCATTTCAAAATAGTTTGAAAATAATTTAAAATATATATTTATTAAAACATAAATTTGGCAAAGGCACGCAATTCCGTCGCACATCGTCGGATATTTACTGTGTCGGACATAGGGGCCTACGTCATATGACTACATGACGTCTGTTTGACCATAACGACAGTACTGATGTTTGAGTGACAGATTGGCTTCCTTTTCATTTATTAGCCCATCTTGTGTAAACTTGTCCTTGTAGGGGTTAAACCGGCCCAGACGACCTTTGCAGTAGTTTTGAGAACTGACTATTTGCAGGCCAAGAGAAGACTATTTTTGAAAATTTACCGCTGGAACGACTGACTCGGTAACCAGTCATTCCAGTGGTAAATTTTCAAAAATACTTTTCTCTTGGCCTGAAAACGGACACTGACAAAGCAGCAAAAATCTAGATTTTCACGACCATTAACGCTAATTCACAATTCGGTCCAAAAACGCCTACAAACTATTTTTCTATATTCCAGCCGTACATTTACGTAAAAACTCCTCTACTCTTGCCCACACACGTGGTCATTCGCTGAGGAAATATTTTAATTTTCTGGAGGAAAATCTTGGCAAATTAAAGGATTAATTGATAAAAGTCGCATGTTGTGCTCTTTGAGGCGCTGTGGACACAAGAGGGGTTAATGTCTAGCCGGGGAACGAGGTAGCGGAATGTGTTTAAAATACCATTCGTAGTTTATTGCGTTTGGATAGTGTATAGTCTGAACAGCGAGTATAAAATGCGGAGTATCTTTCAATATCTGTTATTCCATTTATATTTCACCCGTTAACACTCAAATTTGCTTAAAGGCGCATATTCACAACAAAATGCCTGAAAATTAAATTGTTGAAACTATATAATTTTAGAGACTTAAATTGTGTGCCTCAATGTAATGAAACGGAATAAATCTTAACATATGATGATTTCATTCCATATAAATACAATTCGTAGGTTTAGTTGTGAATTTGAATTAGGGACTCGTGCCTCTAATTCAATTTGACAACTTACGAAATTATATTAATTTATACGTAATGAAATTATAATATGCTAAGAATTGTGTCGTTACATTGCATCTAGGCACACAATTTAAGCCTCTAAAAGTATACAATTTTAGCAATTTTCTTTTGAACCATTCTGCCGTGAATATGCATCTTCAAGATAGTATCAATTTTCTCATAGGCCATTTGTGGACCGGGAGAGGATCATTATTTGAGGGTTCACCACTGGAAAGACTGGTTCTGTTATCGAGCCAGGCATTCCAGTGGTGAATTTACGGGAATGGCATTGACTTGGTCTGCGAATGGACGTTTTCAAAAACGTTGCAGAAGCTTGAGTTAGAAATGCTATTTATTATTTTTACAATCCGCCACCTCGATGTATTTATCGTATTGTATCTTTATGTGTATGTGTGAGACACGGTTATAAGACACCTGTCTTATCGTGCTTCGACTTGAAAAATAATAAATTCTGTTTAAACTAACCATTGCTATTGAATCTCCGATCATTTCTAGCTAATCTCCGCCCATGTCTATCCAATTTCCGCCTATGTCTATCCAATCTCCAACCATTTCAATCTAATCTCTGCCAATTTCTATCTAATCTCCGCCAATTTCTGCTTTTCGATTTTCGTGAGGGAGCTAGGCATTAGACGTATGTAATTTATTACGTCGTCAGCTCGCATGTGACGTATTCCATTATACGTCATATAATGTACCATTCCAGTTTTAGCTATGCCGCGCCAATCTCTACCTAAGCTCCACCCACACCTCGCTCGTGTTGGGATCGATCGATCTCTGAAATCCATTACTATCATTTTCCAGAAAACTATACAGCTAAGCTGTTGCATAGTTTGCAACTAATTTGACTGGGTGCTGTTGCTCCCTATGCTGCTGCCTATGTTGCTGCCTATGGCTGCCTACGGCAGCACAGCACCCAGTCAAATTGGTTTCAAGAAATTTAACAACACGTTTATTAAATAGCAAGGACATACAATTCGTACAACGTGTTCGACTAGTAAGCGTTTTAGACGGACTAAATCGAGCCATTGGTGCTGTAATTGATTATGACGTCATCCTACACGTCGCGTACTCGATTATGACGTCATATGATGGATAGATAAACTAGAAAGGCTCATTGAGTGACGTATCGGCTCCCTCTAATCTATCTAATCCATAGAAATTTGGCTTGTAAATGCGGTGAAGTGTTTTATCTCAACGTGGCAAGATACGCAAATAAACACCGATTGTGGCCTTGAAGTAAAAGAACAAGAAAACTGCTACCACAAGTTGTCCAGCGGGAAGTGGTCTCTTTATTTTATCATCTTTCATCGAAAATAAATAATTAGGTGGCGTTCTAGCTGATAGATAGCGGGCTGAAACAAGCCGTTATACTGACATCCAGGCTCCCTATATCTCTTTCGCTAACAGCGCTTCAACAATGCGTCCTCTGTTTCCGTAACCTTGCACTCAATTTAACTCCTCAGTCTTCAACACAGTAAATTTAACAACTCAACTTTAAGACAGGGAATCTGTTGAATCTTTGGAAACTAATTTGACTGGAGGCTGTTGTTTCCAGCAACAGATACAAGTTCAAATTAGTTTGAAAATACGAAGCAGAATTATACGCTTATGCGCATGTTTGGAAATTTTGTAGTTTCGTGTCAGCGAGTGTTAACGGTTTACCTTGAAATCTCCGGAAATTCGAGTATTGAACTTAAGATGCTGCGAATTTAAGCAATCGCTAATCGCGTCCAGCGCGATTGCTGGGGGACTGGTGGAGATTTGTTGGGGTGGGGTGTGGTGGGATGGCGTTCGGGTAGTAGCGTTACAACGGAGGAATGCAGTTTAGCTATGCCCCGCCCATCTCTAGCTAGGCGCCACCCACGCTTCGCCCGTGTTGGGATTGCTAGATCCCTGAACTGCGTGACTATCAATTTCCAGAAAAGTATACAGGTAAGCTGTTGAATATTTTGAAAGTAATTTGGCTGGATGCCGTTGCTGCCTATGGCAGCAACAGCGCCCAGTCAACTTAGTTTCAAAATATTCAACCGCATGTTTATTAAATAGTAAAGACATACAAATCGTACAACAACGCTTAGCGCGTCATCAATTAAGCGTTCGTTACGAACTTATCTACGTCATTCATACCGTCATTGATTATGCCATCTTCCTTACATCACGTGGCTGACTATGACGTCATATAATTGATGGATAAACTGGAAAGGTCCATTGCTTAGATCTTTAACACGTTCCTGTAGAAGCCGGCCAAGCCGACATATGCAGGGGTCTTGAGGAATATTCATTTGCAGGCCAAGAAAACCATCATTTTGAAAATTTACCAGCGGAAGAACTGGATAAATAAACGAGTCAGTCATTCCAGTAGTAAATTTCCAAATAAATAGCCTTCTCAGGGCTTGCGAATTCAATAAGCAAGAGGTTGGACATTCTTGACCAAATGTATCCAGTTAAGAGAGCGAGATCGCCTGCTTTCTCTTAAAGAACCACCATCTCGTTGGTTTAAAGTGCTTTGTATGACAGGTAACCTGTATTGAGGTACTACCTGTCGATAGCGACCACCCTGTAAAGTAATCCCGCACCCGTCCACCACCACCGCCGCTGCCGCCACCGCCACGTACACCGACACCACCACCACCCGCCACTAACACCACTAACATCACTAACACCACCATTAGCGCGCCGCTTGTGCCGCTGTCATCACCACCACCTACGCCACCGCCACAACCACCACAACCACCACTACTACCAACAACACAACGACCACCGGCGCTTCCACTACCACCGCCACCGCGCCGCCAATACCACTAACATCACCACTGGCGCGCCGCTCGTGCCGCGGTCATCACCACCACCACCTGCGCCATCACCACCACAACCACAACCACAACCACAACCACAACCACAACCACAACCACAACCACAACCACAACCAACAATAACGACAACAACAACAACAAGTCATTGCTTTACCCGCATGGACAGCATTAATGTTTATTTGTTTACAGGTTGCTAGCGGTGTATGAGGGTATCAACGACATGATCATTTGTCGGCTGTGGTCCACAAGCACGCGCTGATGTACCGCGAGACGGCAGACAGCTGCCAACGTTTGGTATTTTGTTTAGTTTTAATTTGGATATTACATCTTCTGATCGTTCTCACACCTATGGATGTATCACTGGTGCTGCTGCTGCTTCTTTGCTGTGCACTGCTGCTACTACAGGTAAAGATAAACCCAAGCTAAGATAAGCTTAGAGGCTAACAGCCAAGCTAAGTTAATGTTCTAGCTAAGTAAGAATATTAATAGTCTTCTTCTTTTTCTTTATCATCATCATCATCATCATCACCTTCTTCTTTTACTTCTTCTTCGTCATCTTCTTATTCATGCTGCTGCTCCCACTGCCGCCGCCACTGCCGCTGCTGCTATTGCTGTTGCTGCTGCTGTTGTTGCTGCTTATTATTATTATTATTATTATTATTATTATTATTATTATTATTATTATTATTATTATTATTATTACTATTATTATTATTATTATTATTATTATTATTATTATTATTATTATTATAGTCAGAAGGATCTGGTGTATTTCAAGTACAGATAATTTCGCTCTCTAACGAGTTAAGTCTAACCGGTCATGGAAAATGTTGTGATGGAACAGACAACCCGAATGCGTGTCCGCGGCAGTGCAAAACATTTATAAAGGTAACAACAACAACAACAACATACAACAAAAACAACTAAATCAACGACAACGATCACCGCAACGACAACCGCAACAACAACAACAACAACAACAACAACAGCAGCAACAACAACAGCAATAGCAGCGACGACAACAACGACGAAGAAAGCGATGACGACGATGACGATGACAACGAGGTGAACAAGATAATTATGATGCCACTGACGCCGCCGACAACAACGACGATGCTGATGCTGCAGCTGACGCTGAAAGCAACAACGACAACAATATTGATGACGAGGATGATGTTATTGTTGATGACGTTGATGATCATGATCATCATCATCATCATCATCATCATCATCATCTTCATCTTCATCTTCATCATCATCTTCATCATCATCATCCTCACTTTTCCATTTTCCTTCAGGTGTGCCTTATGCACCAACAGACAGACATCAGACGACCATACATAATATGCACACTCGGTGAAAAAACGACATCTATTCTTGGTGGCAGCAACCTCATGTTAACAAAAGAAAGCGGTGACGGACCTTATATCGTGGCGATCCCATTTTCATTCTCTTGGCCGGTAAGTTCATACGTTAGCTTTTACCGGCACCCCCCCCCCCTACCCCCACCCCCGCCGCCCCTTGTGTCATCAACAGCGCCTCAAAGCCCTCAGAATGCTACATTTATCAATTAACCTTTTTCATTTCTCAAGATTTTTAAAGAAAATACAAATATTTGCTCAGTGAATGACCATTTGCTGGCCAAGAGAACTGCTTTTGGAAATTTACCACTGGAATTTATGAAAATATTTTTTTAAGAGTTTGTCTTTTGACGGCTTGGCGATTATAGGGTTAACAGTCAAGGAAATTTGAATTTTTGCTTAGTCAGTGTCCATTTGCAGGCCAAGAGAAGACTTTTTTTGAAAATGTACCACTGGAATGACTGGCTCGGTAACCGAGCCAGTCATTCCAGTGGTACATTTTCAAAAATAGTCTTCTCTTGACCTGCAAAAAGACAGACATCAAGACTATTGCAAAGCCGGTGTTACCATCATAACGATAAGTTGAACACAAGAGGGGCTAATGTTCTCGTGTTCCATTAAATAAAGAAACATTTGCACGAGATATGAATTGCATGTTAATTTCTGCGCAATTTACCCAGCATGCAAGGAACATTAGCACAACACTCGCGTAAACTTAACTCATTAATGATCAAGCCAGTCGTAAACGTCCTCTGTACTTGTCTTGAAATCTAACCAATTCATAGGCCAAGTGAAAATTATTTTTGAAAACTGTCCACTAGAATGACTGGCTCCATAAACGAGCCAGTTATAGCAGTGGAAAATTTTCAAAAATTTAACTTCTCTCGGCATGCAAACGGACACTGACTAAGCCAAACATGGATTTTATTTACCATTGGACCGTTATTGCTCAAACCGGTCAAAAACAATATATGCAAAGATCTTGAGAAATCTTCATTTGCAGAACAACAGGCATTCCAGTGACAAATTTTCGGGGGGAAAAAATGTCTTGAAATATCTGAACCATTAAAGGGTTAATGGAGGAATCTAGTTTTCGCTTTGCCCCGCCCATATCTAGCTACGCCCCGCCCACACGCAGGAGTGTTGGGATCGATCGATCGATCCTTGAAATCCCTGACTATCAATTTCCAGAAAACTATACAAGCCTAAGGCAGCAACAGCGCCCAGTCAAATTAATTTCAAAATAGTCAACAGCATGTTAATTAAATTGTAATGCTTAGTCTGTCACCAATTAAGCCTTCGCGACGGGCTTAACTACATCATTTATTATGATAATTGATTTTGGCGTCATCCTACACGTAGCGTACTTTATTAAGACGTCATATATGATTGATGGATAAACTGGAATCTTCCATTGATATAAGTAGCTATTTGACGCACTTACATACCAGAAATAACAACTTCTTTTAAAACGAAGCTGAATGGGGGTTAATTTGTAGCCGATTGCAGCAACGGATTCCAGTCAAATTACTTCCAAAATACTCAGCGGCTTGCCTCTGTAATTGTCTTGAAATTGATACACCGGGATTTCAAGTTTAAGCGGGTCATTATTATTGAAGCGCTATGTTACCACACGCGCGCGCACGCACGCACTCACGCACGCGCGCGGGCGCTCACACCTCAGTCCCCACCGCCGCCATCACCCTACGAATCGATCTATTATTACAGTCAACAAAGCTAAGACATCAAATCTCGCGCCACCTGTTTATCAAACGTTTCCGCGCAAAACGATACCACGCATACATCCGACAATTTCTCACAACTCTTCAACGCGTAAGCCTACGGTGTAGCATTCTGAGTTCTAGGGACGTGGAATTAATATTAATATTAATATTAAGTGGTCGATTTCTAGCTATGCCACGCCCATTTATAGCTACCCACGCGCACTTTTTTGGAACCGTGTTCGAATCAATTTAAATACCTTGAACCCAGAATTCGGGGAATTCTAATTTTTCAAGATAATTATATAGGTAAGTTGTTGATTGGTTTCTAAATATTCAACAAACTGTTTCTAAGGTGGGTGTGTTTGGTTCTGTGCCAACAACAGCACGCAGTCAAATTAGATTAAAAATATTCAACAGAATCTTTACTAAATGGTAGTTGGCGTGGTGGAAGCGTTTGTGGGCTATGATACTAGACGCTCTCGCCGGTTGTGGGTTCGATTGGCTGTCAAAACTAAATGGTAAGGACATACAATTCATATATGTTGACGGGATATTAAGCTTTTAAGCGGACTAAATCATGTGTTATTACTCTGTCATTAAGCTCGAAACGTTCGTCAAGTGTACGAGTTGAGGAATCTTGTTTATAGGTCAATCATATGACGTCATAATCAACTAAGCCTACGTCACATATAGGTTGACGTCTCAATTTAGTGTCACAATCAACACTCATAATTGACAGAAATAGTCCGTTTTTAATCTGGAATGGTCCGTGGTACAAATTGTATGTGTTTACTAATTAATAAGGATTATGCAGCAACAGCACCCTGTCAAATTAGCTTCAAAATATTCAAAAGCTTACCTGTATAGTGGTTTTTTTAAAGTAGGGAATGCAGGGACCTATCGATCCCAACCCGAGCAAGGCGTGGGTGGAGTTTAATTAGAGATGGACCGGGCATATCTAAAACTAGATTCCGCCATTGTATGTCTTTGTAGAATTGCCGATGGAATGCAAATTCACCAACGCTATACAATGCAGACACTTTCGTGATGGGAGTATACAACTTTCGTGACGGTCCTACGATCCTACCTTGTTTTGATTGGAACATAAGATATTAAGTTACGTATTGAATAACAGGTCGGCTGCATCCATTAATGTATTAGTCGCTATCCGTCTTTAGTGGCCACTTCTGGTGACATTTGCATGGTGTCTGGTAACGATTGATTTTACTGAACAGTACAACTCCAGTGGCAGAACCAGGGGATTGGAGGGGTGATCTCACTCGCGGGACACGTGCTCCTTCTCACCCTACCCCCGGCAGGGCTGTCAATTTGTTTACTTACCTGCTGGTGGCGGAGTGAGCCCGTTCTCAAGAGTTAACGCTCTTGAAATTGTGGCCTACCCCCGCCAACCCCACCCACACCACCCCCCTCTCCCACCCGGCAAATGACCTCCAGGATCCGCCCCTGAACTCAGCAATAGCTTAGCCTGTTTTGAAAATAAAATAAAACGTACTGTTGAGTATTTTGGATTTAATTAACAGAACATTCCTTGCAACAAAATTGTTCTAACAAACATGTACCAGTTTTCGTTTCTGGAAGCATGTTAATGTATGTGTGCTCCGTATGCGACTGCAGTTCAGCGCGGCGAAAATAACTGCAAAATTCAGATCTTCAGCCTATAGTTTTTTTAATAATTTAAGTGCGTATTATTCATTTCCGTGGCATCCGGGTGCACCATGTCGAGAAATTGTGCCATTTGATATGACTACAATAAACAGATCTAACTTGGATTATAAGCAGATAATTCTGTTTCACGGTTCCCATACACAGGTGCCTTTGTTAGAGTTAGATGGTGTTATATATATACAAGATCCGCGATACATGTAGCGGACCCTTACCACAAAACTTGAACCACCCTGACAAATGATTTAATAATATTAGCAGAAATGTAGCGTGGACATGGTCTCTGAGGGAGCAACGGTCTAGACCGGAGTAGGGGTGGGTGTTGGGATGGGGTGGGGAGGGTGGGGTTGGGGTGGTGGTGGGTGGGGTGGTGTTCGGCGTCACCCCCACGCCCCAACCCCATCCACGCGAAATTGTGAATGTTCTAGATGCTCTAAGATAGTATCTCCTTCGTTTCCGTTGGTAAATATGCATCTTCAACAACCATACCCAAACCCTTATTTTGATAAGCTGATGCTGTAATTGTATGGATGTGATGGTGGAAATGTGTGCCAAAAGATTTCTTTAATTTTGCATAATTGCCATTTTCCATGAGTTTTCCATCACCGATGATAAGAAATGATAAGGAATGTTGATTTATCATGACTTTCCAGGATTTTCATGACCAGTACGAAATGGTGTTTTGTTTAATTATCCTTCACCCAGCTGTCATAATTAAACAACGCACCATCCCGTTCCGCAATATGCAGGTGGCCAATCTGCTAGACTAAGAATATGATGGTGGGATTAGATCTCTTAGTAAAAGCTAATTAAAATACAGTATTGGTAGGGAGCGGATGTTGTGGGCGTGATGTTAGGGATTGGCGAGGGTGGGGTAGATTTACTCAGTATCAAAAAGTCAAGGACTGCCTTCGATTCATAAGTGGCATCTGTTTCGTGTCCGATTTACGCCGACCCACCGTCTCTCCCCGCAAGTACAAGCATTCCTAGCCGTTTGGTATCGATCGAATTAAACACAAAATACTTTTAATTTAATTTGAAAATCTTTTCAGAGAAATTCAATAATACTCTAGGTAGCAATGTATTTCTGTAAAATCCCCTTCAAAATTATCAACAATGTTTTAAATACAATATTTTATACGTATAAATATTATATTATTTACAACACTTAACATGTACTATTTCAGAATTAGATCAATTCAATCAAACCACGTGGCATATAACTCATAACTCATAACTCGCACGTGCTACGAGTCAACAAATATTATGATAACGACGGGTAAATATTTGGAAACACATGTTAAAGATCTCATCACGCAATTTGATTAGTGAATCTGTGACTAAAGAGAGAATTAACGCTTTAACATTTGAAATATCAATGTCCCAAATTCAGGACGACTATATAGCTAGGAAGGTTATTCAGTATTTTGAAACTAATTTGACTGGAAGCTGTTGCTGCCATAGGCAGCAACAGCTCCCAGTCAAATTAGTTTCAAAATATCCAACAGCATATTCATTACAGAAAATATAATTTATCGTTTCTATGCTATAAGTGGTGAAGGGATAAATGGAACGCGGGTGGTAGAATGAATCCAGCAAGATTTAAATTGAACGAAAAACTGTAATACATTAGGCCTAATAAGAACCTCAGGTTCTGAATGAACCATCGAATACACAGATAAAGGAACTCGCATTAGTCATAGAAGTAGAAGAGATCCGACCTGTCACCGACGTACCCTACGTCATGGTAAAAATACGTCAGTTTGTAGCTGACCTAGCAATCCAATGACGTAAGTCCAGCGCACAATGGGCGGAGCTCTACCCAGTAGCCGTATGAATTGAATGTATTTGGTGAATTTGCTATTTAATAAACAATCTATTGGATACATTTGAAACAAGTTTGACTTGGAGCCGTTACCCTTTATAAATATTCAACTACTTATCTGTGCTTGCCTTGAAATTAACATTCAGGAAATACCTCCCAGATAACGTAGCTTACTTGGCCGATGCTGGGACCATACCGTGTCGATACTTTCAGTATCGGCCCGGTGTCGACCCAGCACCCCCCCCCCCCCGACCCCCCCCCCCTCCCACCCCCGTTATCAGGGATGGTTCAAAGAAGCTACTTGTAGGAAAGTGCCCTAGGTTCCATCGCAGCGTAAGGTGGTGAGCATAAGCACTGGAAGCTGGTGGGGGGGGGTGGTAGGGGAGGTGGGGGTGGGGTGGAATGGGGAATAGGGGAGGGGTGCCATTCCCCCACCCGCCTCCCCATCATGACCGTGAGGGGTAAATACCCATATCCCCACAATAGTTAGTCTCGATACCAGCGCCAGTCAGTCCAGTCGTAAAAACCTCAAAAATTGTTTTCTCATGGTCTGCAAAAAGACATCTACATGTGATTTTGTTCGCATTCAACTCCAGAAATGCAGGAGAAGCCATCTGAGAGCATCCAGATTTCAAATTTCCCGGACCCCACCAATCGCGTAAAGAGGGCATCCCTCCCTGCCGGCCCATGCCCACTCTCAATGTGTCCCCTCAAACTAAAATTTCATTCCAGCGGCACTGGTGACGAGGGTATTGCCTGCCTGCCTGCCTGCCTGCCTGCCTGCCTGCCTGCCTGTCTGCCTGCCTGCCTGCCTGCCTGCCTGCCTGTCATATGAACTGCATCTCACAATCTACTGATCCAATTTGGCTAAAATCTTAACACACCGAATGAACTGGTCGTGCAAGACGATTTCCAGAACCCGCATCCAGACAAAAGAACCCTGATTTGACTTGGATAAAATTCTGGAACTATGGATATCTTTGAAATTACTGGTGCGATTTAGTTCAAATCCTAACACAATCAAGGAAATGATCGTACATTAGAACCCCATCACTTTGGGAATGATACAAAAAACCCGGAAAATCGCAAATATCCGAAAAAATCCGAAATATTTTTTTACGATTTAGCAAAAACGTGAGGTTTAGGGCCAGTGATCTCTGATTTCTCTCCCCTTTGCATTAGCGCCCATTTACAATCTTATAATAGGCTACTGTCGTCTCGTGTGCCAAACACCCCCCCCCCCCCTCAGCCCCCTCCGCCCCGACCCCAACCTTCCACCATATCCCCCAAACACCCCCCACCCCGCCCCCTATCCTTTAACACATCCAGTTCCCTGCTTATTATGCACGGATATTTACACTTCTCATGACCCTTTCATCCCCAAAGAACGTATTCGGAAAAAATATTTACAATTTAATAAACAATCTGTTGAATATTTTGAAACTAATTTGTCTGGGCGCTGTTGCTGCAATTGGCATCAACAGCCCCCAGTCAGATTGGTTTCAAAATATTCAACAGCTTACCTGGATAGTTATTTTGATATTAAGATCCGGATCACGCTTCAAATGGTTATAATCCTGCACATATTGCTACAAATATATGAACAATTACTAAACCATTTCACGCAAGAACTGTATGATATTTCTTTAGTTGTTGTTGTTGTTGTTGTCGTCGTCGTCGTCGTCGTCGTCGTCGTCGTTGTTGTTGTTGTTGTTGTTGTTGTTGTTGTTGTTGGTCATCGTCGTCGTCGTCGTCTTCGTCGTTGTCGCCGTCGTCGTCGTTGTTGTAGTTGTTGTTGTTGTTGTTGTTGTTGTTGTTGTTGTTGTTGTTGTTGTGGTTGTGGTGGTGGCGGTGGTGGTGGTGGTGGTGGTGGTGGTGGTTGTGGTGGTGGTGGTGGTGGTGGTTGTTTTTGTTGCTGCTGACGCGGGTTTGAATCGATTGGAAACTTTGTTTTAACTGTGGCTCGCCCATCTCTAGCTAGGCTCCACCCACGCGTTGCAAGTGTTGGGATCGATTGATCCATGTACTTCCTGATGATTAATTTTCAGAAAACTATGCAGCTAAGCTGTTGAATATGTTGAAACTACAGTAAAATTATTTTCAAAATATTCAACCGAATGTGTATTAAATAGTAAAGCCATACAATTCGTACAACAATTCTTAGTCCGTAATGTGTTAAGCGTTCGTGACTAACTTATTTACGGCATTCATGAAGCCATTGATTATGACGACATACTACATCACACGTAGTTGATTATTACGTTATACGATTGACTGAAGAACCGGAAAAGTCCATTGAAATGGATGATACCGTTGATGGGCACACTAGTAAGATAATATACAGATGAGACGAGACTTTTGCAACATACGCAATAACACAAAATTAATAATATATAAAACATAGACGATGGAAGAATAATTAGCTGTTTCCATCGAGAAATCCTAATATCTCAAAACGTTGAATTTTGCACTCATTTCTCGGTGGCGGATCTAAGGGGTGGGGTGGGTGGGTTGGGGTGGGAGGGCATTCGGGGGTCCCCCTAGCCACCACCCACCGGCAGGGATGCCAGTGTTACTTACCTATTGGCGACGGATGGAGAAATTTTCAAGCGGTAGCTCCCTTGAAATTTGTGGTGCCCCTTAAGCCCACCGCAGCCCCAACCCCTACCCCTGGCAAATGACTCATAATGACATCATGAATGACGTAGATACGTACGTCACGAACGAATAATTGAAGACGGGCTATGCGTTGTTGTACGAATTGTATGTCTTCACTATTTAATAAATATCCTATTGAACAGTTTGCAACTAATTTGAATGGGCGGTGTTGCTGCCTATGGCAGCAACCGCGCCCAGTTAAATTAGTTACAAAATATTCCAAAACTTAACTGTATAGTTTTCAGGAAATTGATAGTCAGGGCATTCGGGGATCGATCAATCCCAACACGGCGAAGTGTGGGTGGAGCTTAGCTAAAGGTGGGCGTGGCATAGCTAAAACTGGAAAGATCTATCTGCTCTACATATTAAATTCCTATTTTTTACAGAAATCCTTTACCCTGATATTGGAGGTGTGGACAGATCTCGTGGGAGACCAGTCTCTGAGAGGTGGGTCACAATATTACGATTCATTTTTAGCTAAACTCCGGCCACTTTGTCTGGGTGTTGGAAACCGAATCGATTTGAACAATAATACGCAGATTCTAAATTTCAGGTAACTATACATGTAAGTTGTTGAATATTTTGAAACTAATATGGCGGGTGGGGGGGGGGCGTTGTTACTGCATATAGCAACAACGGTTCTCAGTCAAATTAATTTCAGAATATTCAACATAATATTTATTAATTTATTATTAGCACATTCACCAAAGACATATAATTCACCGTACAAGAGTATCCATCTATCAATCTGACGTCATATGACGTCATAATCAGCTAAGAGGTAGGATGACGTCATAATCAGTACGTCATAAATGATTCTATTTGGGCCGTCTTTAACTTTTAATAGTCCAACACTTGGTACGAATTGTATGTTTCTACCATTTAATAAACAAGCTCTTGAATATTTTCAAGCTAATTTGACTGGACGCTGTTGCTGCCATAGTCAGCAACCGCATCCCGTCAAATCAGTTTCAAAATATTCAATAGCTTACAAGTATAGTTTTCTGGAAATTGATTGTCAGGGAGTTAAAAAATCGATCGATCCCAAGACGAGCGAAGTGTGGGTGGAGGTTAGCCAGAGATGGGCAAGGCATAGCTAAAAAAGGAAAGGTTCATTCTAACTCATTTGTGATGGACCAAGTAATGCTCCATTCGTGAGAGATATAATATATGTTATTTTCATGGTGACGTTGACAAACAAATGACGTATTTGTGTATGCCGCCATATGGTCGAGTGACAGATCAGGTTCATCCATTAATTTGAATCATATTTTGAGCCTCGTATATTATACCCTGATAACGCAGATTACTGGGCCGATGTCCGACCGATACTGGGCCGATAGTGAAAGTATCTGTATCGGCACGGTATCGGAACACCATAGGCCCATTAAGCTGCGTTATCTGAGTAGCTTCATGTTCGGAGCTTCATAAAGTACAGATCAGAAAGAACTTAACATGTTTTCAAAATAAAATAAACTCGTACTGTTAAATATTTCGGACTTAAGTAGTATGGATACTATTACTGCCTATAGCGGGCTGGGCGGTGGGCTGGGCTGGTGGGCTAGTGGGCGAGCGAGCGAGTAAGCGAGTGAGTGTGTGACCGCGTGAGTGCGTCCGTGCGCGTGTGTGCCTGTGTGCGTGTGTATGTGTTTTCTAACCCTTGAACAAAATAACTAAATAATAAACAACACTGCAGATTAAGCAACGCTAACTATGAAAAAATTGTCTTGCTTTTCTAGATTTCTCTAATTTGATAATGGACGCCATAATCTCCGACGCAGTGACACCCTCTGCAGCTTGGCGCCGACGACAGAATGGTACGTTGAGGGCGGAACTAACGTACGCCTACAGAGTGACTTGCGACGCGCACTACTACAACGAATCTTGTAATAACTACTGCAGACCACGTGATGACCAATTTGGTCATTATACCTGTGACGAGAATGGATTGAAAGCTTGCAATGATGGATGGACGGGACACTTTTGTGACAAAGGTTAATTACGATTCAGAAAATAAATAAATATCACTTAAGCAACATTGCTGATGTCATCTCTCACAATGGACCTTTCCGGTTTTAGCTATTCCCCGCCCATCTCTAGCTAAGCTACACCTCGTTCCTGTTGGGGTCGATCAATCTCTGAACACCCTGACTATAAATTTCCAAAAGACTACACAGGTAAGCTGTTTAATATCTTGAAACTAATTTGACTGGATGCTGTTGTTGCCTAAGGAATGTTTATTAAATAGCTAAGAATTACAAACACATACAATTCATACGACGTGTCGGACTATTTGATGTTTGATGACGGTCTATATGGAACCTTTTGTGACGTAATGATTGTGACGTCATCATACACGCGCTGAGCTGATTATGACGTTTTACGAGGTCTGGTGATGGATGGATACCCTGGAAAGGTGAATTAAATAGCGCATTGCTATGCTATTATAGAATGGACCTTTTCAGTATAGCCATCAACCATATGACGTCATAATCAACTACGTAACGTCTAAGCTGTTTCGTCATGAATGCCGCAGCTAAGTTCGCCATGGACGCGTACCTGGTGTATAAGCGTTGTTGTACGATTTACTATTTAATAAGCATGCTCTTGAATATCTTGAAGCTAATTTGGCTAAGCGCAGTTGCAGTCATAGGCAGGAATAGCACCCAGACAAATTAGTTTCAAAATATTCAGCAGCTTACCTGTATAGTTTTCTGGAAATTAATATTCAGGCAGTTCAGGGATCGATCCACCCCAACATGGGGAAATGTGGGCATAGCTAAGACCTGTCAATGTGCGGACCCCTGCGAAAGCCGATTAGGTAGTGTTCCACGACAACACATTACTGGGCTGTACTGGGTCATATCGGGCCATATTAGCCTGGTATTTGCCCAGTACTGTCCCAGTAACCTGTCTCTAGAAAGTCACCACGGTTTCATGGAAACGAATAAAGGTGGTTAATGGTTACCGACCTGGTATTACTATTTTATGTTCGCACACGGTATTTCCAATAGCAATGTTTACTTCGGAATATGGTGTGCAGTAGTTAGTGGCATCGCACCAAATAGTGTCATCTCACTCCAGGCTGGTTTGAGTGTAAATGAAGACATACCTGTATTGGAACCCATTTCATGTTTTTTATACTTTTTTATTTCAGCCATATGCCAACAAGATTGTAACCTGAAGCGCGGTTATTGTGATGTGCCCGGTGAATGCATGTAAGTTCCTGACATTCGTACCATCAACCCTTTCATAACAAAGCCGGCCAATGCTGGTATCTGCAGAGGTGTAGATGAATGTTCATTTGCAGGCCAAGAAAACATAATTTTTTCAAAATTTGCCACTGGCATAACTGGTTCGATAGCAGAGCCAGTCATTTCATTTCAATGGTATATATATATATATATATATATATATATATATATATATATATATATATATATATATATATATATATATATATATATATATATATATATATATATATATATATAATATGTGATAGCATTAACGCTTTATTGGCTAAGTTTGGTCAAGAAAATTACAATATTTGCTTGCTGTATGTCGATATGTGCAAGCCAAGAGAAGACAATTAAAATATATATATATTTTAATTGTCTTCTCTTGGCTTGCAAATATCGACATACAGTAAGCAAATATTGTAATTTTCTTGACCAAACCTAGCCAATAAAGCGTTAATGCTATCACATATTAACACACACACAAAATAAGATATTAGATTTAGTTGATTTGCACACATCTTAGGTAACGGGGATTAGTTGTCGATGTGGTTTTAGGCAGAGTTGGGCAGAGTTGGATAGAGTTAGAAATTAACGTTTTTGATAAAAGATTCATATGGTTACTGGGCCTAAAGTACAAGAGAACAACATTCATGAACCCGGACACTCCCGTAATGCATGTCACAACATTGAGCAATATTGTCGAATTTCTGATTGCACCATTTACATCATATTATCAAGCTTGTGGAGGGAGCCCTTTCCAGCTATGCCAGGTCCATTTCAAGCTAAGCTCAACGCTTTATATGTGAGTTGGGGTCCATTTATATTCATTGCACACTGAACTCACATGTACTAATTTCAAAAGTAATTATGCAGGTAAGCTGTTGAATATTCTGAAACTAATTTGCTCCCTGGCAAATTAATTTCAAAATAGTCAGGATAATTTTTATTAAATTGTAAAATTGTAGATTTTTCGAGTCTGTTGACGAAGCTGTGTCATTTCGAGTGTGACGTCTACTAACAACAGCCGTATTTGATTATGGCATCGGATACTTGAGCGATGCTCTGCGTTACTCATTTAGTGCTCACCAAGCGCAAGGCAAACTTTGCTTAGCAAATATTCATTGCAGACCACGAGAGGATTATTTCGTGTAATTTATTTCTGGAATGACTGACATCTGGATTTACATTTAACGGAAGCAGCATGCTGATGCAGACATTATGACGTCAAGGGTATGGGGGGTCAAAGGTCACAGTATAATCTTTGTTAATATTTTACGTTAGGTTTTTGCCGTATATCTCAACAATGCCTGACCCACTTGGTACCAAACTTGGGTACATGGAGATATACATCGAAATGAAGCAGCCCACTGATAAAACGGTCATGACGTCAATGTTATGGGGTCAAAGGTCACAGTATAAGTATAAGCTTTGTTATATTTTACGTTAAGTTTTTGCGTTAAACAAATGTTATTGTCTTATATCTCAGCAATGCATTATCCAATGGAACCAAACTTGTATACAATCGAGATATACATCAAAAGGAAGCAGCCCGCTGATGCAGGCATCATGTGTTCAATGTCATGGGGTCAAAGGTCACGGTGTAATCTGTGTTAATATTTTGCGTTAAGTTTTTGCGTTAAACAAAAGTTATTGTCTTATATCTCAACAATGCCTTATCCAATTGGAACCAAACTTGGGTACATGGTGATTTACATTTAACGGAAGCAGCATGCTGATGCAGACAGCACGACGTCAAGGTTATGGGGGTCAAAGGTCACAGTGTAATCTTTGTTAATATTTTACATTACGTTTTTGCGTTAATCGAAAGTTATTGCCTTATATCTCAACAATGCCTTATCCAATTGGAACCAAACTTGGGTACATGGTGATATACATCAAAAGGAAGCAGCATGCTAATGCAGATATCATGCAGTCAAGGTTATGGGGGAGTCAAAGATCACGGTATAATCTGTGTTAATATTTTACGATAAGATTTTGCGTTAAATAAAAGTTATTGTCTTATATCTCAGTAATGCCTGATCCAATTGGAACCAAACTTGGGTACCTGGAGATATACATCGAAAGGAAGCAGCACGCTGATGCAGGCATCACGTGACCTTGATACAGAACCCCGTTATTTCAACATTATGTTTTTGCGTTTGACAAAACTTCTCAGCTTATATTTCATGATTGATTAAGCCTATTGCAACTAAACTTGGCTATGAGGTTGCTTATGCTGTTAGAAAGCATCATGATGATACTGAGGTCACATGGTCAAGGTCACTGTGATCGTGATACAAAACTCTGCTTTTTATTGTTAAGTTTTTGCGTTTAGCAAAACCTCTTAGCTTATCTTTCTGAATTGGTTAACCTTATTGGAACTATATATGGATAACTTGTTACCTATTAGGAAGCAGCATGCTGACACTGAAGTCACAACGTTGAAGGTCAAGGTCTTCTGACTAATACAAAACTTTGTTACTTTTCAATGTTAAGTTTTTAGGCTTAGCAAATCTTATCATATTATATTTCGGGATTGCTTAACCCAAATGGAACACAACCTGGGTACATGGTTGCTTATGCCAAGAGGATACAGGATGGTGACATCGAGGTCACCAGGACACAGGTCAAGGCCATTCTAATATTGCTATTTGAACTCTGCTTTTTCAACCTTAAGTCTTTCCATTCAGCAAATCATTTATATATCAGGATTGGTTAATCTTAATGGAACTAAACTTGAATATATGTTAGCCTTTAATGTTAGGAAGCGACATGATAACACAGAGTCACAAGGTCAAAGGTCAATGCCACTGTGACAAACAGGAGGCAGGCGAGACATTTAATTCCGCGGAATTCTTGTTGAATCTATTTTCTATTAACCCTTTTGTGTCACCTTAAGTGTTAAGGGTCAAGCCGGCAAGAAACTCCCACTGCAATCGTCTTTAAAATGTTCAGGTGCAGGCCAAGGGAATGGTATTTTTGAAAATTTACCACTGGAATGACTGGCTCGGTAACCGAGCCAGTAATTCTAGTGGTAAATTTTCAAAAATACTATTCTCTTGGCCTGCAAATGGACGCTGGCTAATAAAAAACCTCAAATTTTCTTAACAATTTCCCCTTTGCAAACATGTTCTCTGTAGTAACTGTTGTCTTGAGGGCAGAAAGCGATTTTTGTTATTTTCAGTGGTAAATTTACAAAGATATTCTTCCCTTGGCCTGCAAACATTAAAATTGTATTGACAAATCATGGCATTTAAACGGTTAATTGATATGAGTTGCATCATGGGCGCTTCGAGGCCCTATTGCTACAAGAGGGATTACTATTAACCTCGATTCTAGCCATACGTCGCCCGTTTCTAGATAAGCTCCACACATTGTATTGTTGTTAGAATCTTGAAAATGTGTAAACCTGAATTTCTAGAATCCAAATTTCACGGTAATTTTAGAGGTAAGCTGTTTAATATTGTGAAACTAATTTGACTGAGGGCTATTGCTGAATATGGTAGTAGCCGCTCTCATCAGAGTCAAACTAATTGAAAGAATTCAACGGAATGGTTTTTAATTTGTGAATTCTCAAACGACATAACATTCGTGGCGGACTTTCTCACTTTCGCGACGGACATGCGGCATACGTATTGTGCCGTCATGTAACACACCGTATTTGATTACGACGTCGGAGACTTGAGTGATAAATTGGATCCAGCCATTATTTTGGTCTATTGTTGTATTCGTGAAAGATTATAGACAGGGACTTGTATACTTTCAGTACTTTCATAGTCTAAATCGATTTATCATCATGGTAACAGTGTTTATGTAGGCGTGACAGAGACAACAACATGATTGATCGACAGTCGTATTATAAATATGATTGATGGATTGCAAGTTCGTCGTTTCCTGATATATTTCCATAGATATCGTATATACTGCCTAAATTGCTCATGCGCATACCCTCACTGTGCGGCTAGTTGTCGCGACCGCGGGCGATGTGAGTTCAGAAAATCGCAATTGCGCGTGACCGCATAGCTTCAAAAATAACTAAATTATCGTTTGGTAATTTGAAGACAAATTGAATAGATGCAAGTTTACATATTTGTATCAGAAATAAAATTGTATTGGCGATTATAATCTGACACTTTAAGCGACTACGTAATAGGTTTAGCAACAAATATTTTTCTGGAGACTATACATCCGGTTAGAGAATACTGAACTCTGAAATGCTGCTTTTGAGAGGAGCATGAGCAATCAAGCCGGTAGATACGATAGCTATGTTTATTCCACATTCGTATTTTGTTTCGCAGTTGCCGAATTGGTTGGACTGGCCCTAGCTGTGAGATATGCCTGCCACTACCTGGTTGTGAACAGGGTTTCTGCAAGCGACCATGGGATTGTCTATGTCACAGTGGGTGGCGAGGCTATCGATGTAGCATTGGTATGAATATTGATTTCTGTGCAACCTTCCCAGCATACAATATCCAGATTAGGCTTGCGCGATTATTGATTTCGGTGATCACGATCAATAATTAAGAATAATCGTGATTACTCGATTAATCAGCCTACAAAATCATATCAATGACCAAAGCTGTAATGGTGTTTAGAAATGTGAATAAGCAGGCCAAGAGAAAACGATTTTTGAAAATGTATCGCTGGAATGGCTGGCTAGATTTTCTAGCCAGTCTTTTCAGTGATACATTTTCAAAAACAGTTTTTCTTGGCACCCGAATGGACATATATTCGTTGAGAAAAACGTTTCTTTTCTTGACCTATCGCATTAAATAGTAAATCAAAATGTATATATCGAAAGATTTACGCAGTAGATATTTCTCGCGATTATTCGATTATTTAATCTTTAATCATATAACTTCACGATTTAAAAATAATCGCGATTTTCGATTTAATCACGTAATCTAGTCCAGATGCCACATTGATTGCAACTATTATACGCTGTTGTATTTGAGTCTTATTGTCTGTACTGACTGGTAATTCTCAAACAAAATGATTCTGCAGTCCGTTGAATGGACCATTATTTTGTTAGATACCTCTTGAGGTGTAAGCTTCAGGTCAAGAGCATAAAAGCTAATAGTTCATAATTGTAGGTACACGTGCCACAATGTCAAGGAAACCATATGAGAAAGCTATTGTATATTTTTGAAAATGATTTAGTCAAGAATGACGTGATTAAGTTCGTGATAAACACTTAATAGTCCGTCAAGTTGTACGATGTATGTGTTTACTATTTAATAAACATTATGTTGAATATTTTGAACCTAATTTGACTGGGCCTATGGCAGCAGCACGCAGTCAAATTAGTTTTAAATTATTCAACTGCTCAGGGAGTATAGGTATGGGCTGATCCCGAGACCACCAACACGTGGGTGGCGATTAGCTATTGACTGACGTGGCATAGCCAAAATGATCGTGGACGATTATAAAATGAAATAATCGTATAATCGACATGTTGAAATTTTTGTCACGGCACTTTTACGCTTGTGAAACTCTGCTAGTGTTACCAATCATGGAAACAAACATCCGGCTATCAGCCAAATGTGTGAATGAGTAAATAAACTAAATAAATAACTGATTTGTTTGTATTGACTCATGATTAGTTTCAGATGAATAAAGATTGTTTACTTGGTCGCTATTTGTCATTGTTGTTGTAATCACACACGCTTATCCCGCGTTCCCCATTCTCTGAATAGCTATGCGCTAACGGGTTTCCCAAAAAATTCTAAAACTGATACCACGGAAACCCAACGCATTTTCTTCCGTAAAAATTCTCACCGCCTACGCCTATGTTTAATGTATACCTCAAAACATCACCGGGGAAGTGAAATTATTTGATTTGAGCGCCTAAATATTGCGTATCCTTTAATAAAGGTCGTTTATTACATCAAAATTAATCCAAAATTTGATATAAAATGGCGTCGCGAAAAAAAATACAAATCACGTGATTCGCCTCCAATTGAAGAGTTTATTTTAGAGCGAGTACTCGGATATAAATATTCTGGAATCGAGGAGTCGGAACTCGGGAATTTCTATATATTATCATTGCGCGATAGGAACTGAGTATTATACTGATCTGAATAACGGGTAACCGTTTGATAAACTCCCGTTAGCGTATAATATCTCGCGAGAACACACCGCCTCACATAGCAAAAGAGCCGCTGGCTCGCCAACTTAAGAAGCCGGCTATATTATCGTTCATAATAATTAAATTTGGATCATTTAATGTTGATCGGCGTTACAAAATTGATGCGCATTTTCTCCGGTATTTGTTTGTTACATAAATTTGGTCTTAAAAATATATTTTGCAAGGAAACAATTTAATCGCGCCAAGACTGTTTTAAGCGCATTCTGACTACAAAAGTGTGGAATAAACTTTATTATATCTTGAACATACGTGGCCTACTATTAGTATTAATCTAATAGGTGGTCGAGATTTACAAATCCGAGGCCTGTATTGACTTCTAGAGGGGCCGGAAATGTATCATGGCAGAGATCGGTCTGAAGTAGACACACCCTGTGACACGATTGTTATTATTATACATGCTATTCTTACAAATTTTCCTATACAATCTGCTGAGTTAGGGGTGGCTTCTAATACAGAGTTTTGCGGTTTTGAAACTGCTAAGAAATCATTGGAGTTCATATGTCAAAGTTAGGGGTGGGCTTCTATTAGAGCATAATTACGCGAAATATGGTATCTTCCGTTTCCCGTCTAGAAAAATCTGTGTACACTCCTTTGTTTGCAATCAGCAACTGGCGTATTCTGTCCATATATGTATACCCATGTGCCTAACCCATAATCTTACAATCTGCAGTAGCATAATAACGTTCTGTAAGCAGCATTGACGTAGTTAATATAGTTCATGATTAATCGTATGATCGCGATTATTTTTTCTAAATGATCGCGATCATGAAAAGTGAATAATCGTGCAACCCTACCCCCCCCCCCCACCCATTCCAATGCACCGATTTTGTCGAAAATATATTCTCTGTTGATTATTTGAAACCAAATCGACTGAACATCGAGAATAAACATTACATTTTTCCAGATCTGGCTTACTGTGAACTTAATCAGCCATGTCAAAATAGCGGGACTTGTCTCACAGATTTACAGGCAAACTACACGTGTCACTGTCCAAATGGTTACCATGGCAACAATTGTGAAATTCCAACGTGCAGAGATCACCCGTGCTTAAATAATGCTAGATGTCAGGTATGGTAAATATTTTGGTGAAATGAACCTTTCCACTTTATTCATCAATGATATGACGGCATAACAAACTACGTGTTGTATAGGATGACGTAATCATTTACGTCATGAATGACGTAGATAAGTTCGTCAGGAACGCTTAATTGATGACGGACTAAGGGTTGATGTACGAATTGTCTTTACTATCTAATAAACATTCTGTTGGATATTTTGAAACTACTTTTACTGGGCGCTGCTGCTGCCACAGGCAGCAACAGCACCCAGTCAAATTAGTTTCAAAATATTCAAAAGTTTACCCTTATCGTTTTCTGGAAATTGATATTCAGGGAGTTCAGGGATTGATCGATCCCACGAAGTGTAGGTGGAGACTAGCTAGAGATGGGCGGGGCATAGATAAAACTGTATTCTTTCATTGGTGCTGAGGTGGATGTATTGGATTGATTTTGTTGATATGTGATGTGGAGGTTATGAAAGGAACGGATGGCGTAATGACTTGCATTATATACAATGATTATCTTAGTGGATTAGAATAATATGTAATTGATGTAAATGTCTTTCTGGTTACTGATAGGCTACAGGAGCGAATGACATGCTACTTTTGTAGCCGCCTGATTACGCATACGACTAACCGATTGTAAGTGTGAGTGACCGATTTGAAGCGTGACTGATTGGATTCCATGCCGGCTGACTGATTGTCAGTGCGACTGGCAGGTGAAATGTGTGATTGGTTTGTTACCAATCGTCTTTATAGCACATGATATTATTGGCCGACATTGATTAGGGTGATTAAAATTTCACACCGTGATTGATCCATGACGGAACTTGATATATGGTGATTTAGGAGTTTGGACTATATGGACCAATCATGTCACCGACAAATTCCTTCCCAGTCTAGCTGTACTGAGAAGAATGATAACCCTGATTATTTCTTCTTCATATATTTGTATATTATTTTGCTGTTTCCATGTCACCCTCTCACGGTATTTATGAGTAATATTTATCCTACGTATTCTCTATTTTCTATAGGTAAATGACATTAATATTACTTGCCATTGTACACCGGGTTATTACGGAGAGAGGTGCGAACACACACTCCCACCTGATCCGTGCGCAGCTAATCCATGTTTACGAGGTACGTAGTCCATGCATACACATTATTGTAGTACCAACTTTCAACTAACTCGCGGATCCTCTTTACGATCTTGATCCTGCCTCAACTAACCTGTGTAGCTACTTAAACCAGGGTGGGCAATCGTTTGAAATTCGCACAGGGAAGCCAAATCGGAAGTGGCTGAGTGGGGTTGGGGGGAACATGAATAATTTAAAATCAAAATACTCTTAATTGACATCTACATTTTCAGGGCGTTTATTCAGTCTATTTTGCCGAATTTAAGCATGTTGGGGGTTGGGTGGGTGGGGCTGGGTAGTGGGGATGTGGGTTGATAGAGTTGCATTAGCATGTAGTCTTTATGATTCAAATAGATGCAATCATCTATGCGGTTCCTTTATTGCACGCAATATAAAGTAAAACATGACAATAAAATAGGATTCCTGCCTCCATGCCCTATTACAAAAGGGTTATGTTACGAGAAAGGTGCTCTCTCTTCCACCACCTCGGTCTCTAACTGTGTTTCTGTCTCTGTCTGTCTCTCTCTCTCTCTCTCTCTCTCTCTCTCTCTCTCTCTTTCTCTCTCTCTCTCTCTCTCTCTCCCTCTCTTTCTCTATCTATGTCTGTCTTTATATCATGCTTTCTTTCTCATCGCCCCACCCTCTCTCCCCTCCTTTATCTCCACATTCCCGTGCCTTCCTTTCGTTCTACTTACTTCCCTTTAACCAGTCCCTAACTACTTCCCTTATTCTACACGTTATCTTTCATTTGGTTCTGTTCTTCCCTTCCCGTCTTGCTCCATTTCTAGAATATCTTCTACTCCTCATGGCCCACCAATTTCAATTACCTTTTTTACTTTCTACCACTTTCCCAAATGTCCGCCTCCCAGCCCTCGTTTCATTCTTCCATTCGATTTTCTTTTCTTCTACATAAATCGACCCTTTCTAACATGTCTCACCCTGCTCTCGCCATCTTTTTCCGTTTGTCAGCTCCTTATTTCTATCTTTTTCTTCCTCTTCTGTTTGCTCATCACTTTCTTTCCGATCCCCATTGTCTGTTTTCTTTCTCCCTTGACTGTGCATCCAGACTCTCCATCTGTTTGTTTTTCTATGGTTTTCTATGAGAAACAGAGCAGAAATGGGAAATAGCGCTTGTATTTCGCGTTCTCTCTTCTTCATTAATTGTTTATGCTTTTCTTTTTCCAGTTATTTTCTAAAAAAACGAAATTAGCTACTATTGATTTTTGACTTTTCAGTCTTTTACTGTGTTTCTTCTGCTCATCATTTGTTTTTAATTACCTACATTTTGCCCTCACGATAACCCAGCCAACCCCTGCTATTGGAGATGTACACGGTATTGGATTTCGACCACGAAAATGGATATGTTTCTGATCCCGCTCAATAAAATGCTGGGAAATCGATTGGTCAATTAGATCTGCGGGATCTTGGATTTTTCGGTCTCTTTCACTTGGCAAATCTCTTCTGCTTGAAAACTGAACTGACTGCACCGAAACATGAGAATCCATGGCTGTATGTATAGGTGAACATGGTTGATAACTATGTTGTCATATCACATGGTTCGGTGGCCGTGTGGATGCCATACCTTTTAAATAAAATGGCAATTTTATAAAACTCCTGAATGGATTTACCTCAAAGGTGGGGTGGGGGACGTGGTAACTAATAAAATCCCCCCACAAGACTAAAGGAAATAATTCAAGATCAAGGTACTGACTGAAGAAAACCATAGCTGCCACAAACCAACACGTTCGCAGTGTTTCAAATGTCTCTCAGACACCGGTTAATGCCCAGGTGAGGCGGCATCTGTATAAGGTTTACATTCAGAACGCAGGTCCATTGATGCATGGCCGCCATGTGCTATTTTGAATTTTAAACATATAGCATATTGTTCTGGACATATCTGTTTGCTCTAATGTTACCCGATATAGAATAATAAACAGTGACATGGAAGTCGTCTTAAATATGAGTTATGTCTAGCATGGACTAAAAGGTCTAGCAATCGACCCCCACCACACAGCTGTGGTTGCATTTTTGCACTGTGTCCTTGGCTGGCCAATTGATCACAGTTTTAGTTCATTTATGTGCAATATGTGCACATGTGTTCAAAATGTCATTTGAATCCTAAAAGGCAATTTGCGTGCAATTTACGTGCACAACGTCAAATGCGTGTAAATAGGTCAAATGGGTAGTTTTTCTCCATTTTTGTTCAATAGGTATAGGGTTTCAGTTTGTTAACTAACTTTATTTATTTATGGCAGGTTCTTTATCAATTTAAACGCAAATTGGGCAGATATATTCCTTCTTGGCAAGATCCAATTGAGCTATGAATATAAAGTGGCTACACGTTTAAACAGGTGCCATAGCTGTAATTCATTAATGCGCTCTGTATAGAACCCTATTGGCAAAATACATTTGCTTCGTCAATTGTGACTATAAAGACGCCAGATATTTAATCAAGGGCCATAGCTCTGGTTCATTAATATTTCTGGAAATAGTGAACCCTATGGGAAAATACATTTGTTTCGTCAATTGTTGATGGATTAAAACCGGATTTGGCAGTTCTTTTCCTTCAGGCAATATCTATTTGCACTATGAATAGATAGAGGCCGCGACTTGAAGCGAAGGCCGTAGCTAATGGTTTCCGAATAAAATGTGGCAGAAATGTTCCTTTAGTGCACATTAACCATATGGCATTTGTGTCATGCCATGTCATGGTTGTGCCACTGATCCGTGATCCTTTACTGGTTGGGTCAATAATGTTAAGGATGCCAATATTTTTTCATTTCCTCGTCCAACTTTTTGATTATGATTTTGACTATTGACTCGTTGATAAATGTCATCTGTGTGTACATTGTCTGGAAAGACTTCCCCGTTGGTCAATCCTACTTTTCCCGTTAGTCAATAGTTTCAAGTACACCAATGTATTTGTATTACCGGCTCCAATCTTATCTCATAACAATTGCCTGATTTGTAAATGGCAATCGTTGATACATTTGGACCTTTGAAGTAGTGCCAGTAAGAGCTGCCCCATTGATCAATGATACTCTGCCATTGGTAAATGATGTCAATGACGTGAATATTGTTGACATTTTCTCTCTAAAATCCTGCCCCATTTGTATATAGCATCAGCTATGACTGTCCCATGAGTGATGGTGGCCAATAGTGTTAGGCAATGCATACACAGTTTTTAATTTTCTCGTAAAAATGTTCATATTTCCGGCCTATTGACCCGTAGCCAATTGGCCATTGATATCAGTTGCGCTCTCCTCATTGACAAACGCTGCTTGTCACATTGGTCAATGGTGTAAATACACTTGATTTGTTGGTCATCAGTGTCAGGTATGTGGGTATCATTTGTCAATAATTCCAAGGGCCATTGCCTCATGTGTCCATGACATGAGTTACGCTTCCCACATTGAACAAAGGTGCCTGATTTATTGATTAATTATGTCTGTAACGCCTGTCCCATTGAGCAATACTGTAAATAGCCACCGCTCTTGTTTGTCAGTGGCATTAGTTATGTTTACCTCCTTGTTAAAGTCTGCCAATGTCTCATTGCTCAATAAGGCCAAGAACAATGGTTCCTTTAGTCAGTAGCATCAGTTATGCTTGGCCCATTGACCAAAAGGCAATAGAGTTTGTCCCGTTGGTTAATAGTGTTAGTGACACTTGTATTGTTAGGCATTAGTAGTCATCATTCAATAATGATGTGGACCATTGCCCTCATAGGTGTATGACAACAGTTATGCTTGCCAGATTAACCATTGGTATGTGTTGTAAATTAATTAATGTTAATACGTTTACAGTTCTTCATCAGCCAACTGAGCAGTATAGCACTTGGACCATTTATTTAGCTATAGATGCAGAGAATTATTATTATTATTATTATTATTATTATTATTATTATTATTATTATTATTATTATGATTATTATTTATTAGTATTATGATTTTATCTTTTAGGTGGACTGTGTATTCGAAATAACACACATAAACATGAGTTCCACTGCGCATGCCAGTTGGGCCTTCGTGGGAAGATATGTGATGTGAAGATTTTAGATTTTTGTCAAACATTACCATGTAAGAATGGTGGACGATGTGTACATTCCAACTCTAGTATTGAATGTGATTGTCAGAACGGGTACTCGGGTAGATTTTGCGAGATATCTAGGATTTCCATACCCAGCGATAGATTTGAGGACTTGCCTCATAGTGGTGCCAAGTCACAAGCCCTGTCTTCAAGAGGAACCGTGTTTTGCATTGGCAATTCTAAAAATAATTTCAGCAATTTAATGTGTATTATTTTAGCTGCAACTGTTTTCTATCAGTACTTTTATGAGGCTCCACACTTGTGAATAATAATAATAATAATAATAATAATAATAATAATAATAATAATAATAATAATAATAATAATATTGAAGTAGATGTGATTTGGAAAACTTTGTATTGACATGTTCCATTCTGTTTTCTTGCCCATCAAATTTGCTACAACGTTTGCTTTTATTATTATTATTATTATTATTATTATTATTTTAATTTTGCAAACAATGTACATAGATTCAATATATCAAGTCTAATGGTTTATATACATAGAGCTGTACATTAAAATTAAATCAATGTAGTATGGTTATTGTTGTATCATTCAAAGGAGAAAGTATCGTGTGCTGTGAGATTTTGATTCATTAATTCTATAAGATTTTTAATTAGATTAGTTTTTGTAGGGGAATTAAACACCATGCTATGATGTCCGAAATATTGAGGTTACGCTGTCTAAATCCTCACCAACTAATCATATCTTGGTGTTAACTCACAAGATGGGGAGAAAGATGACACCTGCATGCCGGTCTCCTCCGTAAGTACCAACTTTGGTGGGAAACTAAGACATCAAGGATTGCGGGCTGACATCCGCATACAGAGGCAACTCTGATTATGTCTAAGCCTTCTTCAAACAAGAAACTGTGCTCGAAATCCTCGGACGACGCAATTTTCCCAGGAGCTTTCCATAGCTACGTGGAATGTACGTGGTCTGAGTGCAACATCAAAGAGGCAAACGTTAAGTGCAGACTGTGAACACTATACCATCAATATTGCATGCATTCAAGAGACTAAAGTAGCTAAACACTCATAGCAGCATCTACAGACAGGCCATAATCGAGTGCTCATGGAGCCAAAACAGGCCACATACCAGGGTTTAGGCTTCGTAATCGGACCAAGGGTCTTGGATCATGTCATTAGTTTTGGATACGTCAGTGATCGCGTTGCATTCATCGACCTGGCTATCTCTATGGGAAAATACACCACCACGAAGTGTCGAATTGTCAATGCATACGGCCCAACTACCGAAAAAGCCAAAGAAAATCCAGCAATATTAGATTCCTTCTATGCATAACTGAGCTCCGCCATTACAATCCCAGCTAGATACCAACTGTTCGTGTGTGGAGATTTCAACTTCAAGCTGTGTAAACTCGGAATTGCAGACAAAGGTTCAGGGCTTGGCTTATGTTTGGGATCCTATGGAGAGGGCACACGCAACAGCAATGGAGATGCACTGGTGACATTTCTTAGTTCCAATGGCCTATTTGTCACAAATATGACTTTCAAACACTCATGCCATCACCGGACAACATGGACTGAATACATTACTGATCGCAAATCCCCAACAGGTTTTAAGGCTACAACAGCTGTCTTCAACCAAATAGACTTTATACTATGCACGACAGGAGCAAACCTCTTCCTCCAGAACGCTCGTTCGTATGGAGGCACATACCTCAATTCTGACCATAAGCTAGTCATTGAATGCCTTCAGATCAACGAGCTCTACGTAGTATATAAACACCATACACGGAAAGAGGGTAGAGTCACCTACAACCTACCCAAGCTCATCAGCAACACTGATACTCAAATGCCATACAAAAAAGCCCTCGGGAGAAGATGGCTAACATCGATGTCAGCTCCGATCCAAACGAAGTCCTAACCAAAATACTGAAATCTATGGCATCACCCGCTACCAGCACCACAGGTGTTCTTGAAAACAACAGAACTAGGTATACTGACAACCCTCTGGTAGTAAAACTGTCAGCAGAGCAGAAAGCGTTACGGCTGCGCATCTATCAAAGTGGGCAAAGTGAAGACGCACCAGACTACGCTGACAGCGCAATAGTATTCTGCGCCACATTAACGAACGCTTAAAAGATCTTGCTTATCAACAAGCAGACTCCCTAGCAGATGAAATGACTGCCATGGATGACTGTCACAAAATGTTTCGGGCAGCCTGAGCCCTGAGAGTTACTGACTACATACCACCACTCACTGTACACAACACTGAAGGACACTTTATGAGGACTGACCAGGGAAAGGCCGAGGCGATTCGAGAATGGTTCAAGGAACAGTTCACTGACAACGATGATGAGCCCTTGCACCCGTTCTCAGGAGACCCCAGGCCATTAGTAACACCAATTAAAACAGCAGAAGTTGAGAAGTCACTTAAAGCCTTGAAAAATGGACGTGCATCTGGACCTGATGGCATGAGCAATGAACTATTCAAATATGCAAGTGACATTATCTCAAAACCGATCACGCACCGAATCAATTCAGTTTTTATGCACCACCTTCCCATCTACGCTGTAGGCCAAGGCATCTTTATCGCACTACCCAAGCTACACAAACCATGAAAAATGGACGTGCATCTGGACCTGATGGTGTAGCTCGCCGGGTAGTGTCGTGCCGTTCTGGTGTGATTATGACTATAGGGGTGCTTACTGATTTACGTGAAGACGGGACGGGGAATTCCCGATGGATTCCCTCATTACCGTCTTATGTGATTCTTGGTATGCTGAATTAGTAGTTGCCGCTTTATTTATGCGGGCCTTCTGCTATGCTTAATTCCTATTAGTTGTTTTCAGAACAAGAATTATTTTAGGCCGCAACTGGCTGATATCTACCTAGCTATTAGACATGGCTGTCACGGAGAACAGATGCCCTAAGACATCAATACTAAAGACAGCACTCATACATGTTACATAGCAAGCTCTCCGAACTGGATAAGAATCCGGACATCCCGCCCCGTAACCACATAAAACATTACAAGACATGGGTTACATTTCACGAAAGCATTATTAGTCCATTGTTCTATCATTATGGTGCGGGTAAGAGAGATAAATACCCACCGCAAATGTCGTTCCCGCAAGGGTGTGGCAGATCCAAATATCATGTCCAGACATTTTAGAGGAATTCGGTGGGGGGTACGTATCTCGCCCGTCACCGGGTCCTATGGAACTAACCATTTTACCTTTCGTTACGTGTATATACAAGTTGCCCAGTTTTGCACTGCGGTGCGGGAGGATTGTTCAGTAAATAAAATAATAATTAATACATATGTTTTCGCATTGCTTTCCTACATTGGCTTAAAGTGCTAAGTACTAAGTATCCGAATATACATGGGAAGGTGTATGTGACACCACACCCTGGCCATCACCGCTCTGAAACCCCAATAGTTTCCCAGAGTCGGATCAGCCCATGGTGCGGATAGGGACGTCCAAACAATTAAGAAGCCACAAGGCTGAGTGGAGCATGAAGAGAGACAAAATCTTACTTTTGAGCCTTACCGGCGTGCGGGGCTAGATTTTTGCACGACCGGAAGAGAAGAAGAATATTTACACAGTGTGTAATGAAGACAGTTTCTCTAATCGTTTTGAACCTATTCTTTCGAGCTGAATTGAATAGGTTAGTCAGTAGGATGCCGGGCTAAACAGAGTCATAGCACGGACAGCGACCTCAGTGAAAAATTGTTGGTGGCGGGAGAAAGCGCTGCATATATAAGTGTTGATGTATAGTGTTTCCTACGTGCACTGCAGTCCTTTATTTTGTATAAATAAGCAAAACATATAAACGGATGGCCACTGGCCATATATATACACATAATCTAACCAGAACAAACAATACGGTGTCAAATGATTAAGATATATATTTTAGTAAAGGTTAACGAACCTACTATAGTGCGGTTAGTAACACATTGAAGAAAATGATAATAATTACCTACAAATACAGAAATTATAACTAGCGGTCCTAAGACCGTTACGGTTCCTTTTAGTCATCAGGCCCGTTTTTGCGGATACAATATAATTAACAAAACCTATATAGAGAAATAATTAAACTGTGAAGCATAGTTACTTGAATACTTGGTAGTCATTCCTAAGGTAGGCCACCGTGTTACTGAAATTGAGGCGTAGATCCGTAGTCGACGTGAGATGATGCGCTCTCCGGAAGCTGGAAAGTTCCGGCAGGTTGGTTCCCGCAAGCTGTTTTCCGCAAACAAGACTTCCGCAAGAACACTCATGATGTGAGTGCATCGTTTAGTGCTGTAGGCCTAATAGAATGTCTAACGAGCAGTCAGTAAAAGATACGATAGTACTATGTGGTGAAGAAAGTTCCCGATGGCACGGATGGAAGGTGTAAACAACCCGTCACAAGCGGGGGTGGGGTGGGGGGGGGGGTTGTCAGAGGCAAATGAAGATATAAAACAAAGCTTCACGGTGCTGGGTACGTCAACCATCTCTGAAGACGCACCGGGCAGAGTTTACTTGCTGCGGTCGAAAGTTAAAAGAACCGACACGATGTGTGCGGCAGCGATTGAAATACCACTTTTAGGCGTGGCCGGCAGATCCGGCGAGTCATCCATCAAAGAACATCCTGCCTCTACATCTGTAGACTCACATATTCAGGCCATGAAGGCCTCAGCGCAAATTTGTGTTCCGAAGGAGATGTTGATATTGGTGAACAGTAAATAGAGAGCTCCAAATTGCTCCCGTAAGTAGGGAGTCTACAATATTGCTTTTACTGCGGTGGGTTGGCTACTGGTAGCTACGGGAACGCGACGGAAACTGAAGTCATATGCGTAATATATGTCGATAGTAGCTAGTACAGGTCCAACCTGTTCGGCCCCAGGCCGAGGATGCTCTCGATCACTGGATCGCTTCTCCTTTTATACTCCTCGTGACGTCACAGGCGCAGGCTCTATCCAATCATCGTTCGAACAACAGCGCGCAGCTAATAATAGCGCAGTCGAACGTTCTAGAACATTCTAGAAGTTTTGCGTCCACGTGGTTATGACATCACGGCAATATTTTGAAGATAATCATGAAGAGTTTTCCCTAAATAACTCAGCCATTTCTCAACCGATTTTAAAATGGTTTACAGATTTAGAAAGCCCGTTGAATTCTGGTCTCGATTAATGCCAGATTCAACGAGAAGCGGCAATCAATAAGGATTAGAGGGTACCAACTCGGTACACTAAAAGCGCCATCCCATCTAGGTCGTAACTACGCGCTCGAATATAAACAGCGTCCTGGCGCGCGCATGCGCATCATGCGCTTTAACGAACTTATATCTCTCCTATAGGCGTATATACGCTTATAGCTCTACCCATAGCGGCGTGTTCAGGAAACTAATCCAGGATGGGCGGCGCGTACCCAGCTTAGCTGTTATGGCCGGTATCTGACCGGTTGAACCGAACTACACCGGCATGAGCAATGAACTATTCAAATATGCAAGTGACATTATCTCAAACCCGATCACGCACCTAATCAATTCAGATTTTATGCACCACCTTCCCATCGACGATGTAGGCCAAGGCACCCGTATCGCACTACCCAAGCCCAAGAAGCCACCTGTGCCCCCAGCCAATCTGCGGCCCATTGTGCTCCTCAACAGCATACGGAAAATCCTATCCAATGTTACTCTATGCTGCATCTAAGGCAAAATTTATTACTTCACCGGATCATGTCAAAGTGGCTTCAAACGTGGACGCAGCTGCACAAACAGTGTATGGTCTCAACGCATGCTTGTGTCGGTAGTCATGTCCAAACACCGGTACTTCCACAAAATGGGCCTTGACATGTCACGAGCCTTCGATACAATTAGACACTCAAAGATCTTAGACATACTACGCCAGGCCGGTTGCAATGAAGATGAGCTACGACTAGTGCGACTATTGCTTTCAGACACCAAGCTGAGCGTACGAGTCAAGTCAGTGAAGTCTGTAGAGTTTGAGACATCAATCGGCTCCCCACAGGGAGATAGTCTATCTCCGGGGTGCTTTTCACCTGCTACCTTGCCGCCGCATTGAAATCTGTGCGGAAAAGTTCCACAAGATCACCCACCCACCCACGCACGCACGCACGCACGCACGCACGCACGCACGCACGCACCAGTGGAAATACTAGGCATGCCGCTAGAGATGGAGCATGCCGACGATGTGGACTCCGTAAACGAGGAAAAGAAACCCCTTGACGAATTTCTCCCAATAGCTGCAAGCAAACTAAAATTTGAGAATCTATTTATGAATGAATCCAAAACAGAGTTCACACACATATACCTATCGACAAAGCATGAAACTATAGAAAATAACGACCCACTTCGTGGTGGCGAAACATGAAGGAAAAGTAAAATCCTCGGCTCACCGCATTGTAGTACTGCTGGCATTTTTGCACGCTGCATCATAGGGAACATAGCTCTCCAGTCCTTCTGAAAGCTATGGATTCGTAGATCAAAGGTGCCCTTGATAAAGAGGCTACGTTTATACAATAAACCCTGCGTATCCTTGATGCTGTATAACTGTAACAGCTGGGCAGCTCCCAAGGCAGCCCTAGACAAATTCGATGCCTGCCACCGCAAACACCTACGCACCATCACTGGACACCGATTGCCACACAGAATAATTTCCAACGATGCACTATACAAGATGTGTAACACATCACCGCTGTCTGTAAAAGTCTGTAAAAGTCGCCCAGCAAAGATGGTCCATGTTTGGCCATGTGCTAACGATGCCAGAAGAGACATCAACACAGAGAGCCTTGGAATTCGCCCTACTCGGAGCCAGCAAATACAAAGCCAGGAGAGGACGTCATTGCATAAATCTGCTAAGCGTGCCACGAGGTGACCTCAAGAAAGCAGGACTCGGTACACTCAACTCAAGAATGGACCTGTGGAAGCTAAGGATTTCGGCTGATGACAAAACACAGTGGGCAAGAGTGAAGAAGTTCTGATCGCAGCTGTAGGAGGTCTCTACTATTACAGCCGCAGAATACAGTAATCATACAACTCACAAGATATTAAGATGCCATATTTCTGGATTTTCACTGTTGCATATGATGACTGGTCTTCATATTAGAGACATGCTGACTAAAACCGAAGTATACTACGTCAACATTGCCACAAATATACACATTGACAGAGAATCGAACCCACAACCAAAGGCGCCGAGTATCATAGCCCACACAAACTTCCACCACACAAACGCCGCAAGGTGCAGTGATGGAAGCGTCTGTGGGCTATGAGGCTTGGGCAGCTTGGCACTTTCGTCGGATGTTGGTCGATTCCCTGTCAATGTCAATATACCTTAACCTCACGACTACATGTATAGCCAATATACAGAACGCAGTCTTTCGTGTACTGCCTCTTTAACAAATTAATCAGATAAACTTAGCGTATATGCGATGTGATCAGAAGTGTGAGACCTGTCCGAGCGTGCGTGAGCCTTGACGATGGGTTGTATTGCGCTCCACCCTTTATGGACATGAGGCAAAAAATTGTTCCAAGATGTATTGAGATAAGAAATGTTACCATTGCGTACACACTGCTGAATAACAGCATTATCAGGATAGTGATTAGATAACTAATGGGATATTTGTGATTCATGACTTTGACCATCGTCGTTATAATACCGATGATTGGATAGGGATGAGGAAGATGAGACAGTAAGAGAGATAATAATGACTATTACGGGCAGGATGATGCCAATGATGAAGAGGAAAATGATGATGGTGATGATGATGATGATGATGATGATTGTGATTGCTATGTTAATGATTATGACGATGCGGCTGCTGTTGGTGTTTGTTGACGGTGGTGATTTTGCCAATGCTGGTTACGATAGTGGTGGTTGGTATGATGATAGTGCCGCAGCTGATAATTATGACAATGACGATTAAGAAGACGACGAGGATGTCCGCGCGAGAGATGAAGGTGGCGATGGCGATGATGATAACGAAACAAAGGGGATGATGCCAACGACAACGGTGAAGACGATAAAAATTACAATGACATCATCGTAATCATCATCACCACCATCATTAGCAACATCATCATCATCACATTCCCACCAATGGGATGGCAAATTTGCTATACAAGTTATCTTCCTATAGTTAGTATATTCGTCGTTTCACTGAGAAACCGAAGTGGCGCTGCCATTTTCCCCGTAGCTGACCATTTGACCGTGAACAACGCAGCCACGCGAATCTTCGCACTTTCAGCCGTATACTTTGTCTCCCGCCATACTGTCAAAGCTGCCCGATATTTGGTGTCTATCAGTTCATACATTGATACCACGACTAGGCCTACTTGTATTGCTGCCTTAGCGTGTTAAAACGCTGTTTTGTTATCTCAGCTCTGTCGATTTGACATTTCCTATAATAGATCGTCTTTTCTGAAGACGGGAGTGTACCCTGAAATCTAAATTTTGAAATAAACGCTAGAAAACCGTTGAATATTTTAGAAGTTATTTGACAGGAATTTGACAGGAAACTGCTCCCGCCTGCGACAGCAACAGTTTCCAGTCAAAATAGTGCTACATATTCAGCATACTATTTCTTGCATCATATTAAATGTACATGAAATTATTTAAAATAGATTAAAAATATTTTAACCAACAAATTTTAGCATTTAAAGAACTTTATATTTATGCTTTTATACGATATAAGAAATAGTACGTTGATGTTTTTTAAACTAATTTGAGTGGAAGCTGTTGCTGGGTTATTTTGCTGAGCATTTTGACAGAGAGTTGTTTGAAAGCCAGCGATACCTAAGAAAATAACGACTTTCAGTCAAATTCATATTTAAATGTACTTTTTTAATTTTTATGTATAACCCCCAATCACCTGCATGTAGAAAGAAATAGATTGATCAGGTTGGAAGGGATTGCACAGATAATTAAAATGTCTGTTCTAATTAACCCTTAAAGCTGGGCCGACCTAAACATATTTTTAGCCATAGCGCGCCAGCACGGGAATCTCGCGCTACAGGTAACGTATACATGTATGTACATCACACAGTTATTATGGCGCTGATTGATGATTATACTGATGATTAATGATAATGATCGATGATGATAATTGATGATGTTGATTGATGATGATTGATAACGCACATGTTATGTTGCAACATTAGGACTACATGATGATGGTGTTGATGATGCATTCCCAACAATTAACTATACCAGCTCTACCCAGTGTACCGTAACGTCATACATTATTTTCAAACCTTTCCATTTTCGGGCGATTTCCTATGTCGCCAGTGCTAGCTATAGCAACCATGTATTAGCAGGCCGACGATCCGGACTAGGACGATACGCGTCTAACCATTTTCAGCCTTGATATCTCAGTATCTCCTATTGTGGTAACAAGTGAAATATTTTAAATTGAAATCTACTGTAAGTTCTTGCTTTCACTGTAATCGGCAGCTTTAAACCAAATTAGAATCACAATATTCAGCAACTAAATTCCTACATCGAAAATAATGTAAAGTACGATATTTGCCGGATAAAAGGGTTCGTTTTTTACATTTCTTTTCCATTCAAGCATGCCTACTAAGAATCATTCGTGTTCTCACATGGAAAGACATTTTCTGTATTAGCTAACTTATATTACGAAATCACCGGTCAGGTCAAATGTGAAGGCAATAACGGTTAAGCAATTCACGTCCTAATGATGTAGATAGCAGGCCCCTCGTATTACGTATACGGCAGAAACTGTTTATAATGGAACGAATTTAGAGGGCCACACGGCGGTAGCACTTTAAGATAGGTAGTCACAAGACCACGTATCTTAAGAAATATGTGATCTTGTGGATACCAAAACATTCACTGTGAAAAGTAATTTTTGTCTCGCCTGCGAAGCAGAAAGCGAGATATAGGTATCACTTTTCCGACGGCGGCGACAGCGTCAACATTAAGTTTCTGCGTTTGGCACAACTTTTCAGCTTATATTCCAGGATTGGTTAAGCCTATTGCAACTAAACTAGGATATCTGGTTATCTATAATGGTAGGAAGCAGCATGATGATGTCGCGGTCACAAGGACCTTGATATAGAACACTGTTAGTTCAACATTAAGTTTTTGCGTTTAGCAAAATCTCTCAACTTATATTTCAGGAGAGGTTAAACATATTGCAACTGAGCTTCAATACATGGTTACCGATACTGTTAGGAAGCAGCATGATGATGTTGGGGCACAAGGTCAAAGGTCAAGATCACTGTGAAATTGATACAGAACTCTGCTTTTTCAACATTAATTTTTTGCTTTTAGCAAAACTTCAGCTTATATTTGAGGATTGGTTAAGCCTAGTGCAATTGAACTTAGATACTGTTAACTTTGACCTTGTAACCTCAGTATCACCATATTGTTTCCTTACAGTATTGGCCACCATGTATCTAAGTTCAATTGCACTAGGCTTAACCAATCCTGAAATATAAGCTGAAGTTTTGCTAAAAGCAAAAAATTAATGTTGAAAAAGCAGACCTTGATAAAAAAAAAATCAGCTTTTTTCAATGTGAAGTTTTTGAGTTTAGCAGAACTTCTTGGCATATCTTTGGTTATTCCTATTGGAATTAAACTTGGATACATTGTTGCCTATTATGTTAGGCTGACACTGAAATCGCAATGTAGAACGTCAAGGTCATTCTCGCCTCTACAAAACTTGGTTATTTTTCAATGTTAAGTTTTTAGACCTAGCAAAACTTATCAAAACTTATCATGTTGTATTTCAAGATTGCTTAATCCTCATGGAGCACAACTTGGGTTCATGGTTGCTTATACCAATAGGATACAGGATGGTGACATGGAGGTACCCGGGCTCAAATGTCAATGCCATTCTAATATTGCTATTTGACCTCTGCTTTTTCAACCTTAAGTTTTTCCATTCAGCAAATTATTTATATTTCATGATTGGTTGATCCTATTGGAACTAAACTTGAATACATGGCTACCTATAATGTTAGGAAGCAGCGTAATAACACGGAGGTCACAACGTCAAAGAGCAATGCCACTGTGACAAACAGGAAACAGGCGAGACATTTAATTCGACGGAATTGTTGTTTATTATGCCCCATGGTGCGAAGAAGTTATTGGTTTGATTGGCGTATATCGAGTCCCTGATTCCAGGTCCCTTTCACGCCATATCTAGGCTGGTTTTATGTCAGTCTATTATTGGTAACTTCCCCAACTTTGCACTGGTACCCATTTATACTCCTGGGTGGAGAGAAGCAACGAGGAGTGAAGGAGATTGCCTATGTTTCCAACGATCAACAGTTGGCCGAACAGAGACGCGATCCATCGCCGGTTTCACAGCTCTGCTCACAACCACCTGAGCTACCGCCTCCTCTTACCACACGGTGTCCTTAATGAACTCGCTTTTCTGATCCATAATGTTCCCGTTACGGTTATAAACTGGCAACATTAGGCATTGATTTTCACCACGTCCAAACTCATTGATAAACGACTTTGTTTTATCAGCAATTTTGTAACGTCAGACACTAAACTATGATATTACGTCAACATTACTTATCCTTTTATCAATCCATCCGTCCACCCTTCTTCCTTTCTTTCCAGTCGTTCGTTCGTTCGTTCATTCGTTCGTTCGTTCGTTCGTCCGCCCGTCCGTCCGTCCGTCCGTCCGTCCATCCGTCCGTTCGTTCGTTCGTTCGTTCATTCGTCCATCCGTCATCCATCCATCCACCAATCCAAATTCATTCATTCATTTGCTGATTTACGTAGTTATTTCCACCACTCCACCAAACACGTTCATCTACTCCCAATCCAAACACTGGTGGGTCGGGGTGCCGTAATTCATGTCAATCAGTAGCGACTTTAATTGTCGGTGTGGTAAGAAATCACCGCAGTGTGCCTCCCTTTCGCACCTGTCTACCAGATTGCTGTTTACAACAAATATCTTTGATTTGAAGATCTTCTTCTTCTTTTCGATCGCTGGTATCACACTTGGAGAGCCATTCTCAAGATGAAATCTGTGGTTTTCTGCAGTTCTTCCACAGGCCCATAGAGCTTTTCAAGAAAAGAGGTTGACAAAGGCCAGATCTCTTCTCTCAGCAACTGACACGTACTGCAACATTGAAGTATGTGCTCTGTGGTCTGTTCTGCTTCTCCACAAGGACAAGCGGGTGATGTCGTAAGGTGGAACCACATGTACATGTGTTGGTTTAGTCTGTTGTGTCCAGTTCTGAGACGAAAAATGGTCACTTGCTCTGGCCTCGAGAGGTGATGGTAGGCATCTTCTGATTGAGGTGTTCTATAGAGCGACTTGATGATAGTCTTCATCTCTGTATGGGTAACCATGTTTTCTGTCTCATTCTCTTCTGCACCCACCTTTGCTATCTTGTCTGCTTCCTCATTTCCTTGGACTCCACAGTGTGAGGGGATCCACTGCAATGCTATCCGAAAGCGCCTGATGGTTTGTAGTGCCTCTTCAAGCCGTGGCAGCCCACCTTTAGTGACAGCCTCAAGGACGGAGCGGGCATCAGATAAAAAGACAATCTGTGCAATGGGGTCTGCTGTTCTGCTGATGGTATTAACTGCATGAACCAGTGCTTCAGCTCTGTAGTTTGTGCAGTGTTTGCCTGTCGGTATTGCAGCTGATTTGAAGATGATTTCAAACATTCAAATGCATAAGGAAGTAACAAAGAATTATCACAAAAACACAGAATCTTTACAGATTCGTAAACTTGGATATCCATAGTTTCTGACACATAGTGTTATTAATTTTAGAGCTTTTGTTAAAGATTACAAATTAATGTTCAAATTAGAAAGATGCTCACATTTTCCGAGAATTCCTATTGGAGGGAATATCATCTGCATATAGTATAAAAAGGAAGTAACTTCTAACTTACGTAGCTTATTATACTGTACATCAATAGATAGCTAATAAAATATCCTTCCCGGGCATATGTGTTATTTGACAAACAACGTATAAATAGAATAGTAAAAGAAGGATTCTCTGATCATCTCCTCTTTGATATGTAGTAGATTTATGACCAAAATGGCCGAGAAATCATGCGCCTGCGTACTTGACTTCCGGCGTCATTGTTGGTCATGATCGTCGTCGTCGTCAACGACGACCACTACTACATGGAACCACCGACATTGAGAGGCAACAGACGGCGGAGTAGATGATGATATATGTTGAGAATGATCATTTCCGCCGAGAAATCTGTGTGCCATGGAAATCATAATAATTTATACGGAATGAAATCGTCGTATGTTAAGATTAATTTCGTTTACTTACATTGGCGTACGTAATTTTAGCCTTTCACATTATACAATTTTAACAATTCTATCTTCAAGCATTTTGGTGTACATATGCACCTTTAAATGTCCATTTGCAGGCCAAGAGCCTATTTTTGAAAATGTATCACCGGACTGACTGGCTCTGCATATTATTTTGATATTTTTACCATGTTTCGGCATCAAATGATTAAATCAGCATATTTTAAGCTCTGTATGAGTAATACACAAACTTATTATTAACCCGTTGACGATTAGTTCACAGAAACCACAAATTCCTGGAAGAATGAAGGAATCAAGTTTTAGCTAGGCCCCGCCCACGCTTCGCCCGTGTATGGATCAATCGATCCCTGAACTCACTGACTATCAATTTCCAGAAAACTATACAGGTAAGTTGATGAATATTTTGAAACTAATTTGACTGGACGCTGTTGCTGCCTAGGGAAGCAACAGCGCCCAGTCAAATTAGTTTCAAAATATTCAACAGAATGTTTATTAAATAGTAAATACATACAATTCGTACAGCAAAGCTTAATCTTTCATCAATTAAGCGTCCGTGACGAACTTATCTACGTCATTCATGACGTCAATGATCATGACGTCAACCTACATATCACGATTATGGCGTCGTATGGTGCATGGATAAACTGGAAAGGTCGATTGATTCCAGATGAATATTCTGAAACTATTTTTACTGGGAGCTGTTGCTGCCTACAACATGTTCCAATCGACGTAGTTTCAAATTACTCAACATTTTTTCGGTAGAATTGTCTACTAATTAAGGGGCTGTCCCTCACATAACATACAGACCTAAAATTTCGAGTAAACAAATAACGTACATATCAAAGCATTATGGAAAATACAGCGTTATTTACCGAAACGGACCAGCTAACCATTTTACGTTCAACCTGCCCAAGCAAAACGGCTGTCGCAGAGGTATTAGGAAATGTCCATTTGCACAATAAAAGAAAACTGTTAAATCGTCGCCATATTTTTACTCCAATGTCCATATCATCAATCAGAGATCTGATATCTTCAATGTGTCTTATACAGTTCTGCCAAATTCTTCAGTTTGTCTATTGTCCTACAGTTCATTACCGCGACTATGAGATGCCATTTCTATTGTTATCTTTGTGAACGGTGAGGCGGTATGACGATACAAGTGAACAAATCAAGTGTTGTAGGTTGGGATATACGATTGGTTAATAAGAAAATTTGATTGGAAAGTTTGGTTCTAACAAGTTGGCTGCATAACACATAACATATAGCTTGTAAGCTGAGTTCTGAACATGTTCCCTATTGCATTAGGTTACTAGGAGAGTACTGGGTAAACATATTGGCCCGGGATTGACCTAGTACGGATACAGTAATACGCAGTATCACCGTAGTTGAAAACGGAACATTGCTTCTTAGTCCAGCTAATTATGTTGGCGGGGGACTTGCTGATTCCAGATGCATGCACCACACCTTGATGGAAGCAACTCGTTCTGTGAAAACGAGTTTTACTGAAACTAATCCTCATCTGTTTGTCTCATTAACTCGTACACTTCAAGGGCATGGCTAGTTAATTAATCTACGTCTTTATTAGATATTTAATTAATACAAATGCTAACAATAATAATTTAATAAAGAGATCTGATAAGGTCTAAATTAACAATAACGCCCGTGTAGTGATTGATCCTTATATCGAAGAGCCGGACTTGTAATAAAATTCGTGTGTACACGCTAATTTAATTGAAACATAGGAATTCAACATCGGCCCTCTAGCAATTGATAAAGATCATTAAGCACATCTGTGAGAATCGAAAATGCAATAAATCAGATTCACTGCATAAATAACTGGAATCGAAGTTACGAATCTCTCATTTTACTTTAGCACAGCAACACAACATCTACTTGAGCGTGTTACCTCTCCGGTGATAGCGCTTCAAAACAGTATAATATCCTAACAAAGAAAGGTAAGGAAATCCAAGGTACATTATCTGGACAAACTTTTAGACGCTTACAATATGCACCTCAATATAATGAAACGAAAGATATCTTAATATATTAATTACGCTTTCATTTCGGTTAAATTATTATACATTTTTTTATTTGTGAATTTCAATTAGAGATACGTGTCTATAATTCAGTTTCACAACTTAAATATGTATTAATTTATATGTAATGATCGCATCAAATGCTAAGATTTTTTTCGTTGCATTACGTTGAGGTCCATCAGTTAATCCCCTACAAGCAGTCAGTTTTAACAATTTTATTTTAAGCATTCTGATGTGAATGTACGTTACCAGGAATTAAACTTGATTTTTCAGTTTCTCGAATTTAAAACATGATGCCGAATATTTTGAAACTATTTTGAATGGAAGTTGTTGCTGCTCCGGCAGCACTATTTAAATCCTCTTGTGTGATGGCATGCTCTTTTACATTCTTAGTTTCTCTGCATATGATGCTGCCATCTGGAAAGAGACGGATGTGACTGTAGATTCATTCGGAGATGTCATTTATAAGCATATGTGATAGCAGTGGTATAGGTATAGGTCATGGTTTATAATCTGCTTCCACGCGCGTGCTCAGCCGAATTTACAACTTGACCACCTGATCACTGAGACCTTTTCATTCCAGCACAAGCTCAACTCCCTCTGGGAGCATACAGCCCGCCTGCAGTTTGTAGGCGCTCGATAGCTTTTTTGCCGACATTCCGTATTGCTGACACTACCCTGTCCTGGGACAGATCCATGTAAAACTCCGGATGTGGCAGCTACTGGTTCAGAATGGATTGCATTGGCTGCTGTGAACGGCCAGAGAGAAAAACATGTATCCATTTTTTTACAAGGATTTCATATTGATTACGTTTTCTCAACAGGCATTGAGGGGTCACTACATCAAACCCCTTACTAAAGTCAGGGAATATGACATCAACTTGAATAATGAATTTTAGTACTTTGGCCCAGTCATCTATGACAAGTGTAAACTGGGTCTCGGAAAAGTGGCTTTCGTCTGGCAGCGTGTTTATCGGTTGCGAGTATCTGAAGTGCATATATGGGTATGAAGATGTAACTAACAATGAGGTATTCCATGGCCGTGCAAAAAATATACCTTAGTAAAATGTGTCTATTGTATGCAATATGCGTTTAGGAGCCTTTCTTATACATGACAGTGACGATGTTTGCTTTCCGTCAAGTGGCAGTGAACAAATGTTGCACGATTGCTGAAACAGATGTGAAATCACAGGCGCCAACGATGGTGCGTGGCCATGCAGAAAACTGGCAATGATTTAGCCTGGGCCTGTAAACTTACTAGTGCTTAGACCAAATAGCTTTTAACTGCCTTTTCTAGTATACCTAGTTCATATATTAGTGCATATATGGATGGTCCAAGAACAGGTAATTTTCTTTGTCAAGGCAGACCGGCTGTTCGGTGCCTCTGCTTTTTCTTTCTCTGAGATACACAGATCGTTGTTGTGGCGCAAGGCATGCATACCAGAGTGGTATGTGCTAATGCCATTCAGGTAGTTTCAGAATCTTTTAGTAGCTTATGTTAGCAAATCGACAATGATCTCGTTTAGGTATGTGTTAGGTACATGCCGGATTGCTTTCCTGGTCTTCTTTCTCTGATTGTGAAATGCATCCCGATCCTGCTATGCCTGTGTGTTCTTGACTCAAATAACATGTCTCTTTTCGTCATTTATCTTTTGATTGCTACTGATTCCCAAGGCAAGTTTGATCTGCTACTGTTCATCCTACTGGCTATGGTTTGCCCAATTATTCCTAGAATTTAGCTTTGAGATCTGATCTCTCCTATAAGTAGACATTGTGTGGAGGCTTTTAGTCATCGTACACCAAATGTATCTGGCTGCAGGTACACTCGTTGAAGATATTCCTGGACTGGACGGTGGCGCTATCTGGCGGAGAGCGGGAGAAAATGCTGACAGTAAAGCTACCTGCAGGTCAATTTTGAGGGAATAGGTTGCGTTCACATAAAGAAGAACTAACGATATATTGGACGATAAACCGCTGATTTTCTGGGATTAGGTTTCCGAAATAAGTGACATATTTATTCCGGGACAAAAGACAACCCACTGAGAATGCTAGCCGCTGATATTTACCGAAATAGCGACTATATGAGAACAAGGCCTAAAGCTACGAAACATGGCAATATTCAATTGCACGTGATAGGCAAACTACAGTTGATAAATGTTAAGTGTATGACGGAAATACCTATGGTGAATAACAATAGCGTTTGCTGAAAATCATCCACCTGATCTTATGTATCTAAGGCCGTGTTCTCACTAGAGACTTAATCCGGAATGACGCCAAACTGAAGTATGGCGGTATTCCTGATTAACTCTCTAGTGAGAACACGGCCTTAGATTTGAATTGATACAAATAATAGGTGTTACACCCCGCACATCTCTAGCTAAGCCCCGCCCAGTTCGAACGTCTAAAATTGGAATCAATTTAAATACTTTGAAACCTGAATGACCAGAATCAAGATAAGTAGACCTATGCAGGAAAGATGTTGAATATTTGTCTTGTGGTTGTTGTTGTCTGTACGACCAGAGTTATTGAAAAAATCTGTCAAATATCAATTGTGAAAACGTGTTTTCTGAAGGAATATTCAAATTTAAGTGAGGGTACACAATTGAATAGTGGAGTGAGCCACATCCTAGTCTTATAACATACAAACACATTTTTGCATCTATAACTACTGGCTTGTTAAACTCGTCCGAAATGGGATTATGGCATTGCACTGATGTCTGTCTGTCCGTCCGTCCGTCCGTCCGTCCGTCCGTCCGTCCGTCCGTCCGTCCGTCCGTCCGTCTGTCTGTCTGTCTGCCTGTCCGTCCGTCCGTCTGTCCGACCGTCCGTCCGGCCGCCCGTCCGTCCGTCCGTCCGTCCGTCCGTCCGCCCGCCCGCCCGCCCGCCCGTCCTTCCATCCTTCCATCCGCCCGTCCGTCCGTCCGTCCGTCCGTCCGTCTGTCCATTCATCTGTCTGTCTGTCTGTCTGTTCGGAGCCGTATCTAAAAACTACTAATCCGATTTGGCTCAAATTGTAACAAATCGAAGGGAACGTGTTGTGAAACAGGATTTCCAGACTTTGGCCGTGGTCCGGATAAAAGAATCAGAGTGTGCATTGGATCCAATTCTGTATCTATGGATATCTCGGAAACCACTGGTCAGATTTAGCTCAACTCTTAGCACAAGAAAGTGTGTGACCGCCGACTTGCACCTCACCATTTTGGGCATGGTCCTGGAAAAAATCCGGAAAATTCAAAATACTCCAAACATTTTTTAAAATCCGCAAATTTTAACAATTTGACAAAAACCGGTGGATGAGTGTCTGAAATTACTGATTGCTCTTATACCGTCTTGTACCCTATTGACGAAGCATTGGAAGAATCCACTTTTAACTATACCTGTCGGGATCGATAGCTCCCTGCACTCCCTGACTATCAATTTCAAGAAATCTATACATGTAAGATGTCGAATATTTTGAAACTAATTTGACTGGGTCCTTTTGCTGCCTAGACATACAATTCGTACAACACTGCTTAGTCCGTCATCAAGTACGCGATCGTGACGAACTTGGCAACGTCATTCATGACCTAATTGAGTATGACCTCATCCTCTACGTCACGTAGTTGATAATGACGTCATACGATTAATGGCTAAACCGAAATTCTCCATTTGATCGTTGTTTATATGTTTATATGCAGGTATGGCGTCAGAGATAGTGTACTCTGGTTTGGTCATCGCAGTCTGTTTTCTGGCATTGGCCACCGCTTTGACAAATGATGAGCTATCCGAGTTTGGAACATCTGGTGCAGTGGAGCAGAACACTGGTGTGGCAGGCTGGGTGAGCACAAGTGTCAGTGATGGAAAGTTAACAGTCACAAGTAATGGTCTCCCAGACCACGATTCTGGCACATTCCCTAGCAACGGCAACCCAAATAACGTCACTGAACAATCTTACGAGGTCTCAGTTGATAACGACCCTGCTGTTCTATCCGATGTGTCGTGTGTCTGCGGGGGGCCAATCGCACTCACAAAGGGAGGCGTTGCCATTTACAATCCATACTCGTCATCTCAAACCGACGCTGTACTGAGTGAGAAATTTGACAGCTGCAATGCTCATCCAGACCAGAAAGGGCGTTATCATTACCACCAGGACCCGGTCTGTATCACTACCGGATCTGGACGTGAATTTGTCGGTGTAGCCTTCGACGGATTCCCAATCTATAAAACGACAAAGCCCAATGGTGACGAACTAACCAATGCTAATGACTTGGATGAGTGTCATGGTCGCTATTTTCGTGGTACCTATCGCTATGAAATTAACTCCGAATTCCCGTACGTCATTGGATGTTTCAGAGGAAACCCTACTCGGCAGAAAGGTGCGTGCTTCTATTTCTTCAACAATGGCACGGGTATTGTACAGGGATAGAGCGATGATGAGAAAGGCGACGACGACGACGACGACGTAGAGCGATGATGAGAAAGGCGGCGGCGACGACGACGACGACGACGACGAAGACGACGACGACGACGACGTCGAAGAGGACGACGACGACGACGAAAATATTGTTGACTAAATTGACGAAACCGACTACAATAGCTATGAATATACCAAGAAATAAAAAAATTTTAAAACTAAGATATTTGCTTTTTGTCTTTCTCCTCACTGACTCATATTGAGAATTATATAGACTACCAGGGTAATACAGACTCCTGGGTCGGTACTGGACCAATCCCGTGCCATCACGGCCCGGTATTGGCCTAACACCGGCCGCGTAGCGTGCATTATCATGGTATTTGATGAAAACACCAATAAAGGAACGCCCCCAGAGCAGCTTATTCAAATTAATATGTCTTCATTAAACAAACCGACTGGCACTTCTTAATACACATCCGCTCGTGCATTTCTCCCAGCTTTAATTTAAAGGAATCACCAAAGAACGCTTTACTTAATTCCAGCAAAGATGCAGTAGCCTGAAGAATAAAATTTAATTCAAATTAGTTTCAGAATATTGAACAAAACGTTTATATAATAGTAAAGACATACATTTCGTACAACCAGACAGACTATTACACGTTTAATACGGACTAAATTCAGTCATTCATGACGTACTTACTTATTACGTCAGCCTACATGCGACTTATGCACGTGATAGATTTGGTGATACCTCTATTGCAAATCCCATGCAAGATATATTAGAACATAATTTTGATATTTATTTGACAGCATATATAAATATCACTGACACATCACTCCGGACAATCAGTCAGTCGTCTTATATGTCTGGCTCATGAATGCATCCATGAATTCAGAATGATCGGAAAGATCATGTATGTACGAGTGGCTGATGTTCATCTTGGCGACCATTTTGGATTTCCATATATGGAAGCACCAAATCATCAAAAATATCCATAGTGTCTTCTTTGATAAAAATTATTCATCACAAAATTAACAGTTTCTGGTCAAGAAAATCAAATTATTTCCTTATTGAATGTCCATTTGTTGGTGAAGAGAATACTATTTTTGAAAATTTACCACTGGGATGGCTGGCTCGGTTAAAGACGGACCAAATAGAGCCATCTATGAAGTAATAATTATGAAGTCACCCTACACACCGCTTAGCTGATTATAACGTCATATAACGTCACATGATAGATGGATACTCTGGAAAGGTAAATTACGTATTGCTCCGTCACGAATATTAAAAAGTCCACCAATAGTGTCCAAATTGTACGCGTTTGATGAATTTACAATTTAATAAACATTGAGTTGAATATTTTGAAACTAATTTGACCGGCATATATGGCTATCATGTGCGGGAACAGCAAGCACACATACACATACGCACGCACGCACGCGCGCACGCACGCACGCGCGCACGCGCGCACGCACGCACGCACGCATACCTTTCAAATTTGTGTCAACGTATTCACCAGCTGACAAGTATATTTATCTTGAAATTTAGATTCTCGGATTTATGTTTTGAAAAGTTCATATCAAATCAATTCCTACACGGGTAAAAGATTTGGCGGAAAATAATTGGGAGATTGGCTGACAATGTGTTGGCTGGAAGAGAGTGTGACTCAGATTAGAAAATGTTCTAGTCTTGTAGATTGCATAGAACCGAGTCTTGCATTCAACACCTCAGAGATGCTATTGCATTGATGGTTGATCGCTATGACAGATAATAGGATGATGATTTTAGAACGTTTTCTTCCGGGGGATGTTACACAAATATATGCCAAATATATCTACTTACTACTTATAATACCGAGAGGACGGAAGCAAAATTGTTTTGTGTTATTGTGTCGTTTCAGAATAACTCATCTGTAGATTTACTGACACCTATTACGATCCAGAATATGCACATAATCATTACGTATACAGCAAGAAGCTTGAGCGCGAAGCTAAATTGAGAGACCGTGTCAATGAAATCCATCGCCGTGTTACTTCGTCGAATGATGACTGTGAAGGAATGTAGGATATGAGGAATTCCGTTTTACTTATGCCCCAATCATCTTTAGATACGCTCCAAACACGCTTCACTCGTGTTGTGATCGATCTAACCATGAACTCACTGAATCTCAATTTCTAGGAAGCTATAAATGTAGGCTGTTGAATATTTTGAAACTAATTTGACTGGTCGCCGTTGCTACCAAATGTTTATTAAATAGCAAAGACATACAATTCGTACAACTTGCTGGACTATTCCATGTTATCACGGGGCATTTCGGTCAATTTTGATTGTGGAGAAGGCTCCACCTGAAGCAGCTGGCCGCATGTGTCTGATGACAGATATATCTGCTTCACCATGACGCACAATGCTGTCAGCTCGGCTCACAGGTTCGATGTTGCTACTACGATCATGTGGACGACGTAGTTCTGAGAGGTTTAGCTGGTTGTCTTTGATTTTCCTAGCGGCATCGCACTCAGGGTTGTTCAGAGTCAGATAGCTAAGCGAGCCCTCCATAGCTCATCTCCGCCCGCTTCAAGGGAGCATTGGCGCTGACACCATCATAACCGTCAAAGATAGGTTTCTGCTCCTCTATGTTTGGTGAGACGAGATCTCATTCCGTTACCAACATCACCGACTGTACCAGAGGATGGCTAGAACATGTTGGAGAGTACCTGAGAAACATCCACCAGCAGAATGCGGGAGGAAGGTTCTTTAGGACGATGCCGAGATGCTTGACCGTACTGACGTGTTACCATTCAGATTCAGCCATACGCGTAGATGAGTGCCGCCTGCACAGGACGCAGCTTATGCTGGAAGACAACATGCAAGTCGCGGTTCCTCTTCTGTCCAACAAGCAAGAGACTGGCGAATATGACTTCCAGTTCATAGACAGTTCTGTTTCTCACCTTAACCCAGAGCCTCAGTACCTACAGAGTCTTCACCTTGCTCTTGATCGGATTGTGAAACTTACCAGGGAGGTATGCTTTAAAATCTGTCTGTATCTCCAGTCCAATATTGACCATATCCTGAACGCTGGCATCTCCTGCAGACGTAACACGTCCATTGACGATGTTGTACAAGGATGCCGATTGGTCAGTAGATGAGTGAGCAGACATCATTCAGCATCTTCTGGACATCATGCAACATCTTCTGCCGGTCCTCTCTGTCCAACCCCCGTCTCCATCGCCCTTCTTTCTCTGTTTGACAGGTGCCAGGGTCAGATCTAGGAGGTCATCTGCCGAGAGGGATAGGTAGGCTCACCAATAAGCACGCACGCACGCACGCACGCACGCACGCTAGCACGCTCGCACGCACGCATGCAAGCATGCAATCGCGAACACTCACAAGTAAACATGCGGTTGCTGGAGGGATGGCTGCCTCCCAGCAAAGCTCTGAGAATTTGAAAATTACATGTCATGAGACGCTATTCCCTACACTCTGAGTGATAAACATAATCCTTATTTTGCTTTCCAAATAAAATAACTACATGAAATATCTTCAAGCAGTTTTTTTCTTGGTGGAGGTGTAAGTGGGGGTCAACGCATTTTTAGAGGGGGTATTTGCCGTTGACCCTCACCCCGTGTAGCCGCCAGTGAAGAAATAGACTGAAAAGCTGTTGAATATTTTCAAACTAGTCTCACTGTAAACTTTTACAACAAAAGGCAACAACAACTCCCAGCCAAATTACTCTCGAAATATTCAGCTGAATATTACGTACATCTTAAGTTTCTTTTATATTTCCGTGCTAAATTTTTAATTGCTTAATATTATTCAGATTTTTTTGTCTGATCTTCACCATGTGACAGAAATTATAGCTTCCTCCTAAAAAACTAAACGGTGTATTGTTAATAAATTTATCGGTGATTCGAAATATGATTTTAGTAACGTTTTCCATTGCACTATTTATTTAATACTTATCCGATTTGTATCAAACAAACACTATCTTACTCGAAATAAAAGTCTCCTAAAATACATATGCAGTTTTGGACAAATAATATTATCATAATTTTTTTCTAGGTTTGGTATTAAAATAACGGATGCTTTTCAAAGCACACCCCATGGCTTAATATAAACGTGGCAATAGCAGGCTGTGAAAGGGATTAGTTCCAATGAACCTTTCCGGTTTTAGCTATGCCCAGCCCATCTCTCGCCAAGCTCCAACCACACCTCCCTCGTGTTGGGACTGATCAATCTCTGAACACCCTGACTATCAATTTCCAAAGGGCTACAAAGGTAAGCTGTTGAATATTTTGAAACTAATTTGACTGGGTGCTGTTGCTGCCTAAGGCAGCAACAGTGCCCAGTCAAATTAGTTTCAAAATATTCGACAGCATGTTTATTAAATAGCAATGTTTTACAAAGACATACAATTCATACCATTTGCGATTTGATGACGGTCTATATGGAACCCGCTGTGACGTAATGATTGTGACGTCATCATACACGCGCTGAGCTGATTATGATGTCATACGAGGTCAGATGATGGATGGATACTCTGGAAAGCTGAATTAAAGCCAGGTCGTTGCATTACATGAATAGTCGATTATCAGCGTTTGTTGACATAACAACTACCTTCAATGGATTGTTGATATTGGTCTGGGTGGGAAAAAGTTGTTCCTCACTATAGCTATGTTCAATAACTTTATCACAGCAAAATTTCAATGTAAAAATTCTCTTAGCAAAAAGCTTGATACCTTTGTCGGGTGTGTGTGGTCGGTGGGGGGGGGGTGCACTGGCCACCTGGGCCCCCAACTAGATCCGTCAATGGGTACAGAGATAATTTATCTATCAGAGCTGTACACGTTCTCTATGGCGATAAACCTGTGAGAGCAGACACCGGGTGAATCAATCCAGAGAGCTACTTGTTCAGGGTTAAGGGAGATACCAGTCATACCTCCGGATTGTGTGCCTTGCTCGATGTACGTCTGCCCCGCCACACCCCGCCCCACCCAGCCCACCCCCAGCCCACCCCCACCTAATTTAGTCACAGGATACTTTAGCAATCCCTTCACAGTGACGGTAAACATGTGCAGATGTGCTCTATCGAGAAGATCCTTCTCGCCATCTGGTGGTTGATGTTGTATGTCCGGCATGTGCCAGCTAACGTACAGCACATAATGATGAGGGCCAGCTGCACAGAAATATGTGAGCATCATCTCCACGCTGTACTGTTGTAGTAGTCAGTCATCCTCACGTTCAACTCTCAAAAATTGGGGTGCACACATAGTCGACGTGATAGGGCCGTTCATCCAGTGTTTGCCCATGGGATGCGCTCTTTCCCTCTCCACGTATGCAACAATATCGTCAGCTCTCCATCCTGCAATAAATCATAAATAGGTACAGCAACAGTCATACAAAAGGCTCGCACTGCCTTCTCGCACTGCACAGTCTTTCCATTGAAGATGCTGGCGATACCAGCGTACGCAACACCGACGAGCTCCTCAGCACCAATAGCTTCCATGTAGTAGCCGATTGTGTCAATGAAAGACATCACGGTGTGCATCATTCCTAGTCTAGGACTCACACTGTTCTAGTGTGCACGGTCGCTCCAATTGATGAGGAAGGAGATGGTGTAGAGCTGAATGTTCAATATCGGGAGACGTGCAGCATGACAAGACTTTTGAACATCTGATCGAGGTCGGTCATGTTAGTCAGGGCTGTGTCCGGATGAGACGGAGGAGAGTCAATGAGTGGACCGAAGATAGAGAAAGGCATGGGCACGTACATGCCCTTTGGTTCTCAGAGTACAGTTGGGAGAAAATATGTCGCATCCCTGCTCTGCGCGTTGGCTAAGCTGACTGGGTGTAGTTGGCTGTATGTCTGAGGCTGAAAAGACCACAGCAGAGCCGGTGGATTCATCTTCTTTGGTCTGCTGTAATGCCCAATCTGGAACGATCATTGATTGAGGCGGAATTCGGCTGCTTCTGTCTTTTATGGGCAATGGGTTCTTATCTGCACCACAACATGAATAGCACTGCCAAGATTTATGATTCCGGCAGGAAGCATGCGTGCTGCAACACCTATTTGGAGTGAAGGTGACCAAGTCGTAATTGTCACACCAACTGAATATTGTATCACTGCGGACAGTGCTCTGAAGTGAACAAATAATAGGATCGTTACATGAAACAAATCCCATCGCATTGCAAAGGGATCTAACGACCTTGAACTTTGGCGTATGTACCTGTAGTCTACTTGCCATCCATATATATTTCGATGAAACAAGAAATGCTGAGTATTATGAGGTGTTATGTTGCAAAAGCAATGTCCTAAGAACACAGAAAATTCCAAATGCTTGTAGATGGATTCGTTGTGGGTGAAATTATTGGTGTAGAGATCAAGAGCAAGTTCTATCTTGCTGATGAGTTATTTACAACTTTTTTTATTTACCTCATCGTGCACAGTGGTCACGTGGATTTCAGGCGGTTGGACGAGTGAGGTGATCATGAGACTACGTTAGACAGATTTCTTTGGGTCTGAAACATGGAACTAGAGATAAAAACGAAGTCTCTATCTTCAATGGTTAATGAGTAATGGCGATTTTACGATTGACCTCAATATGCAGGGCGGTCATATTAAATCTCAGGCAGTTGAGTGTGTCGTAGAAGTATGGAACTATACGAGCCATGTTAATGTTGATTCCTCAGTTGAAAGCATGGATACAGACACCAAACCAAAGTCTATCATCAATGCTTTCTGAATTATGCTGCTTTTACGATTGACCTCATCGTGCATGCCGGTCATATTTGATTTCAGTCAATAGATCTTTCCAGTTTTATCTATGCCCCGCCCACCTCTAGCTATGCTAACTTCGCCGTGTTGGGATCGCTCGATCCCCGAATGCCGTGACTATCAATTTCTTGAAAACTACACAGGTAAGTTGTTGAATATTGTGTAACTAATTTAACTGGGTGCTGTTGCTGCCTATGGCAGCAACAGCGCCAAGTCAAATTAGTTTCAAAATATTCAACATGATATTTATTAAATAGTAAAGACATACAATTCGTAAAACAACTCATAGTCCGTCTTCACGTCATTCATTCATCATAATGATGTCATTGATTATGATGTCATTCTTCACGTCACGTAGTTGGTTATGACGGCATATGATGGATGGATACAGTGGAAAGTTCCATTGGATTGATGCTATGCGCATGGAACTGTGTTAGATAGATTCTTTCCACTTCAAACATGTGTCTAGACACCACAACGAAGTCTTTAGGTGGCTTTCAAAGGAAGATATTATTGATTTAGTAATTTTACCTAATTAATATGATAATACATACTATATAATATATTAAATAGTAAAGACATACAATTTGTCCACGTGAATACACCTTTGCCCATGGCAGAGCTAGATACGTCACTATCTATTGCAACGTCAGCCGACATATGACCTAATTGAGTATGGCGGCATAGGCTGGAGTGACACACCCACCATGTCTCTCCATTCCATTTCCAAATGCGCGTAGTACATATGCCTGATGGAGTAAATGTAATAAGAAAAAAACGAAAAAATTACAAATTAACGCATGAATGGCTGTATCCATTTTAGCCAAGCCACGCCCATTTCTAACCAAACTCCGCCCACTTTGTATGCGCATATGAATAGATGGTAATACTGTAACCCCTCTTGTGTCAACTTAACCCGTTAACGGTCAAGTTGGTTAAAACAACATATGTAGTGACCTTGAGAAATGTCCATTTGCAGGCTACAAGAAGAACATTTTTGAAAATTTACCACTGGAATAACTGGCTCGGTAACCGAGCCAGTCATTCCAGTGGTAAATTCTCAAAAATACTCTTCTTGGTCTAGAATTGGACACTGGTCAAGCAGAAATTTGAATTTTCTTGGCCATCACACTTTTGAGGATTGCCCATTTGAAGGATACCAGAAATACATTTTTTTTGTAAATTTCCGTTATATATTTACAAAAATATTCTTTTTGGCTGCAAAAATCAAAATTTCCTTGAAAGGTACTGGCAATTAAATGGTTAATTGAAATAAATAGTATTTTGCTTTAATGCGCTGTTGACACAAAAGAGGTTAAAGCAGTAATTTCCAGAATCCCAATTTTAAGGTAGCTATACAGCTAAGTTGCTGCATATTTGGAAACTAATCTGATCGGGATCTGCTGCTGCCTATGACCGCAACAGCTCTCAGTGAAATTCTATTTCAAATTATCCAAGAGATGCGTTAATAAATTGTAAATTCACGGAAGACAAACAACTCATTTGCGATGAACCTTTCGACTTGGTGACGGACCTACGCCATTTGATTGTGACTTCAGCTAGTAAATGGCCTGTTTTGATTATGACTCTAGATACTTTCGACACAGAAAAGATTCTTCCACTCGAAAAAAATGTACGCATGCGTATATGTAGATTACACATAATTCCGTTTTAAACACCCTCGGCCCATAAGGGGTAGAGGGTATTTTGTTTGGTTCTCTCTGCACACGTGCGTGCGTCCACACTCACACCCACCAGCATGTCTGTCCAATGTCCGTCTTGCCGTCCGTCCGTCCGTCCATCCGACTGTTTGTCTGTCTGTCTGCCTGTCCCTCTGTCCGTTACGCACACTCCTCCTAAGTCTTCCTCAACAATATTGTTGCACGTGAATTGATTTTGTGGGAACATCCAACGAGCAGTATAAAAAACAAAGAACGTGGAATCTATAACTACTGGTGTTCAATGTTGTCCAATTAACCTCTCCAAACAAAACACTAAAGCAATTTAGAAATATTCTTCCCAATGAATAGAAGAAAGGTTAGTTAATTGAGTCTCTGTTTTGAGTTGGTTGAACGTGTGGCGTAAAACTCCTTTTAGACATTGAATGTCTTATCATTCATGGCAACAGCTGCCATTCCTTGTCCATTGTCCACGATAGTACTATTCATCTGCTGTGATCACGAGGAAGCGGACACGCGGCTTTAGCATCACACTAGAACACTGCGCGGACAAGTCCTGATACAGGTGGACCGATCTTATTAGATCCTATTGAGCTAACAAAATATCTGGTGAGTTGCAAAGACAATCATCCACAAGCAAGTATAAGATATTGGATATTTTGAAGGCAATTTTACTGGAGCTGTTGCCCCATATGACAGCAACAGTTTCCTATTAAATTATCTTTAAAATATTTAACAGTTTATCAGTGGTCCGGTGTTTGTCAATTTCAGAGTGCAGACGCAGAGATCTGTCGAGTGCGTAAAACAGACGTACAGTAGGATTTGTCGCATAAACGACCTGAAAGTCCCGCTCCTACCGTTATGACCGCTAGCAATGAAATTTCTGCTACCTTTTCTACTGCTTCTGTACTCCACTATTACTAATTTCGGTACTATTACTACTGTCACTGGTGTTGCTTATGATGGTAGAGCGGGCATTTCCAATTTTCCCACCCATCATATGACGTCATAATCAACTACGTGACGTAGGGGTGGGGGGGGGGGGGTGACGCCATAAACAATTACTCCGTCTTAAACGCTTTCTAGTCCGACACGTTGTACGAATTTATGTCTTTACTATTTAATAAACATGCTGTCGAATATTTTGAAACTAATTTGATTGGGCCTTAATTTTCAAACTATTCAACAGCGTACCTGTTTAGTTTTCTGGAAAATGATAGTTAAGGAGTTCAGGGATCGATCGATCACAACACGGGAACCGCATGGTTTGAGCTTAGCTAGATATGGGTGGGGCAGAGCTAAAGCCAGAATAGTAAAAGAGAGTGGAGTACTTGCGCCATTTTGTAGTGATCATACTCCAGTATATTTGGTTTTATCATCCTCCATACCTAAACGTAAAACATACACTCGCCATATATGGGACTATGCGAAAGCTGATTGGGATTTATTTAGGGATCACTTAACTAACGCACCCTGGAACAACATCTCCGATGCTAATGGCGTCGACATTTGGTGTCAGACAATCACTACAAACATTATTGCCGCTGCTAGTATTAGTATCCCAAATAAGACTATAACTATAAACCCAAACGATAAAGTCTGGATGTCCAGCAAAATAAAGCACGAAATGAGAGTCAGGGAAAAATTGTTCAAGAAATCAAGAAAAACTAACCGAGAGCAAGATGTGGCCAACTTTAAAAAACAGAGAAACCACATCAATACATTAGTCCGAACAGCGAAAGAAAACTTCAGGAATAAATTAGCTGAAAAAATAAGGCATGGACGCACAGGTTCTAAAGAGTGGTGGAAAATATGTAAGACGTTCCTATGTGATACTAACTCTAATTTTAGCGAAATGCCGCCTCTGAAGCGCGATGACGGCTCATTCTCTTACGACTCTTTAGAAAAGGCAAGCCTCCTTAACCGGTACTTATCTAGCATCGCCAATATTGACGATGCTAATGCCAGCTTACCGCCTCTATCTATGTATACGGACAATACTCTCCACTCAATTACAATATCAAACACTGACATCTCCGATGTACTGTCCAATCTGGACACGTCTAAAGCTGTTGGCCCGGATAAATTAAGCCCGAAACTCTTATTCGAGAGCCAACAAGTATTGGTCCCAATACTAGCGCGGTTCTTTAATTACTCACTTTCTAGTGCGCAGTTCCCCACTTCTTGGAAAATCGCTAATGTAACTCCTATATTCAAGAAAGGAGACAAGAGCTTATGTTCAAATTATCGACCAATATCACTGTTGAGTTGTCTTAGTAAAGTTATGGAGAGAACCGTTTTTAAACATATCTATAACTATATTAGACATGATATCACTCTATATCAGTCTGGCTTTCTTCCATCACATTCTACAGTAAATCAACTGCTTGATATCTACACGGATATTACTCAAGCCCTTGACGATCAAAAGGAAATAATCTTTCTATTCTTCGATATATCTAAAGCCTTTGATCGAGTATGGCATCCCGGCCTCCTACAGAAGCTTAGGAATTTTGGTATCTGTGGAAATCTACTTACATGGTTCGAAAATTATCTTGGAAACCGATACCAGCGAGTAGTTATAAACGGCAATGAGTCCACCCTACTTCGTTTACATGCTGGAGTGCCACAAGGCCCTGTGCTTGGTCCTTTGTTATTCTTAGTTTTTATTAATGACATGCCCAGCAATATAATTCACAATATGAGACTTTTTGCTGATGACACGTGCCTATATGTAATGTCAGATGATCTAAAAGAACACACTGCCACACTCGATTACGATCTACTGACCATGACGCATTGGGCAAACATGTGGCTCGTCGAGTTTAATGCCTCGAAAACTACATCTCTAATTTTTTCCCTGCGCAACGAGCCCACATCCTTTTCAATCAACTTCAAAGATTCTGAAATTCTACCATCAACTGATAATAAGCACCTCGGCATTACCTTTAATAACAAAGGGAATTGGCTTAACCATGTGAGTAATCTCATAGCAAACGCTCAACACAAACTCTCATTACTTAAAGGTCTAAAATATATTCTAGACCGTAAATGTCTCGAGATCATGTACAAAACATTTATTAGACCATCGTTAGAATATGCAGATGTTGTGTGGGATAATATTCCACAATATCTTGTAATTCGGCTAGAGGATATCCAAAAAGATGCTCTCAGAACGGTATGTGGAATGACACGTAGTGCGAGCACTGAAGACCTGTACTTAGAAACAGGCATCGAAACCTTGTCAATCAGACGTGAATTTCATAGATTATCTATACTATTTAAAATTAGTAACGGGATGACCTGTGAGGTTCTGGTCAACCATCTTCCCACACTATCCCAAGTACGAAATCCTTACAATATCCGTCATCCAAATTTCTTCACTCCATTCCGCTGCCGTACTGAGCTATTCTCTGGATCCTTTTTCCCAGCAACGATCCGCGCCTGGAATATGCTTCCTGTGCCGGTGAGAGATTCTGTCACTCTTCTAGAATTTAAAAGCAAACTCAAGGTTATGTCATCCATACGACAACCCCCTGAGTGGTATTACGTAGGCCCGAGGTTTGCCAACATAATGCTATGCAGGCTCCGAAATGGTTGTAGTTCTTTAAACCGACATCTATTTGACAACTTTCTGTCGGAATCTGCCAGTTGTTCTTGTGGGCACAATGATGAATCTACACACCACTACCTCTTACATTGTGCCCTTTTTAACGAGCAAAGAGTCGTTTTCCAAAATCAGCTTGCCTTGAACGATATTTCTCTTGCTAATCTTACGGTCAACCAGCTTCTATACGGGACTTACACTACCAACTTGGAAATGAACAAACTGATCTGTAATACGGTATGTCAATACATAATTAACACCAACCGCTTTCAGTAGCTTCCTGTTTGTGAACTTATAGTTTACGGAGTAAATGGACAGCAGCCCAACACGTACAGGTCGGGGCGAAGGCAGCACCTAGAGCTCACCTCTGCTATTCTTCCATTTGATCTTATTCCTCGCTCTCTCTATCTCTCACCCTCCCCCCCCCCTTTCCCCCTCTCCCTTTCTATCTCGGTCTTTCTTCCTACTCTCCCCCACCTCACACTCAACATTCACATACTTATGCACACCAATAGACTACAATTAATTAAACTATTATGATTTGCCGCCATTTTGTTGTAAAAAAGTTTTGAATAATCTGTATGTGTATGGGAGACACGGGCATAAGACTCTAAGTCTTATCGTGCTCCCATCTGAACAAATAAATCACGTTTAAACCAAAGCTGGATTCCTGAATTATGCCACTATTTGGCAATCAAAATGAAGTAGGTCCGTCACAACGGTCTACGAATTGTTTGCTTTGGGGAAATTACAATTTAGTAAACCTTCTACTGAATATTTTGAAAAAGGATCTGCTGCTATCATAGGCAGCAACAGCCATCAGTGAAATTAGTTTTAAAATTTGTAACAGCTTACTTGCGTAGTTACATTGAAATTTAGATTCTGGGAATTCAGATTTATAAGTTTCAAGTCGATTCTAACGAGCGTAAAACGTGGATGGAATGTAGCTAGAAATGTGCGTGAGGACACGCGCGCGTGGAATTGGATTGGAGAATGCATTTGTTCGCATGTTTCGAGTTTAGCTTCATTGTTTTCAATTTCGAGCTGCCCATCGATCTAGATGTTAACGAGACGAAAATATTAACAATGTCATCGACGTATTCGATGCCAATCCATTAGGTGACGCGAGAGATTAGGTTATCACCGGCCATCAGTTGTAATGACCGACCTTCAGGACTAATAAACTAATTAAATAAATTTAATAAATAAATCACTCGGTAAATATTGCCAGATCATTGTGATATTTATCGGACATTTAAATTCGTTAATATTAGACTTCGTCCCTCAAAGACCAGAACGCACAAATACGATGGGTAGAATATTCTGTTGAAACTAATTTGGCAACGGCCCCCGGTCAAATTAGTTTCAAAATATTCAACAGCCTACCTATGTAGTTGTTGTGAAAGTTATAGAAGTTTTATTTACGATTATTGATTCGTCCACTTGTCAACGTTTTAACAATTAACAGTCAATAACTTATAATATCAACTATATCGTATTTATATTTGATATAGTATATGATAATGTCAAAATCCAATATCATAAAGCTGCAGACTGGGGCACAAATAACTTTGAGTCAATTCAATCTCAAGTTGATCAGTAGGCTACATATTTGCTTCATTTGAAGTCAAATTAATTCAAAATGAAATGCTTTCGTTATAGAGAAAACAATTGTCTTCAAACTCTGGATACATTTTGGAATATTCAATATTTAACGGCTGTTGGGTGGAGGTGTGTTGTTGGGGTCTGTGGATTGGGTGGTGGGTGGAGGTTTGTTGGTGGTTAAATATTGGGCTTGGCGCGTCGTTATTGCATTCTCAAGTGTACGATTTGTGTCACAATCTAATAGCTGTTGAACATTTCGAGATTTCTCCTTGTGGTACTTTCGAGTGTACGGATTGAATTTTGCTGATAAAGTTATAATGAATATAATTATGTATATTAAATCTACTGTCATGAAATATATTGTCAACTGTAATACAAGGCCGGAGCGTAAAAAAGTGAACTTGAACTTTTCTACAGCTATTATTTCTTATTTTTCTGGAAACTGTGTGAGCACGCGCGCGATTTTCTAGCCATTGTATTTACGACAAAGTCTTATTAGAAAGAACATAGAACGGCCTTAAATATGCTTAGAGAGTGTAGCCATTTCAGACACAAGTTCTACCGCCATGATCCCCATGCAAATATTTCAGAAAGGCTACAAGCACGGATAATGCTGTCCACAATGCTATAGATATATTACATTAAAGAAATCATTTACATAAGAATAATATTTATTTTAAAACACAAGGCTATGAAGTGCAAGCGCCCATAGAGTAATAACTGAATGAAGGGTTTATTTCCTCTGAACTGTACACAGTTATAGAGATACAATATATTATTTTTATTATTATTATTATTATTATCATTATTATTATTATTATTATTTGTATTATTATCGAGCAGGTCGCCAGTCAAATTAGTTTCAAATATTCAACAGCTATTAGGTTATTTGTTTATCAACAGCATACAAGTTGCACACTTAAAGAAGACACAAATCGAATAGACACTTAGAATCTTCGGCAGACAAATTAGTTTCAAAATATTCAACATTTATTAAATTGTAATCCTCATAATGGCATACAATTCGTACTCAAATGCGTAGGTGGGTTGGGTGGGGCGTGGCTGGGTCTCACTTCTCGTTTCGCTTTCATTTACATGTAAGGGAGGAGAAGAGAAGACCGGGCGAACACACTATGCGCTACAGGGTTGGGGTGTGGGTAGGTGAGGGTAAATGATGGCCCTAATAATGGAAATTGGTGACAATACTAACGATGGCACTGGATGATAATAATATGGATTAAAATCTTGAAGATATAAAAGTGGCAATAGTTGGTGATTATGATTTAATATTATATTATGTTGGGTATTTTGGTGCCAGCCGGACAGGGAGGCCGTTGATGCCATATGCAACAACATCCGCTGGTCGGAATGGCCCTAAAATGCACAGCATCCTTTCTCTGCACAGTTACCTTGAGATTTGTACTACGGTAAATACGGTTCAAAGTATATAAATCGATCCCAACATGTGCAATAATTGGAATCGATAGCATCTGTTATTCTTGTTACTCTATGTATATTTGTATTATGTAACGTACTATGTTAATTTCTGAACAAACCGTTACGATGATGTTTTAATATTACATATTCTGTTGGGTAGTTTGGGGCTGGTTCGACCGGCGGCTGTGGATGCCATAAGTAGCAACAGCCGCTGATCGGATCGGTCCCAAAATACACAACAGTTTTTCTCTGTACAGTTATCCTGAGACTTGTACTACAGTAAATAAGGTTCAGAGTATATAAATAGATTCTAACATGTGCAATAATTGAAAATGACAGTAACTGATATCTTTATGAAGTCACGTTTACTTATATTATGTAACATTAATTATGTTAATTTCTTTTCATTGTTCTGATGTTATTCTGTTGGGCATTTTGGGGCTAGTTCGACTGGCGGCTGTTGATGCAGCAACAGCCGTTTTGCCTAATTGGTCCCAAAATGCGCAACAGCTTGACTCTGTACAGTCCTCCCGAGGTTCAAAGTATATTGCATGATGTCTAAATACAAGTAAATAGCAGTATATGCCGTGCAGCTCGGAGGTGACGTGGAATGCCTCCAAAATAGAATAGATCACAGTTGAGTGCTTTTGGCATGGTTGGGCTGGAGGACATCGCTGTCTATGGCACCAATGTCTTTCAGTCCAAGTAGATTTTAGTACTGAGTAGTAGTAGTAGTAGTAGTAGTAGGAGTAGTAGTAGTAGTAGTAGTAGTAGTAGTAGTAGTAGTAGTAGTAGTAGTAGTAGTAGTAGTAGTAATAGTAGTAGTAGTAGTAGTAGTAGTAGTAGTAGTAGTAGTAGTAGTAGTAGTAGTAGTAGTAGTAGTAGTAGTAGTAGTAGTAGTAGTAGTAGTAGTAGCAGCAGCAGCAGCAGTAATAGTAGTAGTAGTAGTAGTAGTAGTAGTAGTAGTAGTAGTAGTAGTAGTAGTAGTAGTAGTAGTAGTAGTAGCAGCAGCAGCAGCAGCAGTAGTAGTAGTAGTAGCAGCAGCAGCAGCAGCAGCAGCAGTAGTAGTAGTAGTAGCAGCAGCAGCAGCAGCAGTACTAGTAGTAGTAGTAGTAGTAGTAGTAGTAGTAGTAGTAGTAGTAGTAGTAGTAGTAGTAGTAGTAGTAGTAGTAGTCCCTGCTGTTGTCGTTGTTGTTGTTGTTGTTGTTGTTGTTCATGTTTATTGTTGTTGGTGTTGTTGTCGTTGTCGTCGTCGTTGTCGTCGTTGTCGTCGTCGTCACTTCATTCTTTCCCTTCTTTTGAGGGTTATAGAAATTAGAATTTAACAAGTACCTGATAACAAATAGCTAATAAAATACATTAAAACCTCCTTATCCTAAGTTTTATTGCGAGTGCTGGGCACATTGACGGCAGCGCCAGTTATTTGTTCAATTCAGATATGTAACATATAAAATTAAGTATTATTATTATTATTATTATTATTATTAATATTATTATTATATGTGTACATTTCTTACTTTCGCGCTTGGTCTACGAATTTTAGGCCTACCTTTATAAATTTCGCTACATTTATGCATAGTCTTGTGTGTTCTGTGCTCATTAAGCAATTAGATGTATGTTCGGTTTGCCGTGTTCTGTAGTAATTTGGTGTGTATTTATTCCTAGATTCGTTCAGAGCTGGACATTCTATGAGAAAGTGGAATTCATCTGCCACTTTCGCCATATCGCATAGGTTGCAGAGCCTTTCCGCTCTGTCAGTGTTAAAAAACTCGTACTTGTTCTATTCCTAAATTATGGTTGCTCGTGCGCAGACGACACAAAGAAAAAACCTCGTAAAGTTTCTGGTAGCGTTATTAAGTATGTCTCGAGTTTATGAATCTTTATATTTCATATACAGTTGACACTTTACTGACTTGCTTAGTGAAGCAGTCCAAGTTTGAAGAAACTGATCTTGGAGAGTCTGTTTTATTATATTGTAGAGTGCATTGCCGCTCTCCTTATCCATCGTTTGACTAGTCCACACGTGACTGCAACCACACTTATCGATTATATCTTTTTATAAAGAGACCCATTTAAAAGAATTTTTAATTTTCGGTAGCTGGATATTATTATCAGTATTATACAATTGAGGGATGGCTTTACAAATTATTGATGAATATTTCGTTCCATTGTCAGTTCGGAGGTCAATCCAGAATTTCACCATTCACACCTGCGCTGTTAGTTTAATAGGATAGATCCCCAATTCACCTTTCCACAGTATGTACCCATCATATTGTAGATATCGGATTGTCCAGTGGGGAGTCATGACCCTGTGGACATCTTATATTTATGAAGTAAGACCTTGATGAAATTCATATTTGGAAATACCAGGTGAGCTAGTGGACGGAGTAGCACGCATCATACTGTAGTACGTAGAGGGGCTGCTGCACTGGTTGACATGTATCGGTGCTGCCGCAACAACAGTTTCTCACGAAACTAACGCGTACATGATAACCGTATGTAGTATGGGTTGGAATTATAGTAGGATAGAATAGAGTAGGACCCACGGTTATGGTTTGATGATATCTGTCAATAGTTGAAGATGGAAGTTGGTGATGCGGGATCGGCACACACTTTCAGGATATTCAGCAGTCATTTTGGCCAATAGTTTAGAAAATAGTAACAGAGACAGTGAGACGAGAAAGACAAAAAGGATGGTTAAAAGGTTGAGTGATAGGGTCAGAAGGTTGACTGACAAGGGAATCATCAACTCCCTATAAAAACTACAACAACACCAGCTGGCAATGAGATCATACAGCTCATGTGCTATTAACCATCGTATCCTACAGGCTTATTCGCAATAGGCAATAGGCAAGACATGGACAAGGTAGCGTCCTGTAGGAGTGATTGACACTAACGAAGTTTGTGTATAAACTATGTGTCGATCAAAAATAGTGCATCCGGTTAGAGACGAATTTGTATATCAACTATATGTCACTCACCAAGTGACATGCTACAACAACGGATGAAGTAATGTTGTTGGTTAGCTGACAGGTCACATTAAATCAGAACCACCCCAAACCGCAAGTGCTAGGTAAAAGGCACCCTCCTGAGCAGGGAGGGTCGGCGATTTACTTGCTTAAAAGGACGTCATAATCTATGGATAGCCTATGAGCGAATGATGGAGAGGGGAAACCCGTACGTAGGTGTCTATTATTAGGCATTACCAAACGATGGTAGAATAGAAACGCAGGAGAGTATAATAGGGCCACTTTGCCTTTTATCGGGGGTTAGATTTAGAGAGCTTTTTAGAGGGAGAGAAGTTGGTGTGAGTTTGGTCCGTATAGCTGGTTAGAGTTAGATTGATATGATATAGCAGACCTGTCGTGACAGGGAGTAATACCAGTCAATATTAGTTAGGAAACGTACCGTTTAGATAAGTAGTTTAATGTTAGTCAAACTTATATAAAGTATTAATCTTTTCTTTGTGGCAGTAAAAGCCATCATTAATTCAGTGTACAGTTAGAATTATTATTAAAGTCATCACCTTGATAACCTCAAGGCAATAGTTTGTTGTGCTATTTAATTCTGGAATCTACGGAAGACCACCGTATCGTACCTACAAGTTCTGGTAAACAGTCAGATCAGGCCCGGATATCCAATACAAATATCGTTCAGTACATCTATTTATGAGGCGAGCTGATATCCATCTTTTGCGTTCTCGGTAAGGTTAGTTGTCGCAGCAACTATACATACAAGCTTTACCCAAAACGGAAAAGACTTCACAATCGGTTAGTTCAGATAAGAACATTTAAGTAGCATCGAATCTTGAAGATAGAGACGTCAAAAATCTTCAGTGGCTTCAACTGCCAGGTTCCGGAATTAAAATCAACAGTGGGTACATAAGAATGTATGGCCCAAGAACAAGAGAGACAACCAACGACCATAGTAGTTAAGGACGTAGCTGACAGGGTAGCAAATTTCTTAGAAGCGGCCCAGCGGTCAGAAGGTTGTCAGGTGACACAGCATCGCGAGTACGGCCATAATTCAATCTGCAAAATAACAACTGCCATCAGTTGCCCCGAACATCCGAGAGTGGCGAGGGTGGTCATTAGCATCCATTATAACTAACAACGAAGATGGCGAGGCCCGACCCAACGCTACCACCGATAGATAGAGACCCGCCCATGGAACTTAGGCCCGAGACGTTAGCCGCCGTACAGGCGATGGGAACGGCCATGGCAGGGGCAATTGTAGCGAGCAGCGATCGGCGGGAAACTGCCCGTGTGTACCGCCGGGAGATACGAGATACGATAGACAGAATATAGCCGTGTGATGGGGTCGTGCCTGAGGAGGTGCGAGTATTCTTGGTAGAAACCAAGAGGGCGTGCGTGGCGAATGAAGGAAGATTAGAGGGGATCCCAGCCTATGTGATAACCCGAGCAGCTAGAGGGCCGTTGTCAAGGGCGATCGACAACTTCATGGTCAGCAAAGTGCGAGAAGAGGTGACGTATGCGGAGTTCAACGATTATATCACTATAAACTTTGTCTCCACCAATGAAGCTGAGCGGATCAAATATGATCTTGAGAGGGTACAGCAGAGAAGAAACGAGACGGTGATCGCATTTAACCGACGATATAGGGAGGCTAGCAGTAGAGCGTACCCTAATGAGAACGAAGACAATCACCGGACCGTTCTCGGCATTTATTTGCGGGCTCTGGGAGACCAAGGGTTAAGTAAGCGAATCGTGCGTAAGAAAGCCACAACCCTGACCCAGGCCATAGAAATAGCCGAGGAAGAGGAAACCTGTAACAATCTATTGCGGGCTATGCAGATCGATGGAAAACAGGAAGAAAGGATGGAGGTGAACGTGCTAGAAGAAGAGGGAGAAGGAGAGATATGGAGTGTAGTGAGAAAGTTGAAGCAACAAATCATGGCACAGTCAAAGATGATCGAGCAGTTGTGTGGACTGGTCAAAGATCTCCAGATGAGGAGAACCGCCCCAAAGGTCGTCCATCAGCCGACACAGGAGGCGAGAAGGGTAACTAAACAGCCACCCAGAGGACCTAGACCAGTTGCGAGAACGGCATCTCCGCGTGACCTGACACATATCACATGCTATAATTGTGACAAAACAGGACATTATAAAAGCAATTGTCCACGGCCACTCCGACCCGTACGTAACCCGACACGAAAAATTACGGTGCGGCCACGATCACCAAGACTACCGACGACTTGTTTTAGGTGTGGCCGGGAAGGTCATATGGCACGAGATTGCGGAAATAAAACATACAACATGTTCGGCAATCTCAGCGGCACACCTACAGTAGTGAGATGTTATGGGTGTGGGCAGGACGGACACTTTGTGAAGGATTGTCCACACGGGGCACACGATCAGCGTATACGACCGCCAGTTGTACGAACAATCCGACAACCGGAGCAGCAGATAGTGCGCCGAGCGGCAAAACGTGCTGCTAGTGATGATATGGACATCGACGAAATAACTGATAATCGCCGGGGGGAGCAACGCATTACACCTCGGGAGTATTCGCGAAATATGCGCCAGGTGTTAGGTAACCGAATGCGAGAAGATAATGAGTACGAGGATCGGGATGGTTTCGTGCTGACCGACGCGAACACGGATGCATATGGCCGGTATGGTGGAGAAAATGCATCGACCCGTCGCGACAGTTACGCTGAGGCAGTCAGCAGGCGAAGGAGCCCGTTAAACTAAGATGAGGAAACCGTTGGTGACAGCACCGACCGAGCGGTTTTTAATCCGTCTACAAGTGGATTCTAACGGTCCAACGGATCAGGGTGAGTACCTGCATGCATTAGTGGATACTGGTGCTAGCACATCCTTGGTTCGTAATGATATATGGCGTAGCATGTTAAATGCTAGGCCATTGAAAAGAGCAAAGACGCTCTTAGCGGTAAATGGTTCTCCCATAGAATTGTTTGGAGAGACACAAGTAAAATTCAAGAACGCCCGGCCTATTCCTAGTACAGTAGTAGCACGAATGAGGCATGAATGTTTGCTTGGAGCGGATGCTTTGCACTTGGGAAATGCAAAGATCGATTATCAGGCCAAAGTAGTAGTATGGTTTGGCCGGATATATCCATTTAGGTATCCCTATAGGGAACAGACGAATTATATCTATGAAAGTTGTAAGGAAACGACCGGATATAATGATATCAACAAAGTCTTGGGAGACTTTGTGGATATCTTTGATACGGCTCGTCCAAAAACGCTTGGATTGGTCCCAAAAGTGAAGTGTACGGTATTAACAGGAGATGCGTTTCCTATAAGGCAGAAGGCCTACCGTCTACCGCTAGCCAAGCAGTATATAGTCAAAAACCAAGTGGCTGAGATGCTGGCAGCGGGTGTCATAAGACCGTCGTCATCACCATGGGCGTCACCCATTACATTGGTCCCTAAGAAGGACGGGGACACCAGGTTTTGTATAGACTACAGAAAATTGAATTCTGTATGTCATAAGGATAGTTATCCTTTGCCGAATATATCGGACATTTTTTATTCGATGGGCGGCGCAACGATATTTTCTACTATGGACTTGAAGTCTGGCTATTGGCAGATACCAATGGACAGCCAAGACATAGAGAAGACAGCGTTCGTCTGCAGTGAAGTCTTGTTCGAATGGATTCGGATGCCGTTCGGTTTTGCGAACTCAGGTGCCGTATTTCAGAGGGCCATGAATGATATTTTCCGAGAATTCGTGGGAAAATATTTGCATGTGTTCGTCGATGATATAGTTGCATATTCACGAAATCTGACGGAACATGCACAGAATTTGCGTAAGGTCATGAGTAGGATACGAGAGTATAATCTTCAAGTTAAGAAAAAGGAGTGCGATTTTGCTAAGCCATCAGTTGATTTGTTAGGGTATCGCATTTCCGCACAAGGAGTAGCTCCTCAGGCTCAAAAGGTCAAAGTCATTAGGGAAATGTCACCCCCACGGGATGTGGGCGAAGTAAGACGTTTCCTTGGAGCTACCGGTTATTACCGCTCCTGTGTGCAAGGCTATGCCGAAATTGCTAAGCCTCTAATAGAATTAACCAAGAAGTATAAACGTTTTGAATGGGGTGCGGATGAACAGCAAGCGTTCAAGAAATTACAGAACTTGCTGTGTAGTGAGACGGTTCTCACATATCCGAATTTGAATGCCCCCGTATAAATTGTATACCGATGCGTCTAGCTATGCGATAGGTGCAATATTGGTACAGATAGATGATAATGGTGTAGAGCGAGTAATCCAGTATGTGAGCTCTACTCTGAAAGACAGTCAGTTGAATTGGTCTGTAATAGAAAAGGAAGCTTACGCAGTGATATATGCGTTAAAGAAGCTTCGACCTTATCTATTTGGCGCGCAGTTTACCGTGTATACTGACCACAAACCCCTAAAGAGTTTGTTTGTGGGAGAGGTTAAGAACACGAAAGTGCAGCGCTGGCCCGTACTGATTGCAGAATACGGATGTAAGATAGAATACATCCAAGGCTCGAAGAACATTCGAGCGGACATGTTGTCCAGGTTACGTCGTCCAGCGGAGGTCGCCACCTTAGATACTGGCGATTTTGTCATACGGGATGTGGATGAGGGTGCGTTACCGCACGTCCCTCTGGAGACATTCGATATTCCCTACGACGAGTTGTGTATCGAACAAACCAAGGAATACCCGGAGTTGTTTAAGAGCACCCCCGGAAGAGTACATGGTTAAGAATGGTATTCTGTATTCTTTAGTTACGCCGTCAGCATTAGACGCTGAGTACCCCAGAATTGTCTTGCCTACCCTGTTCCGTGAGAAGGTGCTCCGGATGGCTCATGAACGAGCTGGTCACCACGGTCTGCAGAAGACTATCGGTATGGTAAGGGATTCGTTTGTTTGGACATCTTTAAGGAAAGATGTGGTACGTATGCTTGAGAGGTGTACGACGTGCCAGGTCAGTCGACCTGTCACTACTCGACCAAGGTACAGTGAGATGTCCATGGACAATTATCCGAGTCAGATAATAGGCATGGATTTGATTGGTCCACTGTTGGAATCGAGTAAGGGTAACATGTATATCATGACGATCGTTGATCACTGTTCTGCGTGGGCAGAAGCATATCCGATTCCGGCTAAGACGGCTCAGAATGTTGAAGACAAGTTCTTCAACGAGTACATCGTGCGTCATGGTGTCCCTGAGATATTGGTAACTGATCAGGGAAAAGAATTTTGTTCTAAATCTCTGGAGGAACGATTTAAGGAACACAGTATAGATCATAGGCGATCGAGTCCATACCATCCACAGACAAATGGACGTACCGAGAGGTTCAATCGAACTCTTAAGGAGTTAATCCAGAAAGGGGTGAATAATGCATCTCGTACATGGGAAGACGAGTTGGGTGCAGCATTGACAGCGTACCGCAGTACTCGTCATTCCACGACCGGATATACGCCATTCTATCTGACGTATGGTCGACGAGCAAGAATTCCGTTTGCGATTCCCGTAGATGCTTCGCAGGATCTCGGTGAGAGACTGACATGTCTCAATAATGCCTTGCTACGTGCTCGTAGTGAAACGGCGAAGTCTCGTGAGGATCACCGAGAGCAAATTGATAGGCGTGCAAACGCTGGTATCTTCCAGGTGGGGGACTCGGTGGTCGTAAAGGCTGAGGAGAGGATGAAGTTGACCTCTCGCAGTGACCCCGAATATGAGATCTTTAAGATCAATGGGCCGGTGGCTCATGTCCGACATCAGAGATCTGGGAAGGTGCGTGTACTTAATATAGCCAAGTTATGCGTAGTCGACTCAGAGATGTGTTGGGACAAGGTACGACCACGCCCTGTTCGTAACCCTGCTAAGGGTACGAAGGCCAGCCATCACCCTAGAGTTGTAGTACCCGAGTCACAACCTTTGCCGGTGGAGGACTCAGAGGCGACCCGGGATAAGAGGGCTCGACGGAAGTGACCAGCTTCGGGTGGAGAGCCCAGGGTGCGCAAGGTGTGTAAGAAGGTTGATAATAACATCAGTCAACCTGGTATGAGTGGCTATCGAAACCATGAGTCACCAACCGAAACTCACGTGACTCCTCCTGAGGGAATGATGGACACATCGGAGGAGGTACCAGCGAGTGTGCCAGAGCCAATGGAAACGCTGCCAGCACATCCATACTTTCTGCGCAAGCACAGTCATGTACCTGATGTCGAAACTAACACCAAGCGACTCAGGATCGGTGCCTATGGGCGTGCTCTATACGATGACTTCATCGATCATATAGATGCCGTTATACTGTGACATAGCCGCAGATAATGATCATTCTAAAGTGTACTCTGTGCCAATAAGCATCCTAATAGTATCGCATCGCATATTCAGTCGAAATTGACTTTTAGTATCCGATAGCAAAATAACAGTAGACACGTAACCGTAGGCATACTAATAGTGTAGCATCAGTGGTTCGGTTAGGGATACCTAGACTATGGCGTGGGAGTCAGTTAAGCTTGAGTTCGCTAGGCTGACAAGTAATGGGTATCCGCCAACGCGGGGGTCACAATTCGCTGCTGGCTATGACTTGCGTAGCGCATACGACTACGTGATTCCGGCTTGGGACAAAATGGTGGTGAAAACGGACATTCAAATTGCTGTCCCGGAAGGGCGTTACAGACGGATCGCGCCACGGTCAGGGTTGGCGGTTAAACATTTCATAGATGTGGGTGCCGGAGTGATCGATCAGGATTACCGCGGGAATGTAGGTGTGGTCCTATTTAATGTTGGCCGGGATAGTTTTCGCGTACGGAAGGGTGACCGGATAGCCCAACTAATACTGGAAATGATAGTTATACCGGACCTAATGGAATGTGGAGGGCTGGATCAAACCGAACGAGGAGCGAGTGACTTCGGTTCCACTGGGGCGAGCTAAGGGTCGACAAGGCCCACGTTCCCTGCATAGTAAGCATACTAACAAATACTGCGGATAGAAATTGCAATATTCAAATATCGAAGTCTAACATAACAGCAAGTAAATTATTTGCCGATAAGAAAATAGGGTGATTTTGCAAACGTTCGGCGAGACTATGGAAATTCATTGTGACGGACAACTGACCGACCGATGTGGTGTAAGTAGTGGTGTGTATGCGTTGATGTCGGGAGAATGTGGTTATAGTGGGAAGGGTTGGCAATTCGAGCCTGTGGCGTCTTACAGTCGGACGTACACTCGAGTTAGCCTGGCCATTGAACTGCCCCACTTGGATGTGACCGGCGTTCTAAATAAATCCATGATAGTAGATCATTTGAGGGTGAAACCCTGGGATCATTTACAGAAATCTAAGTATGTGCCGCTAGCACCATTGTCCGCACTCGACCCAGTGATGGTCGAGGGCATTGGGGTACTATCTTTTGTGTCTTATTCGACGGGCTCCTTCGTGAGTGTGCTCGTTGTGCTAATTGTGCTATACAAATGTGGAATAATTTCGCGCATGTGGAGATGGCTAAAATGCAAGCCACGTGCGGCCCATAGTAGTGATAAATGCAAGCCACGTGCGGCCCATAGTAGTGACAAACGCACCGCCTTTCATATCAGTGCACCGGCAATTCAGGCCCAGCAGCCCCAGAAAACTGCAGTGATACCGGAGCCGCTGAGGTTGGCAACCGGGTCGTCGCCTAACGCGACTGCGAGGACTGAGATCGACCCGACGGCTGCCGACTGGGTTGAAGTAGAACTTTATGACGACGTGGTGGATCCTGACGAGGGTGTGGCTCGATTGGATATATCCATGTGACGTTGTGGGACTAACTTCGGTTGCTGTGTGTGGAACATTGAATGGTGATGTACTATATATCCGTTACACTTGAATGAACTATATATCCGTAACAATTTGATGGACTATATATCCGTACAAATTTGACTATATATCCGTATATATTGATGAACTTTATTTTGATAAATAAGACTTATTGTATGACCTGTAATGAATTTGCTCTGTAGGATTAGGATTTTTCTTATTTAGTTTATTACACCTTGAGTGTCAAGGTTATTAATGATGATATTAATGTGTTTCCGGGGACGATAGACCGTTGTCCGGACATGTATGTATGTATAGTGGTGCCAGGAATGGGTGGTCGTGCATGATACTCCATTCCCGGTGTAGAGTCTATTTCATAAGTTACATTGCTTTATGTATAGGCGGTAGTAATCATGTGAATGATGAGTTTGGGTGTTGAGTGTTATCCGTTCGGGGAGCCACTGGTATAGTGTGGTTTTGTTGTTGATGTAATACAACGAGTTAAGTGACGCTCTCTTAAGGCCTTAAGAGGTGGTCATTTAACTTCGGTTGAGGGGCATGTGTAGATATCGGATTGACCGGTGGGGAGTCATGACCCTGTGGACATCTTATATTTATGAAGTAAGACCTTGATTAAATTCATATTTGAAAATACCAGGTGAGCTAGTGGACGGAGTAGCACGCATCATACTGTAGTACGTAGAAGGGCTGCTGCACTGGTTGACATGGACCAGTGCTGCCACAACAACAGTTTCTCACGAAACTAACGCGTACATGATAACCGTATGTAGTATGGGTTGGAATTAGAGTAGGATAGAATAGAGTAGGATCCACGGTTATGGTTTGATGATATCTGTCAATAGTTGAAGATGGAGGTTGGTGATGCGGGATCGGCACACACTTTCAGGATATTCAGCAGTCATTTTGGCCAATAGTTTGGAAAATAGTAACAGAGACAGTGAGACGAGAAAGACAAAAAGGATGGTTAAAAGGTTGAGGGATAGGGTCAGAAGGTTGACTGACAAGGGAATCATCAACTCCCTATAGAAACTACAACAACACCAGCTGGCAATGAGATCATACAGCTCATGTGCTATTAACCATCGTATCCTACAGGCAATAGGCAAGACATGGACAAGGTAGCGTCCTGTAGGAGTGATTGACACTAACGAAGTTTGTGTATAAACTATGTGTCGATCAAAAACAGCGCATCCGGTTAGAGACGAATTTGTATATCAACTATATGTCACTCACCAAGTGACATGCTACAACAACGGATGAAGTAATGTTGTTGGTTAGCTGACAGGTCTCATTAAATCAGAACCACCCCAAACCGCAAGTGCTAGGTAAAAGGCACCCTCCTGAGGAGGGAGGGTCGGCGATATACTTGCTTAAAAGGACGTCATAATCTATGGATAGCCTATGAGCGAATGATGGAGAGGGGAAACCCTTACGTAGGTGTCTATTATTAGGCATTACCAAACGATGGTAGAATAGAAACGCAGGAGAGTTTAAAAGGGCCACTTTGCCTTTTATCGGGGGTTAGATTTAAGAGAGCTTTTTAGAGGGAGAGAAGTTGGTGTGAGTTTGGTCCGTATAGATGGTTAGAGTTAGATTGATATGATATAGCAGACCTGTCGTGACAGGGAGTAATACCAGTCAATATTAGTTAGGAAACGTACCGTTTAGATAAGTAGTTTAATGTTAGTCAAACTTATATAAAGTATTAATCTTTTCTTTGTGGCAGTAAAAGCCATCATTAATTCAGTGTACAGTTAGAATTATTATTAAAGTCATCACCTTGATAACCTCAAGGCAATAGTTTGTTGTGCTATTTAATTCTGGAATCTACGGAAGACCACCGTAGCGTACCTACAAGTTCTGGCAAACAGTCAGATCAGGCCCGGATATCCAATACAAATATCGTTCAGTACATCTATTTACGAGGCGAGCTGATATCCATCTTTTGCGTTCTCGGTAAGGTTAGTTGTCGCAGCAACTATACATACAAGCTTTACCCAAAACGGAAAAGACTTCACAATCGGTTAGTTCAGATAAGAACATTTAAGTAGCATCGAATCTTGAAGATAGAGACGTCAAAAATCTTCAATATGACGTCATAATCATCTACGCGGTGGGTAGAATGACATCATACTGGATGACGTCATGAATGATGTCGATAAGTGCGTCACGAACGCATATTTGAAGACGGTCTATGCCTTGTTGTACACATTGTTTGCTTTCACTATTTAATAAATAATATGTTGAATATTTTGAAACTAATTTGACTAGGCGCTGTTGCCGCCATAGGCAGCAACAGCACCCAGTCAAATTAGTTACAAAATATTCAACAGCTCCCTGTATAGTTTTCAGGAAATTGATAGCTAGGGAATTCGGGGATCGATCAATCCAAACACGGCGAGGTGTGGGTGGAACTTAGCTAGTGATGGGCAGGGAATAGCTAAAAATGGAAAGGTCAATTCCCCATATATCATACAAGTGGGCTTGGACATTCTTAATTTCAGGATATGTTTCCAAAATGTCAGTTTCGTACCCTCATATCTAACTCCCGTATAACATTATGAGAGCCACCATTTTATCAAATAAGTTCAGCTGTAAATCTATTGGCAGGTTTACGGCTCTACCTTTGCTTAGTAGCGCAAACATAGGTATGTTAGCTTTTTCACCTAATTGTAATCGACTTCGATAAAAAAAACCACCCCAACCATTTCTAGAAAATAAAATTCCCAAATATTTGTATTCTTTTACCGCTTCTACAACCTGCTTATTAAGTGTAAATAGAATGTTGTTGGTACGTTTCTTTCCAAATATCATCACCTTGGTTTTATCAGTGTTGACCTTTAGTTTCCACATTTACAGTAAGAATTTAGTGCATCTAGTGCTTTCTGTAAGTCCTCCTTCGTGTCACCAAGGAGTACTCTGTCATCTGCATATAAAATAATCATAAAGTTCTGAATCTCGATAGTATTTGCCATTGTTAGATAGTTACACTGTTTGCTAGTAAGAACTGTGTCTAAATCATTTATAAACAGTGCAAATACGAATGGTTATAGACGACTGGAAAAAAGGTAAATGTGCAATTATTGGAGAAGACTCAGGACTTCGCATTTTTGTATATATTCACAATAACGTTGAGAACATTTCCTGTATTTTCGCAATTAATCATTTTTTTACCATAACGCTGTACGCCATACTTTATCAAAAGCCTTTTCGTAATCAATATAGGCACAGAGAGCGTTTGTCCTTTGAATCTATATAAATAATTTAGGCATTTTAGTGAAAAGATGTGGTCTGTCGTTGAGTGGGGTTTTTTCGGGAACCTGCTTGGTTCTCTTTAATTAGGCCACACACTTCTGAGAATTGCGTCAATCTATTATTCAGGACGTTTGTAAATAATTTGCCTAAACACGATAAAAGGGTGATGCCTCTATAGTTTTAAGCCCACTCTATGCTTCCTTTCTTTTTGTAAATAGGTACAATTAGTCCTAAAGTCCAGACATCTGGTGTTATTCCTGTATTCAATACTGTATTAAAAGGTTTAACCAATACAGGCATCATTATATCACTCGTGTATTTTAGGAATTCATTTATAATGCCATCAGGACCGCCAGTTTTACCGTTTTTAGAGATCTTAATGCTATTACAATTTCGTTTTCATTTATTTCTGCAATTTAAAATATCGTTTGCCTGTTCGTTTGCAAACTGTCTGTCTCTTATTTCGTCATAAAAGACATCGCCATCCAAGTTTGCGTCTTCTCCTTCGAACAAAGCCTGAAAATGATCTTTAAGAGCTCCTAGTTTTACTTTGATATTATGTTTTTGGACCTTTGGCGTTTAGAATTCGCCAGAATTCTTTAGGCTCACTAGTTTTTGTTTACCGATGTTTATGCATTATGTCAGTATTATAAATTGTGATAACCCTGTTCATGCATGTGTTGTATCTTTCGCTATTATTTATAACATTTAGTCTGCTGTCGTTTGAGTTTATTATGCCGGTTTTTCGACCTTCGGTAGGCTAGTCTTGCTGCTCTACATTATCCATTAAACCAAGGTTCATGCTTAGTTTTGTTATGTTTATCACGTCTACGTTTACACATTTTACTATGCCTAGCATTTTCCATAAAAATATGTTTCATTTTCTTGCACACTCCGTTAATATCGTGATGATTATCTAGCATGCTTAACAATTCCGGTACGCGCCCATTTTGTAAGTTATCACAGTAGAATTTGTGTTTACCTGTATCCCATTTCACTGCCTCATTTGCTTCCATTGTGGTTTGTGCTACTGTTATTAATGCTACGGGCATTTGCTACGTGGAATGTGAAGTTAAATGCTACAGAACAGTGGGCATCAGAATTTAATGGCTCAAATTCATGGATTTCCAAATTTCCCATTTACTGCAAAAGAATAGGAGTACATAATACATAGTCTAATAGGGAGGTGTCTTTGCAGGTTACTTTACCTATATATTTGTCAGTACCCACTCTCCCATTTGCAATAAGGAGTGTAATAAAAGAAAAACTGAAACTGAGTCCATCACTTTTACATAATTCTATTAATCTCCTGCCATATTGATCAATGCGAGACCGGTCATTTGAACGCCTTGTGCGTGGAATATTAAACAAGCTAAAGTACTTTCAACATTCAGCGTTTCTTTTATATTCTCATCGAGGAAGATGTTGTTTATAAGGTCCATGTCATTTTCGTCTACATACTCGATGATTCCGCATGTGTGCGCATTAAAATCCCCACAAAGACAGACATGGTAACGATTTGTGCTGTTAAATTTTATTATCTCTTCTTGTATTTCATCGTAAGATATTGGGGTGGCATATAAAGAACCTCATGGCGGTAAATATACATTACCTAGAAGAATATCTTTATCTATTCGCGTTAGACCTTTCTTGATGCATACCCATTTTATATACTCCGATTTGGACTCTGGGAAGTCCAAGTGTTGTTTTATGGATAGTGTATAACGAATACGTATACCTCCCGATCTGCGGTTTGATATTTTTCTCATGTTAAATAGCTTAGCCTCATATTTAATTGTCTTAAGGATATTGGCTACAAACTCATAATCGGCATCACATGTTTTGGTTTCTAAAAGTAAAAATATAGCATAGTTATTCAAATGCTGAAGGTACTAATTATACTGTAGCCTATTTCTCATGCCATATGTGTTTCACCATGCACTTCACGAACGGAAGGTGTCACTTATAGTGTTAGTATTTGTTATATTGTCGTCGTCGTCGTTGTCGTTGTTGTTGTTGTTGTTGGTGTTGTTGTTGTTGTTGTTGCTGCTGATGCTGCTGCTGCAGCTGCTGATGCTGCTGCCTCCGCCACTGCCGCTGCTGTTGTTGTTGTTATTGTTATTGTTGTTGTTGTTGTTGTTGTTGTTGTTGTTGTTGTTGTTGTTGTTGTTGTTGCTGCTGCTGTTGTTGTTGTTCGCAAAAATAAGATTAATTGTAAAGTCTCGGTTTTGAAGGCAACGTGAAGTCTTTGCTAGAGCAGCGACGTTATCCACAATGAAGCAACCTCGATATTTTCACCCACATCATCATCATCATCATCATCATCATCACTACAACCACCATCATCTTCATCATCATCGTCATCAGCAGCACCGCCATCATCAACATCAGCATCAACAAGATCATCCTCATATTTACAATCATCACCATCTTCGTCATCATTGCCATATTTACAGTTGTGGTCACAACTTTTATCATCATCATCCTCCTCCTTCTCGTCATCATCGTCGTCGTCGTCGCCGTCGTCGTCATGATCATGACCATTATCCGCCCCATCACCATGATGCTGATCATCATCATCATCATCATCATCAACGTCATCTATATCATCATCATCAACATCGCCATCATAATCATAGTCATCATCTTCAACTTCTATGGCATTGGCATCATCTTCATATCGCATAGAAATGTCAACACTGGCGGCTTAGCTGATTCCAGGCACTGAAGCAGAAAGGTCCATACGAGGTTCCTCCTGATATTCGCTCATATCCTGTTTTAACTGGAGTTGGAGGTTATGAGCTACAGACACTAATTTCCTCAGTCTATCAAGTGTCAAGCAGTTGCACCTTTTTGTCTGAATACTGGCATGGAGATTCCAGTTCCTCTCACATGGTGCAGCAGATGTTGGCCAAGATAAAAGACGTGATGCCAATCGGACAGCTGGCGTGTTGAGCAAAGGCCTTTCCACCAAGTCACAGGAGCCATTTGTTTTGCCGCTTCCCAAATGGAAGCTCTAGCCGAAATACTTCTTTTGGCCCTATATTCAGCAAGTTCTCTGATAACAGTCACGACATCTACTAGTGCTACAGTTTTCTTCTGTTTGTCTTTCTGAATTCTTTCCAGAATGCCTTTTGAAACATGCCTGTACTTAAAGAACTTTATAATGTTTTTTGCAAAGCTCAATATGGTGGTGCAGGATGCAATTTTTAGCGGGTCCTGAACTAGAAGGTTTAGGCTGTGAGCCATGCACCCGTATGTAATTAGATGGGGGTAATCTTTCAAAAGTCCATTACAAGAGCGTGGACTTTTTCAGTGCCCACTTCTTCTATAGCGTCCTTTAGCACGGATGCAATATATTCTGATGTGTGTCTTTCTTCTTTACACTCAACAGACTTGAAGAATATTGGCTCTGGGCACGTAAACATGATGTTTATAATTGGACTCTGATTTATATCTGTCCACCCATCACTCATTAGACACAATGAGTTATCAGCAGCTAGCTTTGCTAGGGAGATGGCATGTAAAGTGTCATCTAATAGACGGTTTGATAATACATGTCGGGAAGGAACATTGAATGTTGGTCTAATCTGCGCAAAAATACTGTTTCCAGTAATAGTTTTCTAAACACTCAGTGGTGTTGCAGAGGCATACATTGCTCTTGCCAACGATTTCTCTAACATCTCCTGTGTGGTCTTAGACAGGGTTTCACAGATATTTGTCTCATTTTCACAGTGCTGGATTTTGCGGCTTGAGCAACAGCATATTTAAGTGGCAGTGTTGGTCTGTCTACATTTACAGGCTCTTGACCGTTGGACTGAGGTTCCATTTCCTACAATGTAACAAAGATATATTAGTAACTCTTTATTGGGCCCTATTCCCCCTCATTCGAAAACTCTAACATTTACATGTACTCATCTTGTCCAGACGCCGGTTGCCAGACACCATTTGGATCGCAATGTCTCGCCATCCTACACTTCGCTAAGGGCTCGACAACTATATTGCACATTTTGGTGAATTTAGAACTATTTTTACCGTCAAATAATTGAACCCCACCCAGCCCTTCACCATTTGCATTCATGAAGGTGTATTTTCACGCTATCAAATACTTGATAAATGGATGCAATGAAAAACAAGTTTTTGTAAGCTATACAATTTTTGCAAACAGTTTTTGTCGAGCCCATAGCAAAGTGGAGGATAGCGAGATATAGCGATCCAAATGGCGTCTGGGATCCAGAATAATATGTAAAATGTTAGAGTTTTCGATTGAGGAACAATGTCAATAGGGCTCGACAAAACACGCGCGCACGCACGCACGCACGCACGCACGCACGCACGCACGCACGCACGCACGCACGCACGCACGCACGCACGCACGCACGCACGCACGCACGCACACACACACATACACACGCACACCACACCCTGACACATGCACGCACGCACGCACGCACGCACGCACGCACGAACGCATGCACGGACACACACACACACACACACACACACACACACACACACACACACACACACACACACACACACACACACACACACACACACACACACACACATTAAAACAGCAAGATGAAATTCCTGCACAATTGGCAATATGGATTACAAATACCAAATTGTGGAAAGGGAGATGGCATAACTCATGGCGTAATTCCTTAAGCACGGATGCAGAGTGGGTGCAGCTTTTTACAGGGATTCTGCCGTTCTGGTAGGTGTTTAATCACCTGCTTATAATTCCATAGACAGGGGCGTTTTCCTATATAAATTAATAATAGGTACGCATAAGTGTAACAGCACTGCCTACTACCTTGCAAATGTGCGCAGCTCATTGATGAATAACAATTTGAGGCCATCACAAAAATTTCCACTTTGCGTGCCGCTCCATGTGTGCATGTGTCTGCGCTTATCAAATTAACATCTTTAAAAATTTTTATTAATTTGATTTTTTACTACTGGTACTGCGCATCCATGCTTAAGGAATGTTGTCCTTTAATTTGGCTGTGCCTTCAGGGGTAAGGGATATGTAGACTTGACTTGGGCAGATTGAGTGTGGGTGACATTAGTTACTGAGTTAAGGATGTCGATGTATAATTATATTTTTTACTGAAAACCTTACTGCTCTCTCACAAAAACTTTTGGTCACATGTGCCAGAGCAGCTTTGCATGTACTTAAGTGCTTTCTCATCCGTGTCGCATTATTTACCTAGGTCTGATCACAATATTTGCATTTTCCTATATAATTATTTTTTTCCATAAATTTCTCTGTTGAAATGAGTCCATACTTTCATATCAAGTCTTTTTGGCATGTTTAGGAGCTTTAACTGATAACTGCCTTACCTGGCAAAAAGTCGAAGTTGCAGAAACTAAATAATTAACACTAAAATTTAAACAATGTTATTGCATAACCAGTACCCACTTGACTGACTTACAACAATGAATAAGAATTTACACCAGACCAGCATGTGCATGATGCAGTGTATGATGCAATATTATGCTGATGCAATATTGCATCATCCATGATTCCATGCAGCTGGTGTACAGTTGAACCCAGAAATAAGGTAACAGTACACAGAATTAAAACTTTCTTCAATTTTGAATGATATGCACAAACTTTCCTGTTGACGATCAGTTGGTCTAGATGATGTGTATGTAGACACGCAAGTTTTGTGACATATAATAGTTAGTTCGCTGTTCTGATCTAACGATTTCTGAAGCTCAAAATGTTTTTCATCACCGTATATCTTTCTACATCTTATAATGTTACTTATTCGAACAGCTGTCGGCGAGATTAAAGCTTCCTTCTTTGTTTGACAACTGAACTTCCAATTGAAGAAGCACACTTCACGATCGGATTCCATCACATATAGGGGCTTAAACAAACTCAGAATGATATCAAGTATATATGCACCAACAGTGGCGTAGTGAAGATGGAGGGGTCAGTGAGAGAATTCAGTGTATTTGATGGCTGAGCATATCTTAAAATATAGCCATAGTTTGCCCAAACGTAAGATATTATAGCAGACGACTAGGTAGAAAATATTTTGACAACGTAAAATGCGAAAAAGCGTTATCAATGTACTTTAACTGACACTTTCTGAAATTACCCCGGGCCATGTATTATTATAAAATTCTGGCTAAAGCTTTTGTTTACTAATTATTGTGTGGCAAGGAAAGGGTTATTATTTTTATTTAGTTCTATTACAGTGAGATACATAATGTATGTCTATCTATAGGTATACAATTAAAACAATTTGTATTTTCAAGTAGGCTCATCCTATTGTAATAGTCGGACTTTGAGTGAGAAAATTCTAAAAATGCGTTAATAAGCATGGTCAGGAAAGGGTTAATTTTTATCAAAATTATATTAAAATAAACTGTACAATAACTCCCCTATGAACACAAGTATATTTAATACCTTTGGTATGAGTACTTCACAAGGAATAATGGAAAAATTAGCATATTTAGTTTTTTTCCGGAAAACTGGAAGCAAAGGGTTAATATCTGAAATTGCTCAAGGGCTGGGAACGGTCACAACCCCCCCCCCCCCTAAATTATAAAGAGGTACCCCCATACTACAAAATGCAGCAAAGAAAAAAACTTTCACCAAAAACGCTGCTTGTGGCTCCAGGACTATAATGACGTAATGACGTCACAAAAAAAACTCCTATAGAAAATAAGTATTTACCTCTAATAAGAAGGAAGAAAGGCGGTGTCATATTTAACACGTAGAGCATACTATGCCTGCTAAGGTCCTATAACTATTTAAGGTGTTAAACACTAGAAACATTCTAATTTTAAGTTAAATATTAAAATGAAAAAAAAAAAGATTTTACTTGAATTACCTCCCATAAAAAATATATGAGCTGGTAGTCTAAATTGTACAACTCCGCATCTGGCTGTTAAAGAAATGATCGGACACTTTCGAAACTGTGATATTAGGAATCGGCATCAGGAAAAAACCTATATATAGTCATTTTCATTGTGAAAATCCTGCGGTAACGCTGGTTGCTATATACAACACTTTGGTTAATGCGTTTCCAATGGCATAATTGAATCCTGATGCGAAAATCGTAATATCCCGGGAACGGCTTGAGGTAGTCGAGTTCGGTAAACGGTTCCTGATAGGGAATCTCGCTCCGACTTTGATAAAACCAAACCCGGAAACAATTGGCCTAGAATTGCTGTGTTTATCGGCAAATCACGGAAATAGAAGACAGTACGCATATTTGCTATATCAGACACGTTAATATGTCCGCTGACGATTTTATTTCATTGATCGATGGGCGCATATAGCCTCTACGTATATGTACAATTGTAATGCCCACTAGAAGGATAAGTTCAGTACTCTGGCCTAAAATTTGATATTCAGGATTTTCGGGAAAACCGCTTGATGGACATAAGAATTGTTTGAGGTCTAGACGCGAGCTACATAGTGCTAGAAAACTACCAAGTTTTAACTTTGTCAGCGTAAAACTCTGCGAGAAAACGTCGTTCAAATTTTCCGAAATTTCCCCATACATTCCCTATGGAGATTTTTCGGGCCAGGGAATATCCAAGATGGCCGCCGATCGCTTGGTCTCCTACGTTCAAAACTAACAAATTTGAAATCAGAACACCATTTTACCCATGTCCATCCGTTCTGACTGTCAAATTTGCGCAAATAAAAGAATTCAGAGTGCTCGATTTTGATTGGCTCCTCCGACAGCCATGTTTTGCAAGCTATTAACTTCTCTTGAACACATTGGAATGGTGCACATGCTCCGATGATATTCCCCACATTTCAGCTCAATCGCTTCAGTTGTTCTGGAGAAGAAACTTTTTGTAACGTCCAACAAATTTCAGAAAATCCAAGATGGCCACCGACCCAGTTAGGTAATTTAATTATTGTATTTGTCAAAAGAGAGCCTTTCTTAGTCCCTATCAGGCTGCAATGTTCCTTCTTTACTTGCAATTTGGTTTTAACGGTATTCAAGCTCCCAGGTGGGTGGTGGGGGTGAGGTAGGGGGGGGGGGGGGGAGGGCAAGCGGCTAGCATCCCGGTCACTAAGACGAGAACCTTATCTGAGCCAGCTCTTATAGGTGGCTTAGAACCCAAATAGCCCCTTAGATTTGAAAAAGTTAGATTAAAGCTGTCAATTTCATTGAATTTTGTGAGGTATGTAGGAATCTTATTTATCTGCCCAGTCTACCCATTGTTGAATGCTGTTTTGAATAACAAGCAATAATGTGTCAACAACAGCAGTAAAAAGTTTAATACAAAATTGTTTTAGTTGCTAGGTAGGTAGGTTCCTTGGTTTATTGGCCGCTCATACCGAGATGTATTTGGGTCATGACTCACTCTGCGAGGTGCTTCCACGAAGGGTTGCTATAACCAGGCGTTAAAACCGACAAACGTCGAAAAAATAAGTTGTTGCTGGGAGTGTGTTGCCTGATGTTGCCTAATGAATTGTTGTTGGCAGGTGTCGACGTTGTATGCCGTGTTGAGGAAGGGGTGGGAGGGGGGATTACTTTATTTCTTATGGAGGTGGGATGGGGCTGGAGGGAAGTCTGTAAAATAAAATCTCAAAACGGGAATAAGGAAAATTTTAAATAAGAAATATTATGACGAAACTGAATGATAATACTATCAACTAAGAAGAAACAAATTAAAATAATGGCCTGTGATTAAATAAATAAGAAACGGGGAAAACTTAATTAAACTTAAAATCTAGTGTTTGTAAACTAAATATCCAAATTTAGCTCAGAATTATAACCTGTTGCTATTAAAAATAATAAGTTGAATGCACTTGGTGATATTTGGGGGTTAAACTGTTAAGTCACGTCGTCGAGTCACTAAAATCCTTTCATACTTGTGATAACATGTTGATCCAGTGAAGGCCGAGAGAAAAGCAAAGAGAGCGACAGCATCTACATCAGAAGCAAAGCAACGCCAATCATGACCTTCTGTCCATTTTTCGTGTTTCCACCTCCATGCTCCAAAGTCTTCATGATTGCATCCTCAGCCAATTTGTCACCAACAGATTGAAGCAGCGTCAACACTCCAGTTGATCAAACCCATCTGGCTTATTTTTCTGAATTTCAGTTGGTCTAACGGTATAAATCCCATATACCAACCCTCCTGATACGCTGTGGGACACAAGCTGGTAGTTTTTCAATATATATAGAAAATAATTGTTTACCTCTAATAAGAAGAGGGAAGGAAGGCGGTGTCATATTTAACATGTAGAATATACTATGCCTGCTTAAGGTCCTATAAATAATGTGGTGCTGGCCATCCACTGCACTATACTGTGGCCTCCGACCACTCGCGCAATAATACGGAAATGACCGAATATTGCCGAGCACTTACGTCATGCTCGTGACGTGTCCTTGGCGACAAAGGACGCGATCGGGAGAGATCTTCACGCGGCCTTCCAGGACACACCTAACCAGTCTGTCTCGGTCGGGTAAGTCTTTCCATAGCTGTTCTACTACTATTACTGCTATCTATTATTATACTGATACGCTCAGGCACGATAATATGTAAGGTATTAAACATTAGAAACATGGTAATTTTAAGCTTAAATTTAAAATGAATAAATATTGATTTTATTTTAATTATCTCCCTTGAAAAATATATGAGATGGTCGTCTAATTTGTATAACTCCGCACCTGACTGTTAAAGAAATGATCGGACACTTTCGAAACTTTCATATTCGGAATCAGCATCACCAAAAATCTATGTAACGTCATTTTCATTGTGAAACCCCTGCAGTAACGCTGGTTGCTATGTACAACATTTTGGTTAATGCATTTCCATTGGCATAATTGAATCTTGATGCGAAAATTGTAATATCTCGGGAACCGTTTAGGATATTAGAGTTCTGTAAACTGTTCCTGATAACGAATCTCGCTCCGACTATGATAAACTAAAGGCAGAAACAATCGGCCTAGAATTGCGTCATGTATCGGCAAATCATGGAAATAGAAGACAGTACGCATATTGGCAATATCAGACATGTTAATAAGTTCTCTAACGATTTTATTTCATCGATCCATGGGCGCATATAGTATCTATGAGCATGCAGAATTTTAACACTGAGCCCCCTAGAAGTATAAGATTCAGCACTCTGCCAAAAGAGTACATATTCAGGATTTTCTGGAAAAAAATATTTTAAAGCCAAAACGCGGGCTACATAGTTCTAGAAGACTGCCAAGTTTCAAGGAGATCAGCCTAAAACGCAGGGAGAAAACGTGATTCAAATTTCAAAAATGTCCCCATACATTGCCCATGGAGATATTTCGGGCCCCGGAATATCTAAGATATCCGCCGATTGCTTAGTCTCACATGTTCAAAACTAGCAAATTTGAAACCAGAATACCATTTTACCCATGTCTACCAGTTTTCACTGTCAAATTCCCTCAAATAAAAAAGTTCAAAATGACCGCTGAAACACTCGTATGTCATTGGCCAATTACTGCCAGAGTTTTGGAGATATCGATCTCTTCTCATCAAATTTGACATGGCCCTGGGGCATCATAATATTCCCAATATTTCAGAAAGATCAGTCTAGTAGGCTTAGAGAAAAACACCATCGTGTATGTTATGACGTCACCAAGATGGCCGCCGCAGACATGAGCCAATCATGTTCCCTTGAACAATTTTGATTCTTGGCCTAACGCAGATACGGATTTCTAAGTTTCTCATTAATCGTCCTAGTGGTTTCAGAGAAGATTTTTTATTACTCTGCCACGTAATTTACAGATTTATGACGTCATCTAGTTTTCTTGAACAACTTTTATTCGGACCAATAACTGTATTCTTCATTCTGAGTTTCAGCCAAATCGGCCCAGTTCTTCTTGAGAAGACAATTCAATTCTCCAACTGCTTTAGTATTGGCGATGTTGGCGGGAAAACGATCCAAGATGGCCGTTAGTCCGACAGTGTTGAAAATGGCAAATTTTGAATCATAAGACCCAAAAACCTATGTAAAACCAATTTCGGCTTCAAATTTCAACAAATAAAAAAATTCAAAATGGCCGCCAATCATGCTGAATTTTGATTGGTTGATGGCGACCATATCAAAATCTCTTAAACAAACTGCAATACCCCTCAGACCCTACTCATATCGGCCAAATTTCGGCCCCATCTGTTCAGCGGTTCTGGAGAAGAAATCGTTTTCACGAAAACCACGTCATTCAAGATGGCTACCCAAGTTTTCGGCCAATCAAATTCCCTTGAACAAACTTGGTTCAGTGGATGCGCTAGATGATATTTCATGAGTTTTGAATCAATCCGCCAAGTGGTTTTTGAGGATAAGATTTTAAAATATGTTTCCTGAAATACCACAAAATCCAAAATGGCCACCGGCATAATAGGCCGACCAGCATTCTTTGAACAAAATCAGATCTCTCTTATGGAATGATGCTTCCTGCAAAATATAATTGAAATCCGCCCAGTGGTTTCCGAGGAGAAGGCATTTTAAATTTCAAATTGCTTTACTATGGGGGAATTTGGCGGGAAACGAATCCATGATGGCAGCCAAACCGTCGATCGAACAAATTCAAAAATTCCAGATTTGGATTTCGTGACCCCAAAAACATATGTAGGCCCAATTTGGGCATCAAAATCCATTAAATAAAATATTCAACATGGCCGCCAGAAAGCTTGATGCTGATTGGCCCGTACGGAAATCCATGTTTTTCGAGCTATTAAGTTCTCTTGAACAAACATTATAGGAAGCTAGTCTCTGCTGCTTCTCACACAATTTCAGCTCATTCCGTTCAGTGGTTCTGGAGAAAACGATTTTTTTAAACGTGGGAAAATATTCCGGAAATCCAAGATGGCCGCCGATCTAGAAAATCATATCTATTCACACGTAAATAGTTTGGCCTAATAAGGGCCTCTTGCCATCCCAAACCTGAATCTCACTGGCATTTTTGTCTTCGCGCTATTTGCGAACAAAATAAAATGGCGGAATAATAAAAAAACGAAAATGAAAACAATAAGTGGCCAGCCATGACTGGCCTGGCCCACTAATTAAAATGGTGATTATATATAGATTAATTAATTATGTTAGCAATTATGTATACTGACTATTACTATTAAATGTGAATTTCACACCAGAATGCTTGAACAAGTTTGTTAAATTTCTATACTTTTCTAGGCTTAAATTGTGAGTGTAGGTGTAATGAAGTGATATAAACATTAACATACGATGCTTTCTTTCCACATTAATTAATATAATTTTTTTAATTGCGAATTTGAATTAGGGACTCGTGCCTCTATTTCAATTTCATAACTTTAAAAAATTATATTTATTTCTGCGTAATGAGATCATAATATGTTAAGACTTATTTCGTTTCATTAAATTTAGGCACACTATTTAAGCTTCTAAAAGTAGAAACATTTAACAATTTTATTTTCACAAGTATTTTGGTGAGAATATGCACCTTTAATGAAACTACGTCTTTTATTGAATATTTACTTAATTTAAAATCTAACAATTTAAAATTAATAAAGCAATCTGATAAGCTCTAAATTAACAACCTCAACACCAGCACCACGTGTCCCATGCCAAATATCGATACATTGTATCGCTAATTAAATTGAAACATACTAAATCAAAATTTAATATCGCAAAAAATTGATGGATATGAGATTTTTAAGCTGGGCCCATTAGTCAGATATGAAGCCCTCGGGAATAATTACACAGAATTGAGGTATAAATGTCAGGCACAAACGTCTCAACCCCTTAGTTTATCTCAGCTACTTAACTCTACTATTACGCGAAAAGAAACGCGTTCAACATAGAATAAAGTCCTGGCAAAAGTAAGTAAATCTGTAAAATGTTAACCATTTATCTGATTGAAAACTGAATTCTCAGCTCAATTTTAACGTAACTAAGAATGTGTACATATTTTATATGTTTGGCGGCATTTATATACCAAATCTGAGCCATTGCTACCCGAGTCCAGAATATGTGATATCCATGGGTGACTTATCGATCCCTGAGTTGCAGCGCATCTGGCCCCTAAATTCACAGAATCACAATTTCAAGATAGCTCTACAGGTAAGCTGTTGGATATTTTGAAACAAATTCGATTGGAAGCTGTTGCGGCCATAGGCAGCAGTAGCTCCCGATCAAATTATTTTCAAATTATTTGTTGTAATGCTTGTTTAATTGTAAATCCATTTTCGAATTCAGTCTTTCGGTATCAAATGGTTAAAACAGATATTTCAGCATCTCATTTTTAAACAAGCATGCAAGGTGAATAAAGCTGTTGTTTTCATTGAAAGTTCCAGAGAATTCAGTTTTAAGATAGTAAGCATGATATTTCCACAAATGGCCATTAAATCCAGTTTTCAACGTACAGTTAGAATTTAAAATCTTGCGAATAACAACCGGGTCAGGTGTGCTCCCTGCGTTACCCCTATAGCACACCAGAATAGGTCAATTGCAGTATTATTTTGTTTTTCATACTGGATTTTGCTTCCTTGCATAAATTAAAGATGCATTACCTCCGAGATATAAATATATTTGAACATTTTCAGTATTTTTGCTGTAATATAATGGTCCCGATGTATTATTAGTAATTTTTATACATATATTCCGACCACGTCACACATATTTGTTATTATTTTTTGTTTTTCTGGAAACTCGTGAGCGCTAGTTTTCAATTTAAGGAAGCATTATATTTACGAAACAATCTAATTGGAAAGAACTCAGAAAATCTTAAATATGTCAAGACAGTTGGCCTGCAACAGACACAATACTAGCACCACGGCGATCACCGATCGGAAACATCGAAGATTTACACGCCGGGAGGACTGTAACCGCAAGAAATTATATAGTGACATCAAAGAAATAAGTTGCATAATAATATTTTTGTCTATACAAGACCGGCGATGAATCACAAGCCACCACTGAGTATCGAACACTGCGGTCTCTCTGCGAAACGGAGGCGACCGTCAGGTTTGTGGTTACATTTTTTATATTTGTGAATTTCATAATTTGCGTCTTCTTGGATATTGAGTAGCCGTATATATATATATATATATATATATATATATATAACAATTGATATGAGAATGAGAGTATTGACTCACTGGACGCGTTTTATGGACATTCCGTATATTACATTTATAGTTCTATCAGGTATAGTCCCCGTAAATATCCAATATAAATAAGCATTAAATTCAATTCACCAAATTACAACAATATACAAATGCACGAGATATTCGCCTAATGGATGTGCAATAATATTTTCCCCTTTTTTAACCTCGACTTGGGCGTCTCCATGAATATATGTTTATGCCTCCCATCTATCTTATAATACCGGTGGATTAGATGGGTGGCAATCGCTCTACTACACTTCAATAATGGTTAGGATGAGGTGACTTTAAAATGGGTGAAGACACTCCAACAGTATTCAACAAGATGGTTTTTCAAAAGAAGATAAGTGATTTAACTTTTAATATTTTCAAACTTAACAATAAACAAACTGCTGCTGATACCAAACTTGAATACAAACCTTTATTAACATTATATCCATCTACTATTCGCAGGCAAAACTGAACCTTTCTAGTTTTAGCTATTCCCCGCACATCTCTAGCTAAGCTCCACCCACACATCACACATGTTGGGATCGATCGATCCTTGAACTCCGACTATCAATTTCCAGAAACTGTCAGGTAAGTTGTTGCATATTTTGAAACTAATTTGGCTTGGTGCTGTTGCTTGCTACCTGTGGCAATTAAATTAGTTTCAAAATATTGGACCGCATATTTGTTAAATATTAAAGATATACAATTTGTACAACCTGGGGCACTATTAAGCTATTAAGCGTTTAAGACAGACTAAATCGAGTCATTCATGACGCAATGATTATGACGTCATCCAACACGTCACGTTGATGAATGGATAAACAGGAAAGGTCCATTGTATCTTTCTGTCACTACTCCAATGTGTTAGATTTGCAAGAGCCATATTGTCGAACCGAAAATATTGATTATCGGTTCGATCTCTTTTGTAACAAGTTGGTTTGCAAATACTCTATGTGATCGTTGCTTATATGTTTGCATGCAGGTATGGCTTCAGAAATGGTGCGCTGTGGTTTGGTCATCGTAGTCTATTTGCTGGCATTGGCCACCGCTTTGACAAGTGATGAGCTATCCGAGTTTGGAACATCTGGTGCAGTGGAGCAGAACACTGGTGTGGCAGGCTGGGTGAGCACAAGTGTCAGTGATGGAATGTTAACAGTCACAAGTAATGGTCTCCCAGACCACGATTCTGGTACATTCCCTAGCAACGGCAACCCAAATGACGTCACTGAACAATCTTACGAGGTCTCAGTTGATAACGACCCTGCTGTTGTGTCCGATGTGTCGTGTGTCGGCGCGGGGCCAATCGCACTCACAAAGGGAGGCGTTGCCATTTACAATCCATACACGTCATCTCAAACCGACGCTGTACTGAGTGAGAAATTTGACAGCTGCAATGCTCATCCAGATACGCAAGGTCGTTATCATTACCATCAAGACCCTGTCTGTATAACTACCGGATCTGGACGCGAATTTGTCGGAGTAGCCTATGACGGATTTCCAATCTATAAAACGACAAAGCCCAATGGTGACGAACTGAGCAATGCAGATGACTTAGATGAGTGCCATGGTCGCTATATTGGAGGGATCTATCGCTATGAAATCAACTCTGAATTCCCGTACGTCATTGGATGTTTCAGAGGCACACCTACCACTCAGAGGGGATCATGTTACTATTTCTTCAACAATGACACTGGTATAGTAGAGGGCTAATGAGAAGAGCTACGACGATGACGACCGCATAACACAATAAGTGATTTCTTTCATGAACACGACAACATTAAAAAATAAAAATAGTTTTTGGGGAAAGTATTTATTTGTTGAACCTTTCCTCATTGAGTCATAATACAAATGCCTGTATCCAATATGCCGCCCACGTATCTGACGTCATAATCAATCACACTCAAGTTCACGTAGATCCTTCAACAAATCCGAACAGTTAGTCAAGATAATATACGACTTGTATCGTTGCTAAATGTATGATTTAACCAACATTCCGTTGAATATTATGAAACTAATTTGACTGAGAGTTGTTGCCATTTGCTGCTTAAAGCAACAAAGCACTCCAGTCAAAATAGTTTCAAAGCATTTAACTTCCCTGAATAGTTACCTCGAAATTTTGATTCTGAGAAGTCTGGTATCAACATTTCAAATCGATTCCACCATATGTACGAACTGGGATGAGGGTAGTTAGACATTGGCCAGGCATAGACTTACATTTAGATTCCATTGCTTTCGCGTCTATTTGGACGAACTCATCCGCAAATGATTAACTGTCCTAGAACGCCAAATTCAGATTATAAAAACGTCAGTAGACCAATAAAGGAATCCATTATATCAGTCAAATACCTGACGTCCTAATGAATTACGGCACATGTAGTTTGACGTAGCAATCAATTACGTCATGAATATTGTATTTAAGTCAGGTTTAAACGCTTGATAGTCCGTCAAGTCATGTGAACTGGATGTCGTTACTATTTAATAACAATTATGTTGAATATTTTGATACTAATTTGACTGGGTGCTATCGCTACCACAGAATATTCAACAGCTTACCTGTATAGTTTTCTGGAAATTGAGATTCAAGTAGTTCAGGGTTCGATCGATCCCAACACAGGAAAAGCGTGGGCGGGGCTTACCTAGAGATAGGCGGGGTATAGCTAAAACTGTATTCATCTATTGTCTTACACTCAGCTCATACATATTTAAGGCGATAGCTAAATAAGAGAATTTCAGATTGCATACAAAATCTGGTAGCGTGATGATGATGTGCAGGAGTCTGCGGCTGGGGAGGTAGAAATGTCCTACAACTGCAATCAGTTCGTCTTCGCATTTGACGACTGTGTCTTGTCCTCGGCCAAAATCATATGCTTCCCCAAGTTCAGGGTCGAGCTTAAAGCAGTGTAACAAATACATTTACGCATGGCCCAAAATTCCCAGGTCCCCCAAAAGGTGAGACAAGCGTGTATTGTCTTAGTTTTAGGGCCCCTGCGTAACTTCAAGTTACACACATAGATGCAACACCTATAACAAAACTCATAAATCAATCAAAGGGGGTACAAAAGAAATCAATTTTGAACACGATGTAAACAAATGTTATTTTGTATATTTTGAACATGAATGGCATTAGATGTGACACTTCTGCCTTAGACAGCAATGTCTTCCAATCCAAATATGCTCAAAATAAAGACACACTACCTTTTTATCTTTACTATTTTGTGTTTGAAATATATCAACTTATTTCTTATTTGTATTGTATAAGGGTTCGTAAGATGCGTGTTGAAAGTAAAACGAAGTACACCTAAATACATGCTCTACGGAGAGACGGGTGAAATGCCACTAGATCTACATATCACACAACGTATGGTAAACTTCTGGTTAAAGATAATCCCGGGGAAACTATCTAAAGTAAGTGCACAAATATACAAATATGCTTTAGCGAATTACTCCTAAGGTAACACACCGTATAAATGGTTAAATCGGATAAAGTACTTTTTAGAAGACACTGGAATGGGTTACATATGGGAAACACAGTTAATACCTAGCGTGGACGAAATAAAATGTTACCTAAAACAAAATCTTGAAAACTAATTTAAGCATAACTGGGAGGGACAGATGGGGGAATCTTGGAAGGGGAAAACATATAAATCATTTAAGACAAACGTTGAACTAGAACCATATTTATTTACACTCGGAGATAGGTACTGAATCATACTCACTAAATTCAGAACGAGTAATCATCACTTACCTATTGAGAAATGTCGTTGGGAGGGAACCCCAAGAGAGCAACATATCTGCCAATTATGTGAGAAAAATGGCATTGGCGATGAGCTTCATCTCATGCTAGTTTGTTCTTTTTTCAAAAAAGAAACATGGAAAAAATCTGCCCAAATTATTTTGCGGTAGACCGAATATACTACAAATTCCGCAATTTACTCTCTACGAGAAATACAATGCTCTTAGCAAAGATATGCAATTTCATCCGAATCATAGCTGACCATTTTCCGGCAAGGTAGCTCCTTTACCAAATTGTCCAACATATATGACAATAACGACGACGCCATTCTGACCTATAATCGGAAAAACGTTGAAATTTCCAAAATTTTGAAAGATGAGTATCAAAACCTACAGGAGAAACTGAAACAACCCTTTAACAAGCGTCCAGTAATTGCGTTCAAGAAAAATCCGAATCTACGTGACATCTTGGTAAAAGCAAACTCAAATAGCTATCCATAATATCCATCTCAATCATTCAACAGTAACCCTTGCATGATGGTCAGCCAAAAACGGTCAATTTAGTGATCTTGGGCAATGTCCATTTGCCGGCGGGGATTGGAGTATTTTTGAAAATTTACCACTGTAATGACTGGCTCGGGAACCGAGACAGTCGTTCCAGTGGTATATTCTCGGGAATGACCTTGTCTGTGCCTGCAAATGTACATTAAATAAGTAAGCGCATATTTGGATTTTACTGAACAAATTTAACCAGTAAAGGGTTAACATTAATGCCATATGGCTTTCCTCAAACAAAATGACAAATCTCAGGCAGTAAGATAAACCAAAATATCTTAAATTTTTGAATTTTTTCAATTATTGAAGATTCTGAGCCAGTGCGTTGACAATATTGACTACATACTTGCGAGTGCCAGTTCTGTTATTTTATTGCCTTGTAAAAACATAACTTATATATCCGTCGACACCGTCAGGCAGTCTGTTGGTCTTTCAGTGGAGAGACTTATATACCAAATTCTACAATCATTCCCGGATTCACTCTCCTGCTTCTCCACTCATTCACTGGTCCACCCGCCTAACCATCCATCAGCTCCTGTCAATCCACCCATGCATTCTCTAGTCTGGCTGTCACATGGTCCACTTGTCCGTCGGTCCATTTGCCCATCCCTCCCGCTACTCTGCCTTCCCACTGCCCGTCTGTCCATCTCGAACTCCCACCCCTGCACCTTCTCCAGCCGATCCCGGCTCTATCCTTCTCTCCTACCCATCCATCATCCGGCCTCTCATCCATCCAAGGGGGGGGGGATGGGGGTGTGTAATGTGAATGGTGTGTGCGTGCGTGCGTACATGCGTGCGTGCGTGTATACATGTGCCTACGTGTGTACATGTGTGTGCGTGTGTACATGCGTGCGTGTGTAAATGTGGGTACGTGCATGCGTACGCGTGTACGTGTGTGTATGTGTGTGTACGTGTGTGTGTGAGAGAGCGTGCGTGCGTGTGGATGGATGGATGGTCCTCCCCCTCTATCCAGCCATGCCCACTCTATCTTTCCTTCCCTCCCATATCCCTCATTCCATCTCCACATCGGGATGGATGGATGGATCTTTCCCATCCCTCCTTCCCTCCCTTCCATGCATGAATGGATGAATGGATGGATGAATGGATGGATGGTTTGATGTATGGGTGGGTGGATGGTGGGATGGATGGATGGATCCTGCACATCAATCATCCCAAATCCCCTTCCTTCCATGGGTGTGTGGGATGGATGGATGGATGGATGGATGGATGGTTGGTTGGTTGGTTGGTTGGTTGGATGGATGGATGGATGGATGGATGGTTGGTAGGTTGGTTGGTTGGATGGATGGATGGATGGATGGATCCTTCCTCCCTCTCTCCGACTAAGCTCTATCCTTACTTTATGCCCGTCCCCATCCCACCTCCCCATCCGTCGCGCCTCCCCATCCTTCCATGGATGGATGGGGGCGTGGGATGGATGGATGGTTGGATGTCTGGATGGATGGATGGATGGTTGGATGGATGGATGGATGGATCTGTCCATCTGCCTTGCCAGCCATCCGGCTCTCTGTGTGTCCGTCCAGCCACTCACTCACATAAAATTAAGGGAGCTGAATACTACTTTCTTTCTACATGTATGAACAAAGTTTAATTATAAACACTGCAGTGGCCTTTCCGGTGTGGCGAACAAAATTCTATAAAATGACAAAATATGTCCTCCAAACTTGATTAATTTTTTCGGCATCAAATGATCAAAAGGAATCAAAAGGCAAAATTGAGTGTCCCAACAAAAGCATATAACACCTTTGAATGATCGATTCATGATCTCGTGAAGGAAACACTACTCACTTATCAATCCAATTCGGAAGAGTAAAATTTCACTAATCTGTGTGGAGTGAAACCAGTCCACTAATCATTGGCTTTATTAATGATGTTTGTGATAAACCCGAATCAAAGGAAATTCAAACCTTGCACAAAGTTCAATTGTTCAAATTAAACCATAGAGTAGTTTTTCAAAGGAGATTGAGTAATTCAGTAAACGTATATAAAGCTGTCTATACTGAAGGACTGACAGATTTGTCATACAGGCTACTGATGAAGCACATCCATGTGAAATGCATTTAGCCAATTGACGGTGTCCATAATTACTGTGAGTAACTTATAATATTGCGTATTGTATTGTTGTATTGTTAACCCTTGCATATTACATGTTAATTCTATAATTTGTCTTTCAGGTGTAAGTAATATATTGGTTCAATTTGTAGTTGATGTGAATGAATTTGTGTGCTTGAATTTGAGTTTGCCTGATCGAATCGTTCTTACCTGCTCAACCGCCTGTCTGATTGCTAGTTAGATTGAACGATTGTCTGTCTGAATGGCTATTGCGAGGAAGAATGGTCGTAGGAAGAATGGAGATGGTAAAGGGGGTTCATCTGCGCATGCGCGCCTAGTAAAGCTGTATTACCAAATAATTCAGTGCTTCGACCATATTGCTACACTACGTAGGCATTTAGATGCCGAAACTCTCCCTGATGGGCTTAGCAGGAAGGTAGAAGAGCTGAATGGATTTTGTAAGCCAGCTATACCAAATGATGACATCTACTTTGCCATCTGGAATGTGAATTTTGAGTGGGCAAAATCTACCATTAAGGCCATGTTAAATCACTATAATGAACAACTTGGTAGTATTAGAGCTGAAGTAGTCCTCACACAGGCAATGCCACATTTAGACCTAGGTCGTGCTAAATCCAATGCTATACGCTGGGGAAAAAACCAATTATAATAGAAAGCTCGACATTAATGCGATTAGTTCTTTTTACGATTTTGTGCGACCGATAGATCCATCTCAGCAACCAATTCAAAATCTCGCACAAGCCACGCCTCTGGTCATGATACCAACTGTGGCCCCACAATCACAAATGAAAAAACGCCTCAGATCACCTGAAACTTCGCCGCCAGTCACAAAACGAGTAGATAATAAATTCTCTCCATTGCTACCATTAGATTCTGGCCCTAGAGATATGCTATTTGAAGCATCATTAATCCCACTACCTGACTCTCCACTAGGCAATCTAAATGACCCAAACGAATATCCGCCCTTGCCACAGAGGGAAAGGGTTAATGGTAGCAAATCTGGTCCACGGACTGGCGCTTCTCAGAAATCCCCCCAGAGCAGTCAACCATCGGGTCTCAAGACCCCATCCCCAACAGGAAAACTGCCACAGCCCAGTTTCTCTCCAACTCCAGGTCCAAGTAATGCACCGGAGGTGCGTCCTATTAAATTTGCAAATAGACCCCAACAACCCACCATGTTGGAGAGAAACATTTTTTGGAAATTTCGTCATAAAATCGAAAACAAAATTGACTGCCGACTACCTGTTCTCACGAACAAAGTACTCATCTTTGGAGCTTCGAACCTGAGTCGCATTAATGTTGAGCCCCACCCTGAAACGCAAGTTGCCTGCTACCCAGGAGCTAAATTGTGTCATGCTAGAGGACTAATTCAAAAGCACACTGGATCATTTAAACCAGAGAAAATAGTGATTAACATTGGCATTAATGATATGAATGAACCCATCTCTAGTTCAAAACATAGATTAATGCTGCTTCTCAGTGCGATTAAGTCCAAATTCCCAAAGACTGCGATTTACTTCGCAAAACCTAACTATTCAAGTCGGTTGACAGCTCAGCAGAAGTTGGCGATTCAGTCCATCAATTCGACGGCTGAATCATCAAAATCTGTGACTGTCATTCCTGCACTTAGACTCTCCGAATTCAATGTTGTTAAGGATAACATCCATTGGACTGAGAAGACAGCTAACTATATGTATTCTGCCTGGCTTAAATTCCTAAATTTAAACTAGACAAGGGCCAGGGTAACATCCGCCCGGAAACAGGAATGGGCAGTAATATTGTCAATCTAACTGGCTCCCCATTAGGTGAAGCAGAGCAGTCACTGCTCAATTTTGGTCTTACATTTGTCCCAACACCAAAACCTAAAACAGGTTTGGATGCTCTTTTAGATAATGGCTGTATGGAAACATCTGAATTTAGTCACCGTATTAAGTTAGCAGACTTCTTTCGTAACTCTAATAGTAACATTCCACCATTCATTGAAAAAACTGACTGGGCACCAAACGTAAAAATCCTGGACCCAGCGATCGGTGAAAGCATAGAACTCTTTTCAGAACGTGTTAAAAATTCTACATTCCCTAATGATCAACCAAATTTACCCTATGAGGAACGCCAGGCCTTAATTGAATTGTCTAAAAACAGCGAAATTGTCATCAAACCTGCAGATAAAGGGTCGGCGACTGTAATAATGCTTAAAGATAACTATAAACGTGAAGCACAACGACAACTTAGTAACCCAAAGCATTACCAGAAACTAAGCAAACCACTTTGGCAAAATAATTGCAGCAAATTTAATGAGATTCTTCAAAAATTGCTCGATAGCAAGAAGATCACCGAAAAGCAACATAAGTATCTCTTTGCTAAACTTGAGTCAAAACCACGGACTTTCTATCTTTTGCCAAAAATTCATAAACCCATAGATTCGTGGTTGGACCCAATGTCACCGCCCGGGCGACCTATAATCTCTGATTGTGGCTCAGAATCATACAGAATCAGTGAATACATCGATTACCATCTACAGCCAATAGCAAATAGACACCCCAGCTTCTTGAAAAACACAGAAGACTTCTTATCACAGGTCTCTGAGACCTGGATACCTCCAAATTCATTCTTGGTCACGCTTGACATCGATGCTATGTATACAAACATTGACATCGAGAAGGGTATAAATTCTATCCGTAGAGCATTCATGAACTACCCAGACACCAACAGGCCAGACAGAGAAGTAATAGCTCTATTAGAGCTGAGTCTGAAAGGCAATGATTTTGAATTCGATGGCGAAATTTACCAACAAATTTGCGGCTGCGCGATGGGCAAGCGCTTTAGCCCATGTTTTGCCAATATTTACGTAGCAGAGTGGGAGGAGGAAGCGTTAGAAAAGTGTCCAAAACATCCCCTCATTTGTAATGTTAATGGTGTGTGCGTGCGTGCGTACATGCGTGCGTGCGTGTATACATGTGCCTACGTGTGTACATGTGTGTGCGTGTGTACATGCGTGCGTGTGTAAATGTGGGTACGTGCATGCGTGCGCATGTACGTGTGTGTATGTGTGTGTACGTGTGTGTGTGAGAGAGCGTGCGTGCGTGTGGGTGGATGGATGGTCCTCCCCCTCTATCCAGCCATGCCCACTCTATCTTTCCTTCCTTCCCATCCCTCATTCCATCTCCACATCGGGATGGATGGATGGATCTTTCCCATCCCTCCTTCCCTCCCTTCCATGGATGGATGGATGAATGGATGGATGAATGGATGGATGGTTTGATGTATGGGTGGGTGGATGGTGGGATGGATGGATGGATCCTGCCCATCAATCATCCCCAATCCCCTTCCTTCCATGGGTGTGTGGGATGGATGGATGGGTGGATGGTTGGTTGGTTGGTTGGATGGATGGATGGTTGGTTGGTTGGTTGGTTGGTTGGTTGGATGGATGGATGGATGGATCCTTCCTCCCTCTCTCCGACTAAGCTCTATCCTTTCTTTATGCCCGTCCCCATCCCACCTCCCCATCCTTCCCGCCTCCCCATCCTTCCATGGATGGATGGGGGCATGGGATGGATGGATGGTTGGATGTCTGGATGGATGGATGGTTGGATGGATGGTTGGATGGATCTGTCCATCTGCCTTGCCAGCCATCCGGCTCTCTCTGTGTCCGTCCAGCCACTCACTCACATAAAATTAAGGGAGCTGAATACTACTTTCTTTCTACATGTATGAACAAAGTTTAATTATAAACACTGCAGTGGCCTTTCCGGTGTGGCGAACAAAATTCTATAAAATGACAAAATATGTCCTCCAAACTTGATTAATTTTTTCGGCCTCAAATGATCAAAAGGAATCAAAAGGCAAAATTGAGTGTCCCAACAAAAGCATATAACACCTTTGAATGATCGATTCAATCCACTTCGGAAGAGTAACATTTCACTAATCTGTGTGGAGTGAAACCAGTCCACTAATCATTGGCTTTATTAATGATGTTTGTGATAAACCTGAATCAAAGGAAATTCAAACCTTGCACAAAGTTCAATTGTTCAAATTAAACCATAGAGTAGTTTTTCAAAGGAGATTGAGTAATTCAGTAAACGTATATAAAGCTGTCTATACTGAAGGACTGACAGATTTGTCATACAGGCTACTGATGAAGCACATCCATGTGAAATGCATTTAGCCAATTGACGGTGTCCATAATTACTGTGAGTAACTTATAATATTGCGTATTGTATTGTTGTATTGTTAACCCTTGCATATTACATGTTAATTCTATAATTTGTCTTTCACGTGTAAGTAATATATTTGTAAGGGAGCTAATCGTATGAATTGTATGTCACAATTTTATAGACGTTGATTGGATAGTGGCGATCGAAAGTGTAAATTGTCAACTTTCTGACGGGAGTTCTAAAGCCTAACGATTTTTTAACGATTTCCTAGAAGAATTTATGGGGAATATATTCCTTAAAAAGCTTCAGTCGACTTACATGGTTCGAAGGGTCAAATTTGATCTACAGGGCTTTAGTAATTATAGGATTTTTCAATATTTGCAATCAGCCTTTAGTAGAGTAATGAAGAAATATGCAACGAACGAGTGATAAAATTCAAAATCAAATGTTTACTTTCTTTCTTTATAATGTACAATATTTATAATTCTAAATAATACCTAATCCTAAAATTATCCTATATGTAATGGTCCAAAATTTTGAAGAAGTTGACAAAACCTTTAATTTTTCATTAACTTAAATTCCTTTCATTGATAACTTGACATCCAAACTTCCAGTGTCCAAATTTTATTGCATCGATTCACTGACTGATCAATGACACCATCTCTGCTCCGGTACAGTATTGAATTTACATGAGTAAAATTTCTCCCCTCACTGACCCCCTGAACAACCATAAAAAAAAATATAGCAAAGAATTTATTAGATCAGTTATCATCAACATTTTAAAATACGTTTCCATGTTTGCGAATGTATATTCAATTATGTGTCAACATTTTATACATGCACATACATGGCAGCAAGCATGTCAATTTCAGTTTCAAGGAAACACCAACTATAAATAATAGGTTCTTATACTATGTTAAATCACTGTATTATTTTTAATTCTCAGATTAAGGCGGCAGCCATAGTAAACTTGAAAGATCAATGACTTAGAGGGCGGCAAATCAATGTCAAATAATTTCACAATTTTCCTGCCATGGAGGTTCCAAAATATAATAATCCATGTGAAGTCATTGACCATCATTATCTTCTCAATTAGGTAGATTTTGAAAATAATGAATATTCAATCACCTCAGAACAAAGATAGTAACTTACTTAGACTTTCATATCTTTCCACATATTTCTGAACTGGATATTACATTGTAGATCACACCAAGTAAGAGCAAAGTCATGATTCCATATGATTACGATGTTTCAATATACACCAAATACTTCTCTACTCTGTCACATTTCATCGCCAAATATTTCAAAGAGAAATACAATCCCAAACGCAATGTCACCCCGGAACATAATTGATTTTTATCAATAATGTTTCAAGATACAGTGAGTCACAGATTACATCCATCCATTTTAAACTGAATATTCTTTTGGATATGGGCTGGACTATAGAAAACCTGGGATAACAGCTTATAGATACCGATATACCAATTCAAATCTCTTTAGAGTAACAAGGTCAGTACAAGTTTGAAAATAGATTACATCAATACAAATAAAAATCTGAAATCTCATGTCAAAATTCTTAAACTTCTATTTAAACTAATGTATGAACTGGTGTTCATTGTTCAACCAATTTGGCGGAAGGTGATGCTGTCCTATACAGCAACATATTCCCCAAAAAACATTGAAAAATGCACACAAGTTCCTTAGCCTTTGACAACATAAAAAGGTAATATTGACATCATTGTGCCATGGGTTTAAAGCCGAATTTAAATTAACTAGTTTGATAGCAATCTAAAATATTTCCTAAATGCAATTTTCACATTTATCCCCAAATTAAATGAGATATTCGCGAACCATTGTACCTGTCATTCGTGTCTCTGGTCTATTTCGAGTCATCACAATATTAGATGAAATTCTGAAAACAATTCAACTGCAAATTGGGAGATCCCAACTTTGAAGTAAAATTGTTCTGCAAAATTCCAATTTTACAACAGCGCCATTGGAAACCTATAGAAAGCCTTCAACCAATTTTGTTCAAGATAAACATTGATGATACTTTTGAAAGCACTTTGACTGTGCATTCCGTTTCCCAATAGTCAATGGAACTGATCAGGCAAGCTGTCCAAAGTATATTCAAATCCAAGTCATTCACAAACACTCTAAGTTACCTCAATCTAATCCTGATAAGGATTTGACCATCAACCAAGATTGCAATCAAGCTCAAATGATCAAACATCAAATCCCAGCCAAAATCAAATTGTAGCCATGAATAGTTTCCTAGATGGAAATTCTGTCCGCAGAAACGTTAAAATCCTTTAATATCTAGGTCACTCTGACATTGTTGTCAATAAACAGCTTTTTAACAAAGATGAACATTGAAAACCGTGTCAAACTGTCGTCCAAATGCAAATATCAATTTTAGCAAAACTTCCTACCACACAGAAACTTCCCATGTCATTTCCCAAAATCTACAGCACTTACCGGAATATACAGGACAAGAATGTCAGGTCCGACACATCACCGCTTCAGCATTTTATTACCCATCACGCAACAACATACGCCTCACCCTGTAAAGAATGAAACAAGAGTAAATTATCTTTGTCTATAACAAAACGAACAATGTACAATCCTACAGTCTATTTACTTCAAGACCACATGCTTCTCACCAATTTAATCTTTGACTGTGACTTCATTCTATATTACTGGCTATCGGGGACAGCTAATTTATTATTGAGTATTTTAAATCAATAAAATCAAAAGAGTTTACCATTCTAAAACAGCAACTCTTCTGAAGACTTTGATTAACAAAACAACCAATAATTTAATGCTTATTTCAAACTTTCTTCCAAACTTATATTGGATATCTGGACACGGTATTCCATATCAAGTAACCATCATTTCTTATTCAGAGTTTCCAAAATCAGGACTTCCTTTTATCAATACATGAGAACTTTAATTGTCAAAATCAGGACTTCCTTTTATCAATACATGAGAACTTTAATTATCATAATTTAAATAAATTGCTCATACATAACTACACAATTTATTTATAGTTTGCTTTACGGATTTTCGTCCCTAATGAATACAATATTTAACACGACCTTTCAGCTTTAAATGTTCAATCATGTTACCATCAGGACCTATTTAGAATTTGATATTGGCATAGCATCCATTGCTATGCAAACTATAACTTGTATGGCAAATAGAAAAAAATGTCTAAGTTTTTCGCTGATACATTTCAGTGCAAACAAATAGGAGCTGTTGAATATTTTGAAATTATCATGGCTGCAAGTCATTTACAGTCATGTTAACCCAAAGTTACCCAACAAAATACTGCATACATTGTAAAGAATATACATTTCCAGTGATCTGGCCTTAAAAGGGTTAATGATAGCAATTTGAAAATCAATGATAAATTCCAATCGTGTCCCAATCTTTCATAGCAGATACAACTATGCATGTCGCAGAATGTATAGCCACTACTAATTGAGAGGCGATACGATATATACATTCTGTTATGAATATATAATACAAGCAAACAAATGCCCTGAAAACCAACACAGATTTACACCTCTATTCACAATCCATTGACATGCATTTACTATGCATATGCAGACACTCTACAATAACTTAATATTACGGGCAAATGGGGTCATATTTAACAACAATACTATGCTAGGAATGTAAACCGAGCAGACTACTGTTCCCAATAACAACACCAGATCTCTCACGCAAATAATATAAGTAACCTATATGACATATACCGGTAGAAGTGTAACTTAACATCTGATACGATTCCCTGATTTTGAAGTGAGCATATCCCGTGAAAACCTTAAAACCTCATATTTTAAATACATTCAATCATTCCCTCCGAATACGCTAATTACCTGGCTACCGTCTACCGATCGAAATAATGACGTCATAACCTCTGGCCGATGACACTATTGATATGACATTTTACCACGGATTAAATTCGGAGCTAGTTATAGTTTACCGGAAATAAATCCCACTGGTAATTTGCATATTAACGGTCAATACAAGATTAAAATGATCAATTTAGTTACCAGGTTTAATCATGTTTCATTACGATATCCACGTACCGCTACGAACAGGCCACTCAAATCAGTTCATTATCGCCACTCTACAAGCTATAATTAATAACCACTTCGAGCTCTACAAATTACCCTAGCAACGTTACACATACTCACTATGTAATTTGATCCCGGAACCGGGTTTTTTTATACCCTTCCCAAAATCTACATTATGGCGTTTCTTCAACAAAACAATCGCCCCGACAATTATTTTACAAACTACTGGCAACTCACCCGTCACACACGTCTGCGGCTATCTCGTTATCCAGTGGCTCATCTTCAGTCACAACTGATTGATCGAATTAACGGATTGATGTTGTCTGCTGACAATTGTTTGTTCAAGTGCCCCTAAATCGCACTCACACCTTACCATCTCAACTCCCACCCGAAATTGACACCTGTCAATCAATCCACCTACACATCACTAACAGTCCAGCCTTTTGCCAATCTCATTTGCATATCAAAACCCGCGCTTGACGAGGAAGGAAAAAACCTGTTTAACCCCTTCACCCACAGACACTAAAATCGAACACATTCCTACGTTAGCGACATTACACATCACGTGAAGATGTTAATTCATGAATTACCTACGCAATTCATTTACAGGGATAATTGTGATTACAACTTAATCTTAAAAAACATAGAAACGCTCGTTTAAAAAACACATCAATTATCCTGCCGTAAAAGGGTCATTGACGAGATTGATATTTACACCAAACATAGATATAGACAGGACTAGACCACCTGAGACAGATAACTTTGCAAAAATACAAGTGACACATTTGATTAATTACCTAACTTGTATTTAACTAACCAAATTAACCCAGCCGTTTTTAACAGTTATCTCCCTTGCACTGTTACCTAACCAGTAACACTCAATGTAATACCAATGAGAAAAAATGAACCATTTACTATGTTACATATTGGTTCAATTTGTAGTTGATGTGAATGAACTTGTGTGCTTGAATTTGAGTTTGGCTGATCGAATCGTTCTTATCTGCTCAACCGCCTGTCTGATTGCTAGTTAGATTGAACGATTGTTTGTCTGAATGGCTATTGCGAGGAAGAATGGTCGTAGGAAGAATGGAGATGGTAAAGGGGGTTCATCTGCGCATGCGCGCCTGGTAAAGCTGTATTACCAAATAATTCAGTGCTTCCACCATATTGCTACACTACGTAGGCATTTAGATGCCGAAACTCTCCCTGATGGGCTTAGCAGGAAAGTGGAAGAGCTGAATAGATTTTTTAAGCCAGCTATACCAAATGATGACATCTACTTTGCCATCTGGAATGTGAATTTTGAGTGGGCAAAATCTACCATTAAGGCCATGTTAAATCACTATAATGAACAACTTGGTAGTATTAGAACTGAAGTAGTCCTCACACAGGCAATGCCACATTTAGACCTAGGTCGTGCTAAATCCAATGCTATACGCTGGGCAAAAAACAATTATAATAGAAAGCTCGACATTAATGCGATTAGTTCTTTTTACGATTTTGTGCGACTGATAGATCCATCTCAGCAACCAATTCAAAATCTCGCACAAGCCACGCCTCTGGTCATGATACCAACTGTGGCCCCACAATCACAAATGAAAAAACGCATCAGATCACCTGAAACTTCGCCGCCAGTCACAAAACGAGTAGACAATAAAATCTCTCCATTGCTACCATTAGATTCTGGCCCTAGAGATATGCTATTTGAAGCATCATTAATCCCACTACCTGGCTCTCCACTAGGCAATCTAAATGACCCAAACGAATATCAGCCCTTGCCACAGAGGGAAAGGGTTAATGGTAGCAAATCTGGTCCACGGACTGGCGCTTCTCAGAAATCCCCCCAGAGCAGTCAACCATCGAGTCTCAAGACCCCATCCCCAACAGGGAAACTGCCACAGCCCAGCTTCTCTCCAACTCCAGGTCCAAGTAATGCACCGGAGGTGCGTCCTATTAAATTTGCAAATAGACCCCAACAACCCACCATGTTGGAGAGAAATATTTTTTGGAAATTTCGTCATGAAATCGAAAACAAAATTGACTGGCGACTACCTGTTCTCACGAACAAAGTACTCATCTTTGGAGCTTCGAACCTGAGTCGCATTAATGTTGAGCCCCACCCTGAAACGCAATTTGCCTGCTACCCAGGAGCTAAATTGTGTCATGCTAGAGGACTAATTCAAAAGCACACTGGATCATTTAAACCAGAGAAAATAGTGATTAACATTGGCATTAATGATATGAATGAACCCATCTCTAGTTCAAAACATAGATTAATGCTTAACTATTCAAGTCGGTTGACAGCTCAGCAGAAGTTGGCGATTCAGTCCATCAATTCGACGGCTGAATCATCAAAATCTGTGACTGTCATTCCTGCACTTAGACTCTCCGAATTTAATGTTGTTAAGGATAACATCCATTGGACTGAGAAGACAGCTAACTCGATGTATTCTGCCTGGCTTAAATTCCTAAATTTAAACTAGACAAGGGCCAGGGTAACATCCGCCCGGAAACAGGACTGGGCAGTAATATTGTCAATCTAACTGGCTCCCCATTAGGTGAAGCAGAGCAGTCACTGCTCAATTTTGGTCTTACATTTGTCCCAACACCAAAACCTAAAACAGGTTTGGATGCTCTTTTAGATAATGGCTGTATGGAAACATTTGAATTTAGTCACGTATTAAGTTAGCAGACTTCTTTCATAACTCTAATAGTAACATTCCACCATTCATTGAAAAAACTGGCTGGGCACCAAACGTAAAAATCCTGGACCCAGCGATCGGTGAAAGCATAGAACTCTTTTCAGAACGTGTTAAAAATTCTACATTCCCTAATGATCAACCAAATTTACCCTATGAGGAACGCCAGGCCTTAATTGAATTGTCTAAAAACAGCGAAATTGTCATCAAACCTGCAGATAAAGGGTCGGCGACTGTAATAATGCTTAAAGATAACTATAAACGTGAAGCACAACGACAACTTAGTAACCCAAAGCATTACCAGAAACTAAGCAAACCACTTTGGCAAAATAATTGCAGCAAATTTAATGAAATTCTTCAAAAATTGCTCGATAGCAAGAAGATCACAGAAAAGCAACATAAGTATCTATTTGCTAAACTTGAGTCAATACCACGGACTTTCTATCTTTTGCCAAAAATTCATAAACCCATAGATTCGTGGTTGGACCCAATGTCACCGCCCGGGCGACCTATAATCTCTGATTGTGGTTCACAATCCTACAGAATCAGTGAATACATCGATTACCATCTACAGCCAATAGCAAATAGACACCCCAGCTTCTTGAAAAACACAGAAGACTTCTTATCACAGGTCTCTGAGACCTGGATACCTCCAAATTCATTCTTGGTCACGCTTGACATCGATGTTATGTATACAAACATTGACATCGAGAAGGGTATAAATTCTATCTGTAGAGCATTCGCGAACTACCCAGACACCAACAGGCCAGACAGAGAAGTAATAGCTCTATTAGAGCTGAGTCTGAAAGGCAATGATTTTGAATTCGATGGCGAAATTTACCAACAAATTTGCGGCTGCGCGATGGGCAAGCGCTTTAGCCCATGTTTTGCCAATATTTACGTAGCAGAGTGGGAGGAGGAAGCGTTAGAAAAGTGTCCAAAACATCCCCTCATTTATCGCAGGTACCTTGATGACATTTTCATGATTTGGCAACACACAAAGGCAGAGTTTGATGAATTTTTCGAAATTCTGAACAATCACGATCCGAATATTAAATTAAAAACAACCATTGCCGAGATGTCCGTAGATTTCCTGGATGTAACTGTATATAAAGGTCTAAAGCATGAAACAACTGGCTACTTAGACTACAAAGTGTATTTCAAACCAACCGATTCGCATCAGCTATTGCACAAAAAATCTTTCCATCCACCACATACTTTTAAAGGAATAGTTAAATCACAAATAATCCGTTTTCACAGGAATTCGAGTGATAGGAAAAACTTTGAAGAAGCGTGCTCTACCCTATTCAAAGCCCTCAAACCACGAGGTTACTCCTCACGATTCTTGGGCAAAATCAAATCTGAAACATTTGAAGGCTTGGAAACCATTCCAGATAATGCCGCAAATCGTCGGCCTACCAAAATTTCTCACAATCGTCCTATTATAGGTGTAGGCGAATCTCGCAAATGCGGAAAGAAAAGGTGCAAGTTAGATGAATTTCTCCCAAACCAGAATACTTTCACGAGCTTTCAGAACAAAAGCAAGTTCCAACTTCAGTCTAATCTAGATTGTGACTCTGAAAATGTTATTTATCTAATTTCATGCAAATTGTGCCAAAAACAGTATGTCGGCGAAACCAAATGTCCATTAAGATGGCGGGCAACTCGACACCTCTCAGATATTAGGCTAGAGGAAGACACACATGTTTCCGAACATTTTAATCTTCCTGACCATTTAGTCCTTCGTGACTTTGAAATTATGCCGATTGAACAGCCACCCCTTTCAGATACGGCAGAAGAAACTGATAAACAAAGAAAACTTCGAGAATCGTTTTGGATTAAAGAACTCGAAACACAGTGGCCAAGGGGAATAAACTCGGACCCAGGCTTATCTGATCAACGTGGCAAAATTCCATTCATTCTGACCTATAATCGGAAAAACGTTGAAATTTCCAAAATTTTGAAAGATGAGTATCAAAACCTACAGGAGAAACTGAAACAACGCTTTAACAAGCGTCCAGTAATTGCGTTCAAGAAAAATCCGAATCTACGTGACATCTTGGTAAAAGCAAAACTCAAATAGCTATCCATAATATCCATCTCAATCATTCAACATTAATCCGTGCATGATGGTCAGCCAAAAATGGTCAATTTAGTGATCTTGGGCAATGTCCATTTGCCGGCGGGGATTGGAGTATTTTTGAAAATTTACCACTGTAATGACTGGCTCGGGAACCGAGACAGTCGTTCCAGTGGCATATTCTCGGGAATGACCTTGTCTGTGCCTGCAAATGTACATTAAATAAGTAAGCGCATATTTGGATTTTACTGAACAAATTTAACCAGTAAAGGGTTAACATTAATGCCATATGGCTTTCCTCAAACAAAATGACAAACCTCAGTAGTAGTAGTAGTAGTAGTAGTTGTAGTAGTAGTAGTAGTAGTAGTAGTAGTAGTAGTAGTAGTAGTAGTAGTAGTAGTAGTAGTAGTAGTGGTGGCGGTTGTGGTAGTAGTAGTAGTAGTAGTATTAGTAGTAGTAGTAGTAGTAGTAGTAGTAGTAGTAGTAGTAGTAGTAGTAGTAGTAGTAGTAGTAGTAATAGTAGTAGTAGTAGTAGCGGTAGTAGTAGTAGTGCCGCTACTACTACTACTACTACTTCTACTACTACTACTACTACTACTACTACTACTACTACTACTGCTACTACTACTACTTTTTTCTTTCTTTTGGTAGCACGATCAATGGATCGTGTGGAAATCCATAGTACCCCAAAATATACTGACTGAAAAGAACATTAAACATAGAATAAATCAAGAGAACAAACGATTATATTAGTCATATGTATAAATAAACAATAAATATATGATGGTCAAACGATTAATCTAAAAATTTAAAAGCGCTAGATGGTGTCCATTAAAAATTCCCAGCTACTAGCCCAATAACATTACATTAACATTTTAAAAGCTCACGCGAGCATAGGCTGAGAAATAAATACAGCGATCAGACGTATTTAAGACACATAGTCAATCGGGAACAAATCAATCAATAATCAATGCCCCGCAGGATAATCTATAAAATGTAAACTCAAGATATTACACTGAGCGCAGTGAAGCGACAATGCAACCTACATAGTTGAAGAAGGTTGAACCTTAACAAACGATTTATAACATTACAATTTACTTTGAAATATAGATTCCGTAATTATCCCGGTATAAACACAATTATGTGTATACAGGCTAAGTATTTATAATCTATTATTAGGAAACAGCTTAGATTGAATGTTAAATTAATTTTAGTCGAATGCAATTTAGTTTGGGATCCAGATTCTAAAATTACCCCGGAACAAACATTAGTAAAAAAGCATTGGAATATAAATCAACTATTTATTTAACTGTCAAATACAATATGGATTAACTTGTTCAAGTGACCACCTGCCTTTTGGTACACATTTTAACACTCTCAGAGCAAATGCTCCAAAATTGGTTACATTCATAATCTGATTAGCTGTGAGAATTGGAGCATATGCGTTTGCTGAAGCCGTTACTACGGCAAGCAGATGTTGTTGCTTCACACAGCAACCTACCAAACACACGCACCGAAATCCACTGTTACTGCATATGTATAATCAAATAATAATTTCAGCCAATATAATTATAAGGGTTACAAACAGGATTGTGGTTCAAGGTTAACCAACGAATGCCATCCACATATTAATACACAAGACACCTATTAAAAATGTTCCTACAATGATAAAAAAACCACTATTAACACATATGTGAATTAAAGTAAACCAGAATGCGCCAAAACATAGGTCTTACTCGTCAAGGCGTTTTTTTAATGATAATGTTCACATTCTCAAGACATACTAGGTCGCCACTGCACCATATATTTCTAAAGGTTTCTAATTTCCGACTGTTTATATATTTATAAAATTCCCCTCTTATGTTATGCGACAGTATTCCATCAAATAACGCCATCAATGTCTTCAAATGATCCAAAGTAGGGCAAATGTTACTATCATATATAAATGAACAACGGTGTTTCCAAATACTCCAAACACCAATGCTTAAGCAGCATATGGTGATTGTCTTATCATTCTTCAACATGACATTTCCTAATTCACGAAACAGAATTGTTCCAGTGGTTAGATCAGTTCTAGGCACACAGAGATGTGACAATGTTTTCTCTACATATACCCAGAATTGAACTATTACAGGACAATCAGTGAACAGATGCATTAACGTTTCTTCCGAATTTGTGCAAAATACACAGTTGTTCTCATGCTTGGTACACATGTTTATCTTACTCATAAGGTGTTTTACCCAAAGTCTCCGGTGAATTAATCGCCAGACTAAATCGTTTGCCTGGTTCGGTATATTTGGCAAATGTATGTTGTTCCATACCAATTCCCAATATGTAATATGGAATCCATGCCACTCCCATGACACTATACATTTTGGAAGGCTAAGCAGGGGTTGTCTCAGCAATGAATACCAATTCTTAGCCGTCATGTGACAAGAAAATTCTTTATCATTCTACATTAATTTCAAAGTAGGTTCATCATTGTTGATTTGTCCATTAGGTAAAGTGAGCCATTCTTTTGGTATAGCTTGGTATAGCCGGATCAATAATCGCATGCTGTCTATTGGCCTTAGCTGAGTAATGTGTGCAATTTCAGCTAAGGATGTCAATTTCCTGGACCTATGATTGATAATGTCGCCAATGTATCTAATGCCTTTCTGAGCCATTGAGGGGAAATACAACACTTTATTTTCACGACATATATCATTACTGCCCCACAGGCTTATCATTAAAACACCCTCCCAACATTGCGGTGGATTTTCCATTTTAATGAAAGCATCAAGAACATATTTCACCTCCAAAAACACCCTAGGTACACGTGTATAATTATGCGGCGGACTGGTTTGCACAAAAGAGACATTTTGCGGGAAATGGCATTATAAAACGTTCGGTTAATGCCCTGGATACATTTGCCCATTGAACGTCAGAATAAAGTAGCATATTTAAGAGTTTGAAACGTAATGAAAGACATTTTGTCCTGACATCGACAAGGTTAAGGCCACCCTGATGAAATTCATTCCTGCACACAGCTTGTGAAATTAGACACGTTTTGCCTTCCCACATAAATCCTTGAATAGGTTTATTAATTTCAGTCCAAAATGTTGAGGCATATATATTACAGAAGCGGTATATACCACAACTTTGATAGGATTAATGTATTCATGACCAAGGCTTTTCCAAAAACTGTCAAACGTCGGCATTTCCATGAATTTATTGTTTTCTTCATTTTGGATATTCTATCATGCCAGTTCAGTGTTTCCCCAAAAGTCCTACTAAAATGTACCCTAGAATCTGTATCGAATCAGTTGCCCATTTTATGTTGAGAGGTTTATCAGCTCTGCTCTTCCACTTGCCTAGAAATAACCCTTCTGATTTATTTCTATTAATTTTCAAACCAGAGGCCTTTTGAAAGTCGTCTAAAACTTGATCCAATCTTTTAAAATCAGAATTTGATCCAGCAAAAACTGTTGTGTCATCACAATACTGAGACACTTTTATGGGTCTGTTTACCCCTTGAATTTCAATCCCTTTAAAAACAGGATCTTCCCTAATGGTCGACCCTAAGGACTCCATCGCTATTATAAACAATAAAGGGGACAGTGACCACCCTTGCCTCACACCTCGTCCTAAAATTACTGGTTTACTAATATAATTATTAACCAGATATTTACTACTGATATTACCATATACGATATGAATCCATTTGATGAAATTAGGACCCAAACCAATGTGACTGAGCGATTTGAAAAGAAAATTCCACTCAAGTCTATCAAAGGCCTTTTCATTATCTAGTCCAATGATAGCGTCGGGAATATTGTCTTTTTCTACCAAGTGCAGGGTGTCTCTAATTTAAAATGCATTTGTTAAAATCGATCTACCCGGAATAGAGCAGGTTTGGTCGGTGTGGATGACCTCATCCAAGACACTTGAGAGTTTTTTCGCAAGAGCTTTCGAAATGATTTTATAATCTACGCATAGCAGGGAAATTGGTCTGTAATTTGCTAATATACTATGATCTCCTTTTGTAAAAATAAGTCTTACATAAGCCTGAGACATTGTGAGCGGGAGCTTCTCTTGTGAAAGAAATTCGTGCACAATTTTAACGAATTCGGGTCCCAAAAGACACCTAAACGTCTGATAAAAGTCAACACTAAGGCCATTACCCCCTGATGCTTTTCCCGGTTTCATGTCTTTTAGAGCCAACCCCAGATCATCTAATGTTAATGTAGCATCGCAGAAATTACTGCTCGCTTCCGAGAAAGCGTCCTTAACATTAGCCAACATCTCGGCTGACTTTCCTTCATCATTTTTATCCGACGTGTATAAGGCCTGATAATATGTCTCAACAATGTCCATGATTTCATGTTGAAATGAACATTTCTGATTGTTGTTATCTAAGCACTTTATTAACTTATCAACACCTCTTGCTTTCTTGAGATTGAAAAAGAATTTTGTGGGATTTTCCCCTTCAGTATACATCTGTGCTCTACTTCTAGTTATTGCACCCTTAGCTTTATGTTTCTCGACCTCATACAGTTTAGATTTTATATCATTGAGCTGTTCTATAAGGTGAATAGCACCGGTTGCAACTTTGCGAGTTAGTAATGTCAATAAGCGCTCAAGGGCTTTAGCCTCTTTACGAATTTTCCACGCTTTTTGGATCAAATATTGCTTGGAGATACTTGCAAAGCCCTTTTTAACATCTTCCCACCATGATATACAATTCTCGTGGGAATATTGATTCCGAAGCTTATATTCCCAGAAGCCTTTAATGCAATGATGATACTCTAAATCCTCTAAAAGCGAATTGTTCAATTTCCAGAATCCAGCACCACGTTTTATCCAATCTGCATTATCTAAGCCGATGAAAAACATATCATGATCAGAAAATGTGACAGGATACACCCCAGTACTTACTAAATTCCCTCTCAAAGATCTATTGATATATATTCTATCTATTCGAGAGGAATTTTGTCCATTAGCAGAATGCCATGTAAAGATTCGATCTTCAGGATATAAGATGCGATAACAGTCTAATAAATGTTCTGTATCACAAATTTCTCTTAATCTAAGGTGAGATGTGTCCTTGTAAGTAGAAGATGACCTCCTGTCCCGTCTTCCATCCATAACACAATTAAAATCACCCCCGATGATGATATTCTCAGAATTATCACTAATCACAGAGGAAAGGTCGGATAAAAATTGACATCTCTGTGTATGGGAAGTTGGTGCATAAACAGACAACAGAGAATAAATTGATCCCGCTATATCAACAACGACCTTAACCCAACGTCCACTAGTGTCTGATGATGAATTAATAATATTGACAGAACTTAAACTTGTAGGCAGGAACAAGATAGCAACACCCGCACTTGGTTCTGTGGCAACGGAATAAAATAATTCGCCAATTGCTAAATGTTTAAATTTTTCTAAAACACCTGGGCATTGTAACGTTGTTTCCTGCAACATGATAATATCAATATTCTTGTCTTTCAAATCTTCAAGCAGAGCCTGTTGTTTAATTTCATCATTTAGTCCTCTGCAGTTAAGTGTGCATATTAGCATCATTAATAATAAATTTGGCAAACCCGCCATTTCTTAATTGGATTTGTTTTTCTTGCTGAGATTCTTTTTCGCCCACTTGCCTAGCTTCTCATTAAACTCAGACCGCTTTAGATCCACGATGTTAAGATGCTGATACTTCGATATGTCAGAGTCAGTGCGCAAATGTCGATATCTCACACCCTTTTTGGTGATCTAAGGAATCAACACTTGCCATGTTCTGACCGATAAAGAACCATTTCACTGCTCTGAGAAACCTGTGTATTCACAGAAGCATCGGACTCTGCAATGGATACACTGTCATCATAGTCAAAAGATATATCTTGTGAATCTTCTAATTCAGAATCTGAGCTAGAATCATCCTTTTGACGCTTCAGTCTAAACTTATTCTCGACATTAGTAAGCACATTGGCATTGACATTTTCTAACAGTTTCTCATCTACAGAATTGTCCGTGATTTCTTTCCCATCTCCAGGCATGTCAGTTAATGTTAGTAGATGGTCTAACATCGAACTATCAGCACCAACAGTAGACTGCGATCTGTCCTGGTGGCAGACTGTCCGTATCAGATAATACATCCTTATCCCTGGTAGTGGGTACAGGCGTCTGAGTCAAACCTTCCTCTAACACTTCAATTGCGTCAGACATCACAACAGCGACAGGGTTGGATAGTTGGTGAGTTTCCACCACGTTGACTGATTCGGGCTCTTGACATGTTTTGGGTTCAGTCGCATCTGCGCTTCGCCCACCTGCCTGTTTATTTACTGCCTGTGGACAGCGCCATTTGTAATGGTCCGTGGCGCCACAAATCAGGCATTTGTCCTTCTGCGGACATGCACTGGCCAAATGTTCAGCATTGCCACATATCCGACACGTCTTAGCCTTTCCCCTAAACCACACTGGCAAGAAAAAGGTGTTGTCGATAGACAGTGTGCCTGGAAGGCTTGACAACATCCTTCATCCAAACCCGCCGGATCCCATTCTCTAATGATCTATCAAACTGGTATGTTTCATTTTCGATAGAAACTACCAGGCCATAATTGGCCAATTCTGCGTTAATCCGATCATTCGGGATTTCTAAGGGACCTTTCACCTTAACCAACAACCTGTTGCTATCTACCTCTTGGATCTTACAGGCTTCCTCATTCACAACCAACCCATCTTCTAATAATTTTTCCTTAACGATTTCATTTGCTAATGGCACATACCATTGATTTCTCTTGATGTTAATTAGCCCCTTCAATACATGGGGATCAGCGCCAATGACATCTTTTAGGCCGTGATATACGTCAACGGCCCCCACATTCCATCCATTAGTTATCAAGCAAAGGCTTAATAACTGTTTATACCGACTTGACATAATCAAAACATTAGGTCAAGACGGCCTCAGTACAACTCTCAATAAAATGCACGAGCGCCTGGCCAGCAGGTAAAAACAACACTCGAAAACTGGCGTCCAAAACGGCCAACTATAAAAGCGCCCTTACTGAAGCAATAGTACCAGTAAACGCGTATCAACTAAACTTGGACAATATAGAACGAGAGACGAACAAGACGACGTTGTGGCGACAAGCGAATCACCAGCACAAGCTAGCCTGAAGAGCAAATGCTGAAAAATATCACAGCAAAATGCAACCTCACACAAAACTAATTACAAAAATCGAAACTACAAAACTAGCGTATGTACAGTTCGGCAAAAGCCAGACATAAAAATAAATCATATGGAACAGTAGAAATCGTCTAAAACTGACGTTAATAGCAGAGCCAAAGAAACGTGTTGAACTCAGCTACTACTACCCCAACTACTACCACTACTGCTGCTGCTGTGATCGGTGAAAGCATAGAACTCTTTTCAGAACGTGTTAAAAATTCTACATTCCTAATGATCAACCAAATTTACCCTATGAGGAACGCCAGGCCTTAATTGAATTGTCTAAAAACAGCGAAATTGTCATCAAACCTGCAGATAAAGGGTCGGCGACTGTAATAATGCTTAAAGATAACTATAAACATGAAGCACAACGACAACTTAGTAACCCAAAGCATTACCAGAAACTAAGCAAACCACTTTGGCAAAATAATTGCAGCAAATTTAATGAGATTCTTCAAAAATTTCTCAATAGCAAGAAGATCACCGAAAAGCAACATAAGTATCTCTTTGCTAAACTTGAGTCAAAACCACGGACTTTCTATCTTTTGCCAAAAATTCATAAACCCATAGATTCGTGGTTGGACCCAATGTCACCGCCCGGGCGACCTATAATCTCTGATTGTGGCTAAGAATCCTACAGAATCAGTGAATACATCGATTACCATCTACAGCCAATAGCAAATAGATACCCCAGCTTCTTGAAAAACACAGAAGACTTCTTATCACAGGTCTCTGAGACCTGGATACCTCCAAATTCATTCTTGGTCGCGCTTGTCATCGATGCTATGTATACAAACATTGACATCGAGAAGGGTATAAATTCTATCCGTAGAGCATTCATGAACTACCCAGACACCAACAGGCCAGACAGAGAAGTAATAGCTCTATTAGAGCTGAGTCTGAAAGGCAATGATTTTGAATTCGATGGCGAAATTTACCAACAAATTTGCGGCTGCGCGATGGGCAAGCGCTTTAGCCCATGTTTTGCAATATTTACATAGCAGAGTGGGAGGAGGAAGCGTTAGAAAAGTGTCCAAAACATCCCCTCATTTATCGCAGGTACCTTGATGACATTTTCATGATTTGGCAACACACAAAGGCAGAGTTTGATGAATTTTTCGAAATTCTGAACAATCACGATCCGAATATTAAATTAAAAGCAACCATTGACGAGATGCCCGTAGATTTCCTGGATGTAACTGTATATAAAGGTCTAAAGTATGAAACAACTGGCTACTTAGACTACAAAGTGTATTTCAAACCAACCGATTCGCATCAGCTATTGCACACAAAATCTTTCCATCCACCGCATACTTTTAAAGGAATAGTAAAATCACAAATAATCCGTTTTCACAGGAATTCGAGTGATAGGAAAAACTTTGAAGAAGCGTGCTCTACCCTATTCAAAGCCCTCAAACCACGAGGTTACTCCTCACGATTCTTGCGCAAAATCAAATCTGAAACATTAGACTGGAAACCATTCCAGATAATGCCGCAAATCGTCGGCCTACCAAAATTTCTCACAATCGTCCTATTATAGGTGTAGGCGAATCTCGCAAACGCGGAAAGAAAAGGTGCAAGTTAGATGAATTTCTCCCAAACCAGAATACTTTCACGAGCTTTCAGAACAAAAGCAAGTTCCAACTTCAGTCTAATCTAGATTGTGACTCTGAAAATGTTATTTATCTAATTTCATGCAAATTGTGCCAAAAACAGTATGTCGGCGAAACCAAATGTCCATTAAGATGGCGGGCAACTCGACACCTCTCAGATATTAGGCTAGAGGAAGACACACATGTTTCCGAACATTTTAATCTTCCTGACCATTTAGTCCTTCGTGACTTTGAAATTATGCCAATTGATCAGCCACCCCTTGCAAATACGGCAGAAGAAACCGATAAACAAAGACAACTTCGAGAATCGTTTTGGATTAAAGAACTCGAAACACAGTGGCCAAGGGGAATAAACTCGGACCCAGGCTTATCTGATCAACGTGACAAAATTCCATTCATTCTGACCTATAATCGGAAAAACGTTGAAATTTCCAAAATCTTGAAAGATGAGTATCAAAACCTACAGGAGAAACTGAAACAACCCTTTAACAATCGTCCAGTAATTGCGTTTAAGAAAAATCCGAATCTACGTGACATCTTGGTAAAAGCAAAACTCAAATAGCTATCCAGAATATCCATCTCAATCATTCAACATTAACCCTTGCATGATGGTCAGCCAAAAAAGGTCAATTTAGTGATCTTGGGCAATGTCCATTTGCCGGCGGGGATTGGAGTATTTTTGAAAATTTACCACTGTAATGACTGGCTCGGGAACCGAGACAGCCGTTCCAGTGGCATATTATCGGGAATGACCTTGTCTGTGCCTGCAAATGTACATTAAATAAGTAAGCGAATATTTGGATTTTACTGAACAAATTGAACCAGTAAAGGGTTAACATTAATGCCTATGGCTTTCCTCAAACAAAATGACAAATCTCAGGCAGTAAGATAAACCAAAATATCTTAAATTTGTTCAATTATTGAAGATTCTGAGCCAGTGCGTTGATAATATTGACTACTACTACTACTACTACTACTACTACTACTACTACTACTACTACTACTACTACTACTACTACTACTACTAGTACTACTACTACTACGAGTACTACTACTACTACTACTACTACTACTACTACTACTACTACTACTACTACTACTACTACTACTACTACTAGTACTACTACTACTCCTACTACTACTACTACTACTACTACTACTACTACTACCACTACTACTACTACTACTACTACTACTACTACTACTACTACTACTACTACTACTACTACTACTACTACTACTATTACTACTACTTATGCTGCTGCTGTTGTTACTGCTACTGCTGCTAATGCCGCTGCAACAGCAACAAAAACACAACATTGTTTAATAGGATCACAGGTGTGAATATCGTTAAGAACAAAGAGAAAACTATAAATGAACACACGATACATTTGTGCGTAAAGCAAAATACGGCGTGTTCTTTCTCTTGCTCGTTTGTTATCATATGATGAGCAGATCGTGACAAAGAGCTTAGAAAAATATAGTCGGATAAAAGAAGATGATGCATCGAAAATGAAGGCAATGATTGAAACTGAGCAGCTTCAAAGCATGCCATGAATGGACATCATAGTTATATTGTGTGTACCATGTGTGTCTATCATACTGTTGGTTGTAATTAGGCTATACTCCACTATAAATAGTGGATGTGGCAGCGTGAGAAAAAAACTTTTTTCCGATAGCATAAATCATAGTGTGGCCCATAAGAAAAAATATAATTAACTAATATACGGAGACGTAGCTTCAATAGGCGAATCCATTTCTGGCTCCGCTCAAGCCACTCTTACGAATCTTGGAATCAAGTTGAACCTTTGAAACCTGAATCCACGGAATCTAAATTTTAAGGTAATTATAGGCCCACAGCTACATTTTTTAATATTTTGAACTTAATTGTCACAGTCTTCACTGTCACTGTAATTGGCATATGACAGCAATAGCTCCCAATCAAATTAATTTCAAAATATTCGCCAGAATATTTATTAAATTTTAAATTGATTAAAGACATACAATTCAAAGACTTTCGTGAGTGACTTTTCGATTTTCTCGACGAAGCCACGTCATTTTGATTGTAACGTCAGCTTGCATGTGATATTTGCTTATGACATTGGGTAGTAGACCTTTCTAGTATATCCATCTATCATATGACGCCATAATCATCTATGTGGCGTGTAGGATGACGTCATAATCAATGACGGCATTATGACGTCATTAGTAACGTAGATAAGTACGTCACGAACACATAATTGAAGACGGACTAAGGGTTGTTGTACACATTGTATGTATTTACCATTTAATAAACAATCTGTCGAATTTTTTAAAACTAATTTGACCGGGCGCTGTTGAATTAGTTTCAAAGTATCGAACAGCTTGCCTGTATAGTTGACTGGAAATTGAGTCAGGGACTTCAGGGATTGATCTATCCAAACACGAGCGAGGTTTGAGTGGAGCTTAGCAAGAGATGGGCGGGGCATAGCTAAAACTGAAAAGGTCCATTGAGCGGAAGATATATTGAAGTTACTATAAGATTATAAAACACAAGGGATCACATGTGCATACAGCCATATCCAGATGGTTGATCTTATTGGCTAGAATGGAAGAGCCGTCATCTTACCGATATAATCTCTACAACAGCATGAACGTCAGCCTGTCGACATGGAATATGTCAAATGTTCACCTACCAATCATGGAGCTAGATCCGTATGACAGTTTTCTCAGAAGTTACGACACTGCCCCACGTTTTATCTACTACGAGGCACCGATTTGTGTGTTTGGCATTGGGATAATTCTCAACATAATTCTGCTTACCTATCTGATTAAGGCCAAGAAATACCAATCACCTCTCTTCATGTTCGTCACCAGTTTGTGTGTTTCTGATTTAATCATATGTTTATGCGCACTTGCCTTTGCGATCTTTATATTTCCGTTCATGTCAATACCTGGTACCGGATTTTTGTGTCCTGTTGTCCTGTATTTAAGCTATGTAGGATATTTCGTAGGCGCCTATCAGTTGGTTTTCTTTGCAGTGATGCGTTTCTATCAGCTGTGCTACCCTCTCAAAGCTAGGAGTCGAGTAACCGTGGGACTCGTATTTCGCTGCTGTGTCTCTATCTCAGTAATTGGTTATGCTTCACAGATACCAATGGCTTTCCTCCACTCCACGATTCAGGTGTCATACCGGGATCGAGTAGTAGATATTTGTGAGTTCCATGGTGATTATCGCGCTAAGGACGGTGCATTCAGCGTTCTTGAGGCAATCATTCCATTTATTACGATCTGTGTCTTTCATGTGTATAAACATTTAAAATTATCCAAGTCCACGGTAACCACGAGACAAGACCGCAGAAATACTGACGCCAGAGCAGTGACAATTGTTATAGTACTCTTCTTCGTCACTTGGGCTCCATACCTATTGCATAGTGCCTCTCACGAATACTTCAATGCGCCAAAATACTCGTATCACTATATATTATATATAACGGAAGGATATTTCGTATCGGCCAATAGTGCATTAAACCCAATAGTCTACACACTGGCTTCTAAAACTGTCAGACGTGATCTTCTGAAAACTTTGTTTCGAAGACGCTATAAATGATGGTGTTGTCTTAATGATGATGACCTTCACGGTATATGGAAGATCTCAAATGCATTATGAAGATACGTGTCTATCAGGGAACTGCCCGTTGTTATTTTCTGGCATATAATAGTTGCATATTTGAATTAGGAGATAGAAAGCTGCAATAAATGCCAGGAAAATCAGTGTTACCTATTTTAAGGTATTATCTGTACCTATCAAAGAGGGTACACGTGATATATAAAATGAGACTCGGTATTAAATTAAGAAACCGTATTTTATTAACTAGTTGTACGTCTAGCAATATAAAATACATAAAATTACTATAAGTATACACCTACAAGTATTTAGCATTTTCTTTCAGATATATTTGTATGCATCATATCTATTTGTACATGAATGGTAAATGGTACATTGAAATGGTTTACAGTGTGGCTATGAAATAAATAACAAATCTTTGAATGTACGATTTACTAACATATGTGGATCTCCTGATAATTGTTTTAGTAGTAGAAAAAATAAGTGACATTCGGTAAGTATAAACAGTTGACACTCTTTAGTACAATAATCTGATATTAAAATGTTCATCAATCAGTGACGCCAATATATGGATTGCAATACAGTATAAGTGAAAGAGTTGTGTTAATGATGCTGACCATAAGCGCTATATGGAAGATCGTAGATGTACTATGATAATAGGTATGCATCGTGGATTTGGCCATTGCCATATTTTGGCACATAATGGTTGTATATTGGAACGAGGGTGTGTGTTAGATTTCAGTTCAGTATTTTTTCCTAGTCTTCAAACTAATATGTTTTTGCTACTAATTCTATTACACTGTCGATAAAAGTATCAGATTACTATAGCCAATACAAGTTTATTTCTGATAAAATTATATACATTTGCCTCTGTTCAATTTCTTTTCCAATTACCAAATGAAAATTTACTCACTTTTGGAGGCTACATATCCTGGTGATCATCTGCGTCAGTCAGCCAGTCAGAACATGAGCAGTTGTATTTTACTGAAGTCACATCACTGGAGGTCGGCGCAACACGTTCCCTGGTGACGGTATGCTCGTGTCCGTTCTACTCTTATTAGATTTCTATTGTACTGTGTGAAAGGATATGTAATGTTAAATTAAGAGGCAGCAGGGTTTTTTTACCAGTTTCTGCCTCGCAGTATAAAATAAAGAAATTCACTATAAATATAAAAATATAAGTAGATCGTATTTCTCTAGTGTTACTAGTGGACAAATATGTGGCATATGGTAAGTATGAACAGGTGGCTCTCTCTTGAAGAATGTGAGATTTAAATTTCCATTATCAGGAATATCAGCATATATCACCAGATTATCGGTTTTAAAATGTGCAAGCATATTTTGGATGGTGTCGATCTGCCACTCAAGAATCTGACGTCATAATCAAATACGTCACATGTTAGCAGATATTGCAATGAAAATGGTATAGGTCCGTTACGGAAGAAGCAATAGCCAGCCACGAAATTGTCTGAATTGTATTTCTCTTGTGGATTTGTAATCTAATAAGCGTTATGATAAAAACCTAATGTTGAAACTTAAATCACTATGTGATGGGAAGATCGGGGAGACTTGGGACAAGGGATACGTGGGACAGGGTAGTTTCTGGGAAGGGAAATTGCAACAACCAATGAGAGTAAAACCCACACCACAGGCTTGGATTTAAGTACGTCAACAAACCACTTCCTTTGCACATGATCCTGTTTCCAGAATAAGTGAAGTAAATGGATTTATTGTTTCAATCTGCCCCAAACTTGGATCTTAAGCGCTCAATCCATTGCCACCTTTTGCACATAGTAGCCATCCAGATTTCATGTTACTATGATAGCGACTACATATACCCTTATCACAGTTAATGACTATAATTTTGTTAATTTATTAACACAATTATTTTAATTCATTTTGTTCTTTAAAATAAACATGTGTGGAGAGATGGAACATCCATGAGGCATGTCCCATCTCTCCCCTAATGTATTCATATTTGTAACATTAAAAATTATTTATTGTTGTTAATGTTAGATGCCGAGATAATACACACGAACGACAGATTAGGGTTTACTCGGTCATGAGCCAATACTAGTTGCAGTGAAGGAAGTGGCTGAAGAACATAAACCAGTCAAGACAGTTGCAAAAGAAGAGATTCCAAAATCCACCCTCTTCCGCAAAGTAGAACAAAACAAGAACAATGAAAATCTGGATGTTAGTGCTGATTTTATCAAATGCCAGGTGTTCACCAAGCAGCAGAAAGATTCACTAGCATATTATATATCAAAGTGTCAACATCTTCAAAGATGTTCCATGGACTGACACCCGAACAGTGTAGAAAGTTGGCATATGAGATAGCAGTCGCAAATAAAATAAAAGTCCCAAACCATGGGATGAAAATGAGATGGCTTGTGCTGATTGGATGTCTGCTTTCTTCATAAGACATACACAATTAGCCCTCAGAAGCCCTGAAACAACATCCCTGGCCAGAATAACAGCCTTTAATATACATCCTGTGCCTCAATTTTTTAATGTGATGAAATGTGCTTTTGAGAACAAATGTTACAGCCAGACCTGTTTAGAACCTTGATGAAAGAGGATTTACCACAGTGTACAACTGCCCCAAGGTCACATCCAACAAAGGTACCAAACAGGTTCGATAGGTCACATCGAGAAAGACCGGTGGATAAATTTCAAGGAGGTTATGCTACATGAAGCACCAGAAGGGTATTATGGATTAGCTCAAAATTCTGGGTGGATGCCGAGTGTGAACGTCCTGAAAGTGATGCAACATCATCGTCAGCATGTAGTAAACAATACAAATGCTTCTGTAGACAATCCAATAGTGCTGATTCTGGGCAACGATTCTAGTCACCTCTCACTAGATGTATTGCAGCATGGCATAAATATTGTTACTCTTCCACCACACACGAGCCAGAAAATTCAACCGTTAGATAAATCCGTATTTCGACCGATGAGAGCAATATGATTCATGGATACTACAAAACCCAGGCAACGTCATCACAATTTTCAATATAGCAGGACTTGTGGGCATTGAATTTCAGAAGGCCATGACACTTTCTAACATACAGTCTGGGGTCAAGGCGTGTGATGTATGGCCCATTGATGTGGATGTCTTCAGTCATGAGGTATTTCTACCATCAACTGTTACTGATCATCCATCACCAGTGCAAGGAAGATCAACTGAACCTGTCAGGCACATCATTTGAACTAGCATCAAGGACCTCAGATGAACATGTGCCACTGACAACAGTTCACCTAGCGGTAGGGATATCGGGTGAGCATGTGAGAAAGACATCATCAGAGCAAGTGCCAGGGACAACAGGCAAAGTATCTGTTTTAAGCAAAGTTTAATCATATTTTATAAAACGATTGATAGTCCCAACCCGGGTAATGCAGCTTACCGGGCCGATGCTGGGCCGATACCGGGCCGATACTTTCAGTATCAGCTCGGTATTGGGCCAGCATCGGCCCAGTAAGCTTCGTTATCAGGGAAGTCTCCCCAATGTGCCCCATGTCTTACTTACATGGGTCACATGGCACCCCATAAAGTCTCATCTCTCCCCATACAAATGCTTTCATTTTAATCACCTATGTCATGGTACCCTTTGAGTAGTTTTAAAATAATATTGATTTGCTTAAATGTTACTCTTAGGTAGATTCTAACTACCATAAACATTTTTGTTATTGCTTGAACGATGCCCACACACACACACTTTTAGTCAAAAATGTCCCAAGTCTCCCCGGTCTCCCTTAGCCATAGGCAGCAACCGTTCTCAGTCAAATAAGTTGTAAAATATCCAACGAATATTCATTTGACTACAAATTCACAAAGACATACAATGAGCATACTCTAGAGACTGACAATTGCCATATTCGTTACGGACCTAAAGTCATTTTACTTCCTGTGGCCGGGTGTTGTACTAACAAAGCCGAACATCACCCGTATGCGTGCATATGTCCGACTATTTTGCAGCGCATCACTCACGTTACACGCCATATGCGTGAGAGATGCTCTAACCTGCTTTCCATCTCAATATCACGTAAACCATAGAGATTGACAGAAATGCTCAATGTCTTTTCTGCTGGCACCAACCGTTCATGAGTATGTTATCGGTTTCAACATAAACTTTCCAGCCTTAGCTAAGCTCCACCCACACCTCGCCAGTATTGGGATCGATCAATCCCCAAACACCCTGACTATCAATTTCTAGACAACTATACCGGTAAGCTTTTGAATATTTTGAACATTTTGAAACTAATTTGAGTGGGTGGTATTGTTGCCTATGGCAGCAACAGCGCCCAGTCAAATTAGTTTCAAAATATTCAACAGAATTTTTATTAAGTGGTAAAGACATACAATTCGTATAACGTGTCAGACTATTCAGCGTTAAAGACGGGACAACCTAGTCTATATTTATAGAGGTCTAACCCTTTTATCAGCCGAGACATAAGTCAAGTAACAACATATTACTGAAATATTATTAATGCATTTTAAAGATTTTAATTGTAATCATAATTTTCCATTTGCATCGGGTAAATGACATGTTTAAGGCAATGAATGAGGACTACGAACGTTCCAATTTTAGCCGTCCAGAAATAGACAAACGCTCTGACTATGTTTTACTTAATTAGCCTAAATATCATTATGGTAACAGATTGATATAGAATGTATTTATATATAATAACATCATAACATTTTCTTACATCTGTCATAAAAATGTGATTGCGATATCTAAAACAAAGAATGATAATAAAAGAGAAATCTTGCGAACTCTAGATTTAGCTGGCTCCAAGTCAACGAGAAACGGATCATGTTTGCAGTACGCGGGAAGCTGTCAGAGATGCCATATTTTGTATGGTATGGAGAGAGTAATAGACATATATAAGAATGTAATATCGGAGAGAGGGTAAACCACCAAAAGCATAGGGGGGTTCAGTGTCGAAACATTTAGTAGTGTAGCCCATGGTAGCAGCCCCTCCAGTAAGACCGGCAACTTTTAAGAGAACCCATATGATTCACCCAGTGCAGAGTGGCATGTTAGATGTTTGAGCCCTTTATATTCCTGTGTGGAGAGGGCATCTGAACACAATGGACCGTGGTACTAGTAGTAGTAGTAGTAGTAGTAGCAGCAGCAGCAGCAGCAGCAGCAGCAGCAGCAGTAGCAGCAGCAGCAGCAGTAGTAGCAGTAGCAACAGCTGTAGCTGCAGCGCCATCGTGTCGTCATCGTCTTCCTCGAGGTTGTCGTCGTCATTGTTGTTGTTGTTGTTGTTGTTGTTGTTGTTGATGATGATGATGATGATGATGATGATGATGATGATGTTGCTGTCGATGCCGTTGTTGTCGAGTTCTAAAATGACATAAGGGGTTACAATCATGGTGTGGTAGAATGTAGGAATCCAGTTTTAGCAATGCCTCTGCTATCTAAGCTTCAGCCACACTTCGGCCGTGATGGCATCGATCAATTCATGGGCTACCTGACTATCAATTTCCAGAAAACTATACAGGTAACCTGTTGAATATTTTGAAACTAATTTTACTGGGTGTTGTTGCTGCCTATGGCAGCAACAGCGACTAGTCAAATTATTCTCAAATTATTCATCAGCATGTTTATTAAACAGTAAAAACATACCATACGTAAAACAATGCTTAGTCCGTTATCAATTAAGCCTTCGTGCCGAAGTAACTACGTCATTCATGACGTAATTGATTATGAAGTCATCATCCCACGTCACGTAGTTGATGGATAAACTGGAGTCATCCATTGTGAGGTATCTTTCACAGTTTGAATCCATGTTATTTTATTATGAAATCATAAATGGTTTGACTCGTTGATGCCAGTTCTACACGTCTCTTTAAATTGGTTTTCTAAAACTATTTCTATCTGTTTAGTTAAAGGTGCATATTCACACCAGAATGCTCCAAAATACAATTATTTAAAGTGCATAAATTTAGACGCTTAAATTGTATATCGTAATGTAATGAAACGAAATTAATCTTAGCAAAAGATGATTTCATTCCACTTAAATTAATATAGCTTTTATTGTGAAGTGTTTCTAATTCAAGTTCACAAGTTAAAAAATTTTAATTAATTTATACCTAATGAAAGCATCATATGAAAGCATCATATGTTACGATTTATTCCGGTTCATAACATGTAGCCACAAAATCTAAGCCTCTAAAAGTATACAATTTTATCAATTTTATGTTTCAAGCATTGTGGTGTGAATGTGCACCTTTAAGTGTATTTTATTTGCGTTGTCGTTGTCAAATTCATCGTCAAAACCTGTTGATGTAAAGATTGATTTTATCTTCTCGATCTGTTTAAACACTGTATTCATTTTCTCGATATAGTGTAGACTAATGTAATATAATATTGAAAAAGAGTTTTCCATATCCCGCCTTTACTATGTCAGTCCAAAACCTAATCATATTGCACTGTATCTATATGTGTCTTGGTAATTGCATAGTTCGGTATCTCTTGTCATATTTGATCCGCTCTTTTTCATGTGTAAAAGAAGTTTGTAAAATTGGATTTGTCAAGTCTCAAGCCGATCAGTTTTCTCAAACCCCTAAATTTCAAATGCGCATGGCATCACTAACAAGACCATGCAGCCAATGAGTATATATTCTAAGTCAATTGATGCATCTATTTACCTAATCTTTTGTATATATCTAAAGGGTGTACATGACTGTTATTCATTGCTTTAAATTACGTGATTGAAAATTACCATTAAATTTTAAAAGGGTTCGTATGAATACATATTGAGAGGGAATCTAACCCACGACAGGCGGAAGCGTTTATGGGCTATGATACTTTGCACTTTCGCCGGTGGTGGGTTCGATTCCCTGTCAATGTCGATATACCGTAATGCCACGACTATTTGTATAACGATGAATAGATGTTCATCGATTATTTCACTGTCATGGCCCCCAATATGGAATTGTGTTTCATTGGCATTAGATCCAGAATCGGCAGTATTTCAATGTAGTTCTACAATAGTTTCTCTGCTGAATGTGTTCGGACACAATTCAGTGATTCGCAATTGGTAACAATTGGAGAACAATCAGACAGATTAAGAGTCATAAGACATGGCATTGAGAGACTGCCATTTAGAGACATGCACCCACAGTGATATACCAACATCCGTTGATAAACCATGAGGTTCGCTTTACCGAGATGCAGTAGGAAGACCTCGACTATAAAATATTATCATACCCTAAGTACGTATGTACTGAGCTGTAGTTTAGTTAGTTCGCTTTGCTGAAATGTAGTTGAGAGATGTCGACACTTGTCATACGCTGGCTGGGTATGCACTAAACTATAGTTGGCTGCGATTCGTTTTACTGAAATATATTGAAGAGAACTCGATGGTTATCGTAGCCTAACTGTGTATGCCTTTCCGGAAACAGTTTGGTTTTATTCTCAAAATAATAATAATAATAATAATAATAATAATAATAATAATAATAATAATAATAATAATAATAATAATGTCCGTCAACGCTATTTCTCCTTGATGCCTTGCATTGATTAATATGTGTACTTGTTTATATATGTTCACTATTTACAGTGGCATTTTCTACCTAGGAAACCGAGTACTGGATGTGCTGATCTTCTTCTTTTTTTCGTTCGCTGATCATACCGCTAGTCCTGTAAGTGACTATCGACATGATCATAAGCGTTAAGTGCGTGGATCCATGGTTTATTAGAGTGCGCCGTGCGGCCTGGAACCTCCGTCTTCAGCACTCGAGGTTTCTGTCAGGGTTACCTCACCCGTACCTCCTTTAGTCGCCTCTTACGACACGCAAAGGATACGGAAGGTGTATTCTAAGCCCCACCTACAGGGCAAGGATGTGCTGATGACGATTATTATCTGTATAGTTGTTTGTTCCATTTTAGAGTGAGGGTCAATGGACCTTTCAAGTTTTAGCTATGCAACTCTCTTCTTTAGGTATGCTCCACAAACACCCGCTCATGTTGGGATCGATCGATTTCTGAACCCCCTGCCTTTCAATTTCCAGAAAACTATACAGGTAAGCCGTTGAATATTTTGAAACTATTTGACTGGTTACTGTTGCACATTAGATTAAAAATATTCAAAAGCATGTTTATTAAATAGTTAAGACATACTAATTCGTAAAGCAACGCTTAGTTCGTCATCAATTATGCGTTCGAGACGAACTTATATACATCATTCATAACGTCATTGATTATGGCGTTATCATATACGTCACTTAGTTGATTATGACGTCTCATGACAGATGGATAAAATGGAAACGTCCATTGGACGCCTTTGTATGGTGCTGATATTGTTGCATCCAAGGTGTACCTACTAATTGTACGAAACAAACCCAGTACGATATCTTGAACTGAAGTCCAATTCGAGAAGACGATTACACTGAAAGATGAGCCGAAGATAGTTAATGGAATTTAACGGAATTGGACATGGTGATTCCAAAAAATGTCGTGGGAATTTGCGCGTCGCTTCCTTCTTGGTAGATAGCTGATATGACAGATGCTGTCTTTAAATTATGTGTTTCTTTATTGCGGTGATGTCGACGATAGATATGCACTGCTTCTTGTACAGGTACGAACACAATCGCTATAGCGACCATCAAGAATAGCAATGCCCCAGGAGACCCATCCTTGAAATTGGCCAAAGGTCAATACTGGAAGGCTGCACATAACACCAGGTACCACGATAATAGAGACAAAGAAACAGAGCCCCACTCGTATATAAGCAGAGTTTTGCACGTCGACAGTTCCTCTCCATCTGGCCATTCGTTGGACGTCGGACGTTGCCCAAGTTGTAGATCAGGGAAGTCTTCTCGGAATGCATCAGCCCACGGGTTTTCTCCCATTCCATCTCAACATGTTTTGTTGTTCGAACTTTACTGCTAAATATGGATACAATAATAATAGTGAGAAAGCCAAGTACCGTGCTTGTCACGTACAGCTCCGGCCAATACGCTCTCCAATTGCACTGTGTTCTTAAAGAAGTTCTCAACAGCAGCTATCCCGTCATCGTAAGTAGAAGCAACACTGAGATTTACAGAGATTGAAGCAGTAAGAACCAATAGTCCACCTGAAATGAAACCAAAGTTCAGAATTGTAACTTATAGTGACATATATGGAAGAATCCTGTCATTGCTGTAAGAAGCAGAACGCAATAGATGCATCCGATCTGTCACTCAGGTATCTGCTATAATACTCGAATGCGTCACATATTAGCTGAGGTCGCAATCAAAACCAGAATGTGCAATCAATAACACTTCATCGAAATTCCCGCACATTCGCCAACTTATCGCCCACCCAACACCCAGCCCCCTGGGCGGAACCTGATGTAAACATCGCATCACAATCCGCAAGCATATGAGTAACTCATAAACCAAATTTGGTTGCATTCCTAAAGAAAGTCCGCTTTGACACACACACACACACGGACGCACATGCGTACGCACACACGCACACACGCACACTCGCACGCACACCACCGCAATGCCGGCGAATGTTGCATTGCAATCCGCAGTCATATGGATAACCAACTAACATACCAAATTGTGCTGAATTCAGCCAAATTTCACATTTTGTCCCCACATCCACCCTACACCCAGCTGCCAACCTGATAGCGAAGCCATATCTAAATGAAATTTGCAGCGGCCAACCATATGGGTAATTCACACAGCAAATTTGATTGAATTTTACCACACGGAGGAGGTAGTGAGACGGATAGATGGGCGGATGGACAGACGGACGGTTTTTTTTAATGCGTGGAATAATTACGCAGAGCGTTCCGTTATGAAAGCCGAAATGTCTGTCAAGTGCTCGAATTGTAGGACTTTGATGGATTTACAATTTAATAAGAATGAGATTGAATATTTTGAAACTAGTTTGACTGTAAGCTGCTGATGCCGTAGACAACAAAATCCCACAGTCAAATCAGTTTCACAATATTCACAGCTTATCGGTATAATTATCTTGAAATTGGGATTCTGAGAATTCAAATATATAAATCGATTCCAACACGCACAACAAATTGCCCGGTGCTTAGCTAGAAATGGGCTGAGAAATGAATCCTCTAATTACACCTAATAAATGGAAGAGATGGATAGGGGATGCTGAGGGAAGGAGAGAGGGAGATGAAGAGAGGGAGAGAGGGTGTGAGAGGAGAAGAAGGAAAGACGGGAGAAAGAAGAGAACAAATGGAGTGAGAGATATATTTGTGTGCGTGCGTGCGTGCGTGCGTGCGTGCGTGCGTGCGTGCGTGGGTGCGTGGGTGCGTGCGTGCGTGCGTTCGTGCGTGCGCGCGTGCGTGCGTGCGTGCGTGCGTGTGTGCGTGCGTGCGTGTGAGAGAGAAAGAGAGAGACACAGAGAGAGAGAGAGAGAGAGAGAGAGAGAGAGAGAGAGAGAGAGAGAGAGAGAGAGAGAGAGAGAGAGAGCGAGAGAAAGAGAGATGGAAGGTGGGAGACAGAGATGAGAGAAGAGGGATAGGGGAGTGGTGAGGGATGAGCAGGGTGGTGGGGGAAGACATAGAGATATGGGGAAAGATCCATAAGAGAAACTAGATTGATCGGTCGATGACGCATCATCACAAATCCCCACGTTCATCGCTTTGAACATTTGACGCAGCCCACAACCCACACCCGGGGCCGGAGCCAAATGTTAATGTCATTTTGCACTCCGCGATCATATGGGTAACACACATACCAAATTTGGTTCAATTCCGTTCAACAGTGTCAGTGGAGTTGCATTACAATCAATTTCATAACCTTTTGACCCCATCCCCTAACGCTGGGGCGGGCCCAAATGTACATGTGCCCATCCACTCCACATTGATATGGGTAACTCACATATCAAATTTGGTTGAATTCCGTCCACTGGTTTCGGAGGAGATGCATTACAATCAATTTCAGCAGGTTAAAATTTGACCTTTTGACCCTCCCCCGTCCCCCTGTGGGCGGAGCCAAATCTAAATGGCCTTTTTCACTCCGCAATCATAGGAATAACACAGATATCAAATTTGGTTGAGTTCCATCTAACGATTTCAGAGGAGTTGCATTACAATTAATTTCATGAACTTTTGACCCCATCCCCCACCCCACCCTCTGGGGGCTGGGCCAAATGTAAATGTGCTCATATACAACCCATTGATACGGGTATCTGACATACTAAATTTGTTTGAATTCCGTCAAACAGTGTCAGAGGAGTGGAATTACAAATTTTTACATTTTGACTCCACCCCAAATGGAGCGGGGCCAAATGTAAATGGGCTCATGTACTCCACATTGATATGGGTAATTCATATACCAAATTTGCTTGAATTCTGTCCAACGGTTTCGGAGGAGATGCGTTACAATCAATTTCCGCAGGTTAAAATTTGACCCTTTGCCCCCTCCCCCAGCCTTGGGGGCGGAACAAAATCTAAATGGCTTCTTGCACTCCGCAATCATATGGGTAACTCAGATATCAAATTTAGTTGAGTTCCGTCTAACGATTTCAGAGGAGTTGCGTTACAATGGATTTGCCCTTTTGACCCCTGCCACGCCCACCTGGGCCGGAGCCAAATCTAAATATCGTCGTGCAAAGCGGAATCATATGGGTAAACCACAAACCAAAATTGATTTAATTCCACTCAATGGTTTGGGAGGAGATAGCGTGACGGACGGACAGACTGACGGACAGGGGCGATTACAATATCCCCGACGTTTTTTTAAAAACATTGGGATAATAAAATAAGAGATGGGAGAGGAGACAGAGCCATACGGTAAAGAGAACGAGAGAGATGGGGTGGAACCAGGAGTGAAAGAGAATGCGAGAGAGAGAGAGAGAGAGAGAGAGAGAGAGAGAAAGAGAGAGAGAGGAGATAGAGAGAGGGAGGGATGGAGGGAGGGAGGGAGGGAGAGAAATCAAAGGAACAGTCTGATCGATACTAATAGAGAGAATGGGGGAAAGAAAGAGAAAACACACATAAACATTAGATTTGTCTCAACTAAGTAATCTCTGTTCTATAAGTGGTTAGTTGAATCGGACAACGGTGGGCACGCATCTTCATAAACATCCTGTATTTTCCAGCTAAGCCAGGTCTTCTTATCACCTGTTTCAATTAATTCACCCAGACATTCTTCCCAAAGCAAATGTCGTGAATGGACGGATGCACCAAAGATGTGTGTAAGGTCCTTGTGGCAGTGTCCGAATCATGTGCATCTGCATTGCAACTTATCGAGCAGTTGTGCACAGATGGACAAATGCAGAATTCGATAGTAGGCTCTGAGGCTGGAATATAGATAAATATATAAGAACTGCACCGCTGGCTTGTTGACATGTCTTACTCGCCAATCTCGACCGCCACACCACCCTGCCCCACCCACATATCCGCCACGGAGTAGAGTCTCGTATATACATCACCTGGCAAGCTGCAATCATATGATCACCCACATGTCCTCAAAGATGGATATGAATAGATCGGGATGAGGGATTATGTGATAGATGCAATGCTGTTGACGATGATAATCACTTTCTATTTCATTGCCAACAATGTAACACAGAAGAGCAAAATACATTCCAAATAATTAATAATATGGAATATAACAATGTTGAACAAACTAACGGACTAGTATCCAACGGCAAGAAGCCTATTTTGACCAAATTATGTAAATATATAAGACTAGCAAAGAAAATTGTCGCATAACAGAACCAGTACAAAGATCTCTGTTATGCTTTCCTGTTGGACACCTACTATTGATGATGGGAATGTTAACCCCTCTCATGTCAGTCTTTCATACTCAAGCCGGCAAAAATCATCATCTGTAGTGGTTATGAGGAATGCCCATTTGCAGGACATGGATAGCTCGGTGAGCGAACCTGACATTCCAGTCGTAAACTTTTGGAAGTATTCTTCTCTACCCCTACAAATTTTAATGGCCATTTAGTTAATGGAAGACTGACGAAGCAAAGAAAAATTATATTTTTCCAGACAATTTAGTCTACTGGTCAAGCCGAGTAAAACGAAATCAGCAGTGCTCACAAGAAATATTTATTTGCGCAACAACATAAACTTATTTCTGGGTGAATTCAGAGGAGTTTTTTGCTATGTTCTTTTTTGCAGTGGAGATATAGCTATAGGTACCCTCATTCCCGCACGCCCGCATGCTCGTCCGCGCCCATATAATACTTATTAAATTTGTGACTGTTTAATTATTAACACCTTATCCATTGCTCTAAATTAAAATGGACAGACATACCGGTAACACGAATAGTTGGGATGATACCGTGTGGTTCAATCTCGGCGGCAATGGTCGCCCTGCCCCTCTGGACATCAGTGTTCCACCGGCTCTAGAAGTCAGTCTTTGTACCCTCCGGAGAGACGCAATACGGGATCTGCAACCCCTAGATCCGAAGCTAACCAGCCCTCTCGCACATCGCGCACTTGCGGTGCGATGCAAAGGAACGACATGACCAGCGTGTACCCCCACGAGCTACAGAACACGGCCTTAGACGTTATTGAATACATGGGCGCCGTTCTAGCTATGTCTCGCCCATTTCTAGTTAAACGCCGCTTAATTTTTACACGTGTGATATCCATTTAGAAGGTCAAAAACCTAAATTTCCAGATTATAAATTTCAATGTAATTATAGCCCATAGGTAAGCCACTGAGTAGTTTGAAAAGAAGGATCCATCTCTAGCCAATGACCGCCCATTTTCCGCTAATTTCCGCCCACTTTTTGCACGTGTGGATATCGATTTGGAACTTTGAAATCTGAATCCCCACAATTTACATTTCAAGCTAAATTTATACAGGTAAAGCTTTTAAATATCTTGAAACTAATGGACGTTTCCGGTTTTAGCTATGCCCCGCCCATCTCTAGCTAAGTTCCACCCACACCTTGTTGAATATTTTGCAACTAATTTGACTGGATGTTGTTGCTGCCTATGGCAGCAACAGCACCCAGTCAAATTAGTTTCAACATATTCAACAGAATATTTATTAAACGGTAAAGGCATACAATTTGTACAACAGCCCATAGACCGTCTTCAAATATGCGTTCGTGACGAACTTATCGACATCATTCATGACGTCATTCATTAAGATGTCATTCTACACATCACGTAGTTTATTATGACGTCATATTATGGGTTGATACTCTGGAAAGGTGAATTAGTCTGCCAACCACCACCACCACCACCACCACCATTCTGCTGAAAAAGTTGGGGAGGTGAGGAAACCCCTATACCCCCACCACCCCCACCCCTTCCAAACCCTCACTCCACCCCAACCCCAGAATGTATGCTTCTGCCAGTTAGAATATAATACTGAACTTATAGAATAAGAAAACAAGACCTAATTTACCTGTAGGTAAGTTTTAGCTCCAGGGAATCTGATTTTGAACTTGCCAGAAAGGATTGGATACAGTTGAAGACATCGCCAGCAGCGTAGAAGAATGTACCAGCGATGCCAGTGTGCAAGATAACATGTAGAGAACAAGAAAGATAACAATTAACCTTTCCAGAGTATCCATCCATCATCTGACCTCGTATGACGTCATAATGAGCTCAACGTATGCATGATGACGTCACAAATTACGTCTCAAAGGGTTCCATATAGACAGTCATCAAATCTCAAATAGTCCGACACGTTGTATGAATTATATGTCATTGAAATATCAAGCATTTGCGTAGCCAATGTTCATTTGCAAGCCGTTAAAAGAGTATATTTGAAGATTTACAAACTTAAATGATTGGTTCTGTTACTGAGCCGGTCAGTCGAGGGGTAAAATCTTCAAAAATATTGGTTACCATATTCCTGGAACCCACGTTTTTCTTCCGGCTTGACAATTAAATTAAAAGCTTCCGCAAGAGGTGCTAAACGTTCAATCTACCAAAACCTAATGGTGTTTTTTCACATGTTGGCACAACAGATTGCGAATAAAGGAATTACATATATTTGAAATATCCTATCAGTATCACGGTCGATTTTACCTCAAGATGAACCAGTCGTAGTATTAGTTAGAAACACGTTTCTAGAACAGTCTAGCGCGAGAGCAATGTACCTTGGGACAACTTCGGTTATTAAAATGCTCACATCGCTGGTCAGATATACTCAATTATCTGTCATTCTTTTCATTGTCGTATATCATAGTGAGAAGAAATGTCTACGCTAATGACTAAGGATCCCACGTTCATTATGGACACGTCGTGTTTCCATAATAACGGTAATCCAGCTCATTAAGACGGAACTTTCTACTTAATGATCACGATTGGTCAAGAAAAACTGAATTTCTCCCTATTGAATGTCCATTTGCAGGTCAACAGAAAAGTATTTTTGAAAATTAACCACTTAAATGAATGGCTCCATTATAGAGCCCATTTTAGTGGTACGTTTCAAAATACTGTTCTCTTGGCGAAGAATGGACAAAACTCATGCCCGCTGCAGAAGCTCCTTTCAGACGACTTGACCATTATGGTTAATGGAGGAAGCCGGTGCTAACTATGCCCCGCCCATCTCTTGCTAAGCTCCACCCACACCTCGCCGTGTTGGGATTGATCGATCCCCAAATGCCCTAGCTATCAATTTCCTGAAAACTATACAGTGAAGCTGTTGAATATTGTGTAGCTAATTTGACTGGGTGCTGTTGCTGACTATGGCAGCAACAGCGCCCAGTCAAATTAGTTTCAAAATATTCAACAGAATATTTATTAAATAGTAAAAGCAAACAATGTGTACAACAACGCATAGACCGTCTTCAAATATGCGTTCGTGACGTACTTATCGACGTCATTCATTATGATGTCATTGTACACATCACGCAGTTCATTATGACGTCATATGATGGGTGGGTACTCTGGAAAGGTGAATTGTTAGAAAACTATACTAGGTAAGCTGTTGAATATTTTGAAACTAATTTGACTGCGCGTTGTTGCTGCCTATGCCTATTTGCGCCCAGTCAAATTAGTTTCAAGATATTCAGCAGTATAGTCCATCATCAATTAATCGTTCGTGACGAATATAGCTACGCTATTCATGACGCAATTGATTATAACGTCATCATTCACGTCACATAGTTGATTATGACGTCATATGATCGATGGATAATCTAGAATCACCCTCCCACCATCGGTTGGCTTTTAGAATTCGAAGGATTGCTGCATCTATAGGCATAGGCAGCAACAGCGCCCAGTCACATTAGTTTCAAAATATTCAACAGCTTTCCTGTATAGTTTTCTTGAAACTGAGATTCAAGGAGTTTAGGGTTCGATCGATCCCAATACGGACAAAGCGCGGGCGTGGCATAGTCAATGCTGGATTCATCCATTATTAGCCAGATGTAGGCTTTGGGGAAAGCTTCAAGGAGAGTTCTCTCCCGTGTGAACCCTGAATTCATAGCATACAAGTTTGAAGGTAACAATACAGGTCAGCTGCCGCATGCGGACACGCCTCTCGATAGCCCTATATATGAAGTGTGGTTACCGTACACGTGATAGGCTAGCTATAGCTGAGCTGAACAGAAAAGTCAACTGGCTTGGAACAAGTCATGGTAACCAATCTGAAAATATAGGCATGAATTGGATAAATGCGTCATACTAATAAAAGAGATGCAGGAATAAAGCTGCAGATTAGGTCTGCTATAACCGTGGTAGTTTAACTGTAGCTCAGCCAAAGAGAAACGTTATAACATGTATGGACTAGGTCAAGCTGAACCCAAATCTTATAATCAGCAATAATGCGGTGTCCTGAAAAATACATGCAGGTAGGCATGGAAATTAAATGCGTGAAACGATTGATAGAAATGCAGTAATAAAGCATAGATACAGTTTAGATAACCCTGATAGTCTAGGTCTAGGCCGAGTTAAACAGAAAATTTAACCCATATGGACTAGGGCAGTTTTCTCACTAGAGGGTTAATCAGGAATAAAACACTACTTCATTATGACGTTATTCATGATTAAGTCTCTAGTGAGAACACCGGCTTAGTCACGGTGAACACAAAACGTAACCAGAGATAACAAAGTAGATAAGCTGAAAATATAGGTAGGAATTGGATAAATGCATTGTACTATAGGGAGAAATCCTGGACTAAAGCTATAGATGAAGTTTAGTTATTATAACCCGGCTAGTTTTTCTGTAACTGAGATAAAGAGAAGAGTTAGCCGGTATGGAGTAGTTCAAAGTAAACACAAATAGCAAAGTCCCTGAGCTGAGAATATGAAAGAACCGGGATAAATGCATTGTACTATTGATAGAAATTGCCAACGATGCTGACGCCGCCGACAACGATGCCGATGCCGTGGTGACGACATACGCTCTTCATTTGTTCGAACAGCCGAGCTCAAAACCCATCACTAGTGTACGAATTGTGTGTCTCTGGTAAATCTACAACGGCACAGGTATTGCATGAAAGCGCCTTTCGAACAAGAGGCCCAATGTGCCTGTATCTCTCACCTGTAGTATCTAGAAAGGTCATAGCTTATAAGTAGAACCCTAAGGTTTGACCAGAACTGCAACAAGGACAAGGATTATGATTATGACATTATAATCAACTAAGTGACGTGGATGATGATGTCATAATCAATTACCGAATGAATGACTCGAATTAGTCCGTCTTAAACGCTTAATAGCCCGACACGTTGTAGGAATTGTATGCCTTTACTATTTACTAAACATTCTATTGAATACTTTGAAACTAATTTAACCGGGCGCTGTTGCTGCCATAGGCAGCAACAGCACCCGGTTAAATTAGTCTCAAAATATTCAACAGCTAACCTGTATAGTTTTCTGGAAATTGAAAATCAGAGAGTGCAGGGATCGATTGATCCCAATACTGGCAATGTGTGGGTGGAGCTTAGCTAGAACGGGCGGGGGAAAGCTAAAACTTGAAAGGTCCATTACAACCGATGTTACTATTGACTCCAAATATTCGTCTTGCAAAGCATCCAACCTAAGCGAAACAGCATTAAAGTCCACATGCCAAATACTATTATTGTGGCTGTTATGTATATGAGACAGCTGAAATACGAGCAAAGTTCATCTCACGCACAAGGGCGGGGAGATTTCGGCAGTTTTCATTGAAATTACTGTGCAAGGGAGATGACTGGTGTCTTATAAGACATCGATTAGTCCAATAAATTAGCATGATTACGTCCCCTATTGGTGATCAATAATCTGTTGATCGCGTACTGACAGATACCTAAGTAAAAGCTGTTTTTGTCAATAACTGAGAACCTGTCAGGTGACTCGTTATTTATTTTTTGAGATAATGACGCATTTGTGAACTATTTAAGCGAAGTTGTATGAGTCATGTCATCCATAACTTACGGCAGGGCCTAATAATAAGAACGACATTTGTGTTACGCTTAACGCGGTGCTCCTACAAAAAAGGGTCATGCCAAGCAACAGAAGAAGAAGTGTGTCCAGCAAGCACACTACATTTGGATTGATTCACGGTGGACATGATTTTGACGTATTAGCTTCCCTTCAATAAGCACTAATGGCCCTTAGTCCCAAATGTTGGCCCAATCAGTTCGGCAGTTGTGGAGAAGTAATAGTTTCGCAAAAACTAGGTCACCCAAGATGGCCGCCAAACCATTTCGCCAATCAAGCTCGCTTGAACAAATTTGGTTCAGCTTTAGCCATAGATGGTAGTTCATGAGTTTCCAATCGATCCCCAACGCGTTTTCAGAGACCATTTTCAATGATGTTTCCAAAGATCGGCCAAACTCCAAGATGGCCGCCAGCCAAATTGGCCGATTGGCTTCCTTTGAATACATTTGGACCCATATGGCCGAAGGATACTTCCTGACAAATATGATTGAAATCGTCCCAGTGGTTCTTGGAGAGACGTCGTTTAAAGAAGATATTGACAGACAGACGACTGACGGATGGCGGACGGTCGCTACGGCATAAGCTCGCGTGGCCTTTCAGGCCAGGTGAGCTAAAAATGTAAAAGGACTTCAAACAGACATATGCAATTTCTGATTGGTCAGATCTCTGTGTTTTTAAGTCACCTAGAAAAGTGAAAACTGTTGACAGATTTCCACAAACCGAAGAGGCAGAATACTACATGGAATATGTGGTAAGACGCATAGAGACAACGGAAGAAAATGGACCTTTCCACATTATCTGTCCATCATATGACAGTATAATCAACCACGTGACGTGGAGGATGATGTCATACTCAATTACCGAATGAATGACTCGATTTACTCCCTCTTAAACGCTTAATAGTCCGACACGTAGGAATTGTATGTCTACTATTTAATACACATGCTGTCGAATATTTTGAAACTAATTTGCCTGGGCGCTGTTGTTGTCATAGGCAGCTCCAGCGCATAATCAAATTAGTTTCAAAATATTCAACAGCTAACCTTTGTTTTCTGAAAATTGAGATTCAGAGAGTGCATGGGTCGATTGATCTCAACACGGGCAAAGTATGGGTGGAGCTTAGCTCGAGATGGGCGGGGAATAGCAAAACTGGATAGGTCCATTACGACTAATGATACGATTGCGTCCAAATGTTCATCTTACAAACCAGCCAACCTAAAACTCGTTAAGTCAAACAGAATTAAACTCTACATACAAACGTAATTTTGATAGTCATTTGTCCGAAACAGCTGCTGAAATACAATCAGTCAAATCTCACACATATTCGCGCGAAGATTTCGGCAGTTTTCATTGAAATTGGGTGCAAGGGAGATAAATGGTGTCTCATAGGACATCGATAGGCCCGATAAATTAGTGTGATTACATCCCATACCGGAGATCAATATTCTGCTGAAATGTTGGTTGCGTACTGACAGATACGGAGCAAACGCTTGTCAATACCCGAGAACCGTTCATATCTCGTATCCTTAGATACGAGATCGAGTGTGTTCTCGAAGAAGCCACGCCTCTCTTTTTAGATTGAGCTGAGAACCTGTCAGGTGACAGAATCGTTGTGTATTTTCTGAAATAATGACGTATTTCCGATCTATTTAGGCGAAGTTCTATGAGTCATACCATCCACTCTATACGGAAATACTATAGTAAGGACGACATGTGTGTACCTACAAGCGAAGGACATCCTAATCTTATATAAAGGAGTCATTTCTAAAACGGCATCTAATTCATACCATTCATGAAAGACAACCCATTACAATGAATAGACACGCTAATGGAGGTATCCAGTTTTAGCTATTCCTCGCCCATCTGTAGCTAAGCTACATCCACATTTCGTCCGTGTTGGGATCGACCAATCCCTGAACTCAGACTATCAATTTCAAGAAAACTATACGGGTAAGCTGTTGAACATTTTGAATTCATATTTCCGAAAAAGTCGGTCCCGATCCCAGGATGATTCATAATAAGGAAAAATTAGTTACCTCTCCGGGATGTAGAAATTGTCAGTTGGTGCTGAAGAAGTGACCGAGATGTTCACGAAAGCTACACTCAAACAATTTCTACCGTCCGGAGAGGTAATTAATCTTTCCTTATTTTGAATCTAGTTTGACCGGGTGCCGCCCGCCCAGTCAAATTAGTTTCAAAATATTCAACAAAATATTTATTAAATAGTAGACATACAATTCGTACAACAACGCTTAGTCAGTCATCAATTAAGCGTTCGTAACGAACTTATCTACGTCATTTTTTAGGTAATTGAGTATGACGTCATCACATACGTCACCTAGTTGATTATGATGCCATATGATTGATGGATAAACTGGAAAGGTACATTAAAATTACCAGTACAGCTCTTAACTAAGTTAAAGGATTTCTAAAGCAAATAAACCCCAAACATGTTAATCAAGAACATTTGGGACACGGTGTAAGAAATATTATCTTGAATACATTGAACTTAATTTTAAAGAGGCAGCAATGGCTTCAAATTAAATTAAGTGGACAACGTAATCAACAGTCGGTGTTATTTTGCAGTTGGAAACATGGTTACGTTATTTTAGAGCTGTACTGTAGATGTGATATAATTGTAATTTTTAAAATGATAACTATCGCCACCCATTTGTCCAAACAGGACCTAAGAACGAGTCCTATGTTCGGCGTCAAAACGATACTGTCTCCCTCTGGAAGACGTAACTCGTCGGCTCCGGCCATCCCGACTATCTTGAAAGACAGAGGCGATAAGACCGGGGTGCAGAATTGATTCCAGCCAGGTAGGTAGGACACGGCAGTGTTCTGAACATCCGTTTAAAGATATGAAGTATGCATACATTTATACACGTGTATCTTTCACACATGTATACAAACCTCAGATCTCTAAATTGGTGTTAGCCGTCATCCATTTAGAGCCAATGATTCTCTGGTACATCCCGCCTATGTATACATGCTTCATATCTCTAAATGGGTATTAGCTGTCAACCATTAGAGATAAACGTCAGAGTGATATACGATCTGATCACCAGTGTACATTGAAACCTTTAACATGTACCTAAATTATTGGTGCACAGTTAGTTATGTGCAAACCCCCTAAAAGCATCCCAGCAGTCACATGACGTTGTTTCAACATTGAATCCACGTTGAAATCACGTCATGACGTGATTTCAACGTTGAAACAACGCCATGTGCCTGCTGGGATGGGAATCATTTGAAAATCATTTCAGTTATGGAGACTAGATGCAATGATGATATAGATCAAATCTATAAAGCCTTATTAGGATCGGATAACTCCTTGATGAATTAAATACCCACTGAAAAACTTAAGCCGAACTGGCATTTGGTGTGCTATGTCGCGATCCTTCACTTGGCTATGGGCTCGACAAAAATGTTACTAAGTTACAGCCAGATACAGTTACCCCTGTTGTTGTTTGATTTACTCTCCTAGAAAGCGTTAGATTTAAGACTGATCCTTACCACTCTGCTGTCACTATTCTATCGTTTTCTGTGTCAATAACAAAGAAGTCCATGTAAATTTTCCAACAATTTAGTTGATGATGTTGCTGTCTACGACAGCCGCGTCTTCCACCACATCTGCTGAAAAATGATACCAGAGTATCTTTTAATTTAATTTGAAAATGTACAATTCTGACATCAGTTAGCACTGAATATGTGGAAATGCTATGGTTCAGATGGGTGTTCCCTGCATCAGCTGCGGTGTGCCACCTACACTCATGGTTACACCCTGCCGTGCCTAGCACTTGGTTTCTTGTCGACTTGTGGAGGCCGTAGTTGGTCTTATTGCCATTGTTTTCATCTTCTGTGTTCATCGCTATCCAAGTCACCTTCTCTACCCTGATGTCTCTTCATGCTATGAGAAAATGTGGAAGCAGAGACATTTACGATGGCATGTCATCAACTGGGTAGTTAATTAACTTATATGTGAACCTCAAGTTGATGATGAAGATGCGGGTGCTTAAATATAACAAATTAAAAACGAAATGCAATTAATTTGATTATTTATTTATGCTTACAAGGAAATAGACATAAGCTATTTTTCATCACAAAATCATGCGATATTGAAATATAATTATAACGGGAAAGGGGAACAACAATAAATTTGGTACTATTCCACAACTACAAGTTTCCCTACAAATTTGTTATTGTATATAGACTTTACAGATTACAAGACAGCAACATCTTCCACCAAAATAGTTGAAAAATGTACATTACTTTATTTGATATTGACTCAGTAAAATATAGAAGTCAAATACCCCGTAAATGACGATTTACAAAAAAGAAAATTTCTACTGTTTAATAGTGGACTGTTTTAAAAATGTACCTTTGTAATCATGTAAATCACTATTTGTATACAGAGCTTGGAAGTAATGTTACCACGCAAATCAGAGGCTAGAATAAATGTGCAAGCGTGAGTAATGTGTGTGAATTGACCAGTGGATTGACCCGAGTGATAGGCTACATTTTGATATTACATGCAGAGAATATCGCTTTAATGATCAAGGAAAAATTTGTCAAGAAAATCCAAATGCTCTTGTAGTAAATGTCCATTTGCTGGCCAAGAAGTTACTTTTGAAAATTTACCACTCAAAATCCCGGCCAGAATTTCAATGGTAAAATTTAAAATAATTCTCTTTGGCTGCAAATGGACATTTATCAAGACCAACACAGGGTTGGGTTTGGTCGGCTTAATGGGCTAATTAACGTAACCGTAACTTGTACAAAAAATACATATTCTTCATTAAACTGATACAATTTTGAAAACAATTTCACTGACATCGGCCTTACAGAAACATCATTTTCAAAATTAAATAGATTATCACGTAATAAAAATTAATCATACCAGCTCATAATTCGGTAGCACAGTTGATAAGTCACTGTTGAATCAGGCAATTAAGGACCTGTATAGGGGCCTGTCCATCTTAATAACAGGCCACAATCATCATAGGTGTTATCGCCCTTGGAACACTTCCACGGAACACGTATGTGTGATTATTTCTTAATACTGTGGCAATACAATAATATATAACTAAGAAAAGTACCTAAAATTACTAATACATATGAGCATTATTAACGTTCCTGCACGACTGTGATACTCATATTTACATGTATTACACAAAGTAAATTAAATGCCTATTTTGTAATAGTGATAATAGTTATCCACAAAATATACTACGTTAACCCTTTCATCGACAAATCCATGAAAAAGTATATTCGTTATGAAATAAAACTTATTCTGTTGAATATTTAGAAATCAATTTGACTGGAAGACGTTGCTACGCAGCAACGTCTTCCAGCTAAACTAATTTCTAAAAATTCAACAGTTTTCCTGTATGGTAGTGTTGAAAATGAGATAAGGGGAATTCATCAATGAAAGGGTTATGCCTTAACGCACATTGTAATTAATTGTATATTATTGCATGCAGCACAAACATGTCAATAGCACCACTAGTGGAGGGACAATGGAAGGAACTGATAAGCCACTCAAGTATGACATCATAATCAAATCCATCACATGTTAGCTGGGTTCACGACAAAAATGGCGTAGCTCCATCAAGTAGAAGTCTGCCATGAAGTGTAAGAATTGTCCATGTATGTCTTTGATGAATTTACTAATTAATAAAGATTCCGTTGATAACTTTGAAAATAACTTAACTGGGAGCTCTGTTACTGCCAAGTGTTCTGCAGCTTACCTGTATACGGTAGTTACGAAAAATATACCTGGAAATTGACATTCTGGCAAGTCAGCTTTCAACGTATAGAAAGCGAGTACAACATGCGCACAAAGTGGGCGGAGCTAGAAATGGATCTGTCTATTAAAATGACGTCACAAGACGGTGCGATACAAATAATTTATTATAACCACCATTTAAATCATACATGAGTGACTTCACCAAGCAGGGTAGGAAATTAAGTTATACCACCGACCGACCATTGTTAAATTAAACTTTATGCAGATTCTGTTTAAAACATAATAAAAAGCACCTCATTTTACATAGATTTGATGACAGGTTAGGAATTCCACGATTAGGCTGAACGCTCCCATAAATACAACTTGCAGCATGTGTGAACCAAAGACAGTTTTGACTGTAAAACAGATTACGTTAATATTCACTGAATGTCAACAAAATGTATACTATTATTGCATACCTATATGAGTTGGACTAGGATTAAATTTCAAATGACAACTATTCAATCCGATAGTCGTTAGCGCCTTTAATGATGACTAGATGTGGATATGATTGTATGTAATTTGCAAATATCCCATAGATGTTACGTCAATGTTATGTCGATGTGACACTACGGTACAGCTCACAAACACTTAACATGTCTCCAAACAAAAACACAAACATGTTAGTTAGTAAAATTTGGAACACTTATTTAAGAAATGTTCTAGCGTTAAATATTTTTAACACAATTAGATTGAAAGCCATTGCTGCCTTAGGCAAAACGCACATCTTATTTTTATTTTGGAATCGGGTTAAATTATTTCTAAGCTGTAATCCACTTAAATATCTGACCTGTCACCAAGGCAACATTTCATTATTAACGCTTTATAAACGATTTGTTATAAAATGTTTCATTGGTGACTGACTCCATTTACAGACCAAGTGATCATTTTACAGAAAACTTATCACTGAAATGCTCCGCTCGATAATCGAGCCAAGTTCAATTCACTTTATTACACTCAGGCCAGTCATGACAGTTGTAAATTTTCAAAAATAGTTTTCTCTCGCCCTGCAACTGGACAACTAGGAAAAAATTTCAATTTTCTTTTAAAATGTTGACAATGAAAGAATGAAAGAACTATTTCATATCATCGAGCCACGCATTACAGATACCTTTTCAAAATTAGTCTTCTCTTGGCGATTGCAAATGGACATTTATAAATACCAGTTCAGCTTTCGTCATTGATATGCCTTTGTGGTTAAGTCTAGGTACTTTGTACTCTGATTAATCAAGTAATCACAATTATTCTGAAATAATCGAGCATGACTGCTCAAAGCAATAATCGCACATGCCTAGATGCTTGTGTATGGACTATATATATATATATATATATATATATATATATATATATATATATATATATACATGTATATACCCTGTACTGTCCTAATGTTCAAGTCCACTGAAACTGCCATTTTTAAATGTCCCGGCCATTAAAAGATGAATATTTACAGCAGAATGTCTGAAAATAGTGTTGTTAAAATTGTATACTTTTAGAGGCTTAAATTGTGGTCCAAGATGTAATGAAACGAAATGCATCATGTTCTTAACACAAGAGGCGCAAGGGGCCTGTTTCACTCACCTGAAGCACTATGCATTTTTGTCAAAATTGTTGGTTTGTGGTTTAGTAGTCTTTTAAATGAGTTTGTGGACATTTTTGCAAGTCCAATATGGCCACTAAACATGCTACATTTTGATTGGACCACTGCGGCCATGTTTCTGACGTAGATCCGTCCCTTGAAAAAACTTTGGCACTCAGTGCCTAATCATATCTCCCAAATTTCGGCCCAATTCGCTCAGTGGATCTAGTTCTTTTGGCAAAAAATAGGTTATCCAAGATGGCCGCCAAACCATTTTACCAATCAAGTTCCCTTGAACAAGCTTGGTGCAGCTCTTACCCTAGATGATATTTCGTGCATTTTGAATTGATCCCCCAAGCAGTTTTGGAGATTTTTAAAGACCAAGATGGTGTGAGAAGAATACATTTTAAATTTCCCATGTGATTTAGTATGGGAGATTTTGGCAGGTTAATGATCCAAGATGGCCACTAAACCATTTATCCGACAGTCTCGAAAATGGCAAATTTGAAATCACAATACGCAAAAACATATATAAAACCAATTTCGACCTCAAAATCCATCAAATAAAAAAATCCAATATGGCCACCAAACACGCTATATATTGATTGGTCGACGGCGGCCAGGATTTTTGACGGATAAACTTCTCTTGAACAAACTTTAATGGCCCTTAGTCCCTAATCATATATCACAAATTTTGGCCTGATCGCTTCTGCGGTTCTGGGGAAGAAGTTGTTTTGGCGAAAACGAGGTCATTTAAGATGGCTGCTGGTCAACCAAGTTCCCTTGAACAAACTAGGGACAACTCTTGCCCTAGATCATATTTCATAGGTCTGAATTGATCCCTCAAACGGGTTTGGAGATTTTGAGACATTTCTAAAAATCCAAGATGGCCGCCAGTCAAATTGGCCAATCGCTTCGTTTCAACAAAATTGAATCTCTATGTCCTAAGGATACTTCCTGCCAAATATAATTAAAATCGGCCCAGCAGTTCTGGAGAAGACATTTCAAATTTCCCATTGCTTTAGTATGGGAGCTTTTGGCGGGAAAATGATCCAAGATGGCCGCCAAGCTGTTTATCCGACAGTTTCGAAAATTGCAAATTTGAGATCAGAATACCCAAAAACCTAGATAAAACCAATTTCGCCCTCAAAATCCATCAAATAAAAAAATACAATATGGCCGCCAAAAACGTTATATTTTGATTGGCACACCGCGGCCATGTTTTTTGATGGATCAACTTCGCTTGAACAAACTTTAATGGTCCTTCATCCCTAATCATATATTACAAATTTCGACATAATCGCGTAAGCGGTTCTGGGGAAGAAGTTGTTTTTGTGAAAACTATGTCATTCAAGATGGCCGTTGCACCATCTGGTCAAACAAGTTCCCTTACACAAACTTGGTTCAGCCCTGGCCCTAGATCATATTTCATGCGTTCTGAATCGATCCCTCAAATAGCCTTGGAGAACTGACATTTCTAAAAATTGGCCTAAATCCAAGATGGCCACCGGCCAAATTGGCCAATCAGGTTAAATTGAACAAACTTGAATCTCCATACGCTAAGGATGCTTCCTGCCAAACATAATTGAAATCGGCACAGTAGTTCTTGAGAAGACACTTAAAATTTCCCATTGCTTTATTATGGGAGCTTTTGGCTGGGAAATGATCCAAGATGGCCACCAAACCGTTTATCCGACAGTTTCGAAAATTGCAAATTTGAGTTCAGAATACCCAAAAACCTATATAAAATCAATTTCGGCCTAAAAATACATCAAATAAAAAAAATTCAATATGGCCGCTAAACACACTATATTTTGATTGGCCCACGACGGCCAGGTTTTTGACGGATCAACTTCTGTTGAACAAACTTTACTGGCCCTTAGTCCCTAATCAGATCTGCCAAATTTTGACCTGATCCCTTCAGTGGTTCTGGAGAAGTCATTTTTGCTAAAACTAGGTAAACCGCGATGGCCGCCGAACCATTGGACCAATCAAGTTCCCTTGAACAAACTTGGTTGAGCTCTTGCCCTAGATCATATTTCATGAGGTTGGCTTCAATCCCTTAAGTGGTTTCGGAGATTTTTAAATACGTTTCTAAAAATTGGACAAAATCCAAGATGGCCGCTGGCCAAATTGGCCGATCGGCTTTGTTTGAACAAACTTGGACCATATGCCCTAAGGATGCTTCCTGCCAATTTATAATTGAAATCGCCCCAGCGGTTCTTGAGAAGAAGTTGTTTAAAGAAAAAGTTAACGGACGGACGGATGGATGACGGACACTTTAAGCCTCTAAAAGTATAAAATTTTGACAATTTAATTTCAAGCATTCTGCTGTGAATATGCACACTTAAGCCTTTAATGGTCTCTGCACTGGTCTTGAGGAATGTCAATTCGCAGGCCAGTAGAAGACTATTTTTGAAAATTTTATCACTAGAATGACTTTTAGTGATAAATTTCCAAAAATAGTCTTCTCTTGGCCTGTAAATGGAGTCAAATAAACAAATATTTAGATTTTCTTGAACAAATTTTACAATTAAAGGGTTAACTAACGTGTTAAGGTGGAACAAGAAGGGTTTAATAGACAAGCTGGCGAAAATGCCTATCTAGAGAAGTGCTAATTTTCAGGCCAATTGAAGACTATTTTTTAAAAGTTAATCACAGAAATTACAGGCTCGATAAAAATACATTTTTCAAAAAGTCAACATTATCATTATCCCAAGCTCTAGTCACAGACTGCCTAAAACAACCAGAGAAAAACAACAGACAATTGGACTAGAGCTAATTACTCAGTTAATATGTCTCCTAAAGAAAACGAAAGACATGTTAGTTATAGCAAATGTTCAGTTGGCTATTTTTTAACATAATTGGATTGGAAGACATTGCTGCCTTAGGGAGCAATGTCTTCCAATTGAATCATGTTAAAAAATATTCAACAGCAGGGGTAGATTTTAAAGATTTTTTCTACTAACCCAGGAAGGTTAGTGCATCATTGATTTTACTATTCTGCAGCAAATTTCACTAACCCAATAGTTGTAAGCTCAAAGCTGATCACCTCTTTGATCCATTCAACGATGGATCTCTAAAAAAAACTCTTTCCATGGCAACCATACAGAGAAGCTGTTGAATATTTTGAAATTAATTTGTCCGAAAAGCCATTGCTGCATAAGGCAGCAACGGCTTTCCTGTTCTTTTGTCAATTTTGGTGGGTACTGAACATACATGTTATATTATTTTATTACATTATAAGTGTTTTTTCGTATTTCCTCTTTTGAGAGCATTACTAACCCAGCTTAGTTAGTGCAGGTGTAGTTTTACTAACACATATGAAATTCGACTATCCTCGGGTTGGTGTTAAAATCGAGCGCTTTTTGGGAAACACGTTAAATTCTTTCTGAGCTGTACCCACATCGTTAAGTTATAAAAACTGATAACATATATTCTAGCTACCTGTAGGTGGGATAAAGTCAATAAATAAAAGTCCAGAATTTTACATGGAATATCTGCAAATAAATTTACAAACTAATACATTATAATTATATATATATACATTTTTAATGATAATCCCAAATAAACAATACCATTTCTTTTCATTCAATATAGGAACGCACTTAATTAATTGCAAACAGGGTGGGTGATAGTCTAAAATACGAGATCTATAAATGGAAATTAACATCTACTAAAACTATGGCAAGTTAAATAATGTTAAATACTTTGAACATACTAATTGTACATTACAAAATTCAATGGCATTTCCATTAACAAAATACATCAATTTTATCCCACTGAGGACAAAAACATTTATGTTTTCTGTCTATGATTTTGAGCAGTGAGTTATTGAAAAACAAAAACTTCAGTTCTGACATGCTTAGATGTATGCACCTTAAGATTTTTTCAAAAAAAAAAAATTCAATTACAATCTAAGACTCAAATTTATTAAGGAAAACATCAATTTTCTCGAAGAAAATCTTTATTTGCATACTGAGAATATTTCTGAATATTTACCACTGGAACTACTGGCGTGGTTATAGAGGCAGTCATTACAGTTGTAATTTAAAAGAAATCTCTCGGTCTGCAAATGGGCATCGCTCAAGATCACCGCAGAAGACGTTTTGGGTTGACTTGAGTGTTAAAAGGGTTAATAAATACTCTCCAGGCAATTTATTTTCAAAAATATTCAATACTTTATCTGTATGCTTGGACTTTAGGAATCAAAGGGTTAATGGACATTTCGAGTTTTAGCTATGCCCTACCTTCTCTAGCTAAGCCCCACCCACACCTCACTCGTGTTGGGATCAATCGATCGCAGAACTTCCTGACTATCAATTTCCAGAAAACTATACAGGTAAGCTGTTGATTATTTTGAAACCAATTTGACTCGGTGCTGTTGCTGCCTATGGCAGCAACAGCGCCCAGTTAAATTAGTTTCAAAATATTCAACAGCAAGTTTCTTAAATAGCAAAAACATACAATTCATACGTGTTGGACTATTAACTGTTAAAGACGGGCATAATCGAATCATTCATGATGTCATGATCATGACGTCAGCATACACGACATGTAGTTGATTATGACGTCATATGATTGAGTGAGGAAATGGATTCATGAATTCTCTATAACCATGACAATACTGTACAATGTATGAGAATACGTAAGGTTATTCCTCAAATCTATCTCCCGCCTTTGATGGTAAATGGACCTTTCCAGTCTATAGCTCCATCATGTCATAATCAACTATGCGACGTGTAGGATGATGTCATACTCAACTACATAACGTGTAGGATGATATCATAATCAACTACATGACGTGTAGGATGATGTCATAACCAACTACGTGACGTGTAGGATGACATCAATGTACGAATTGTATATTTTTACAATTCGTATTGTATATTGTTTATTTTTTTGTACAGTTTTCTGGAAATTGAGTCATTGAGTTGAGGGATCGATCAATCCCAACACAAGAGGTGTGGGTGAACCTTAGCTAGAGATGGGCGGGGCATACGCTAATACTGGAAACGTCCGTCCTCAGACATTCTGAGATTGTGGTTAGTTTTTCTTAAAGCATATGTAAACCCTGATACCAAATACATGTACAAAATCAAAATATCACCTACAATTTAATAAATATTTTGTTGAATATTTTGTAAATAATTTTACTCCGATATATGTTGCTACCTTGTGATAGCTACATGAGCACGTAGTTTACCTGTACAATTGTCTTGGGATTTCAGCATTCAAATGGTTAAAAGAAATATTAATTATCATAATTGAATCAATATCAACATATCAGTAAAATAAATACTGTACCTATAGGGACACATTACTCATCCGGTTTCAACTGAGTTGCAGTACTGTAAATGTCCATAAATAATATAAAAAGAGGACCACAAACTTAGCCACATTTACTACCAAAATTATCAACCAAATTTATTACGGTAAATATAATTTTGAGCAAATTTCAAGCGAGTAAATCTTTTCAAGGCTTTAACTCATGACATTCCCGGGTATTAATTTTAATACAAATATCCAGACAAAGTTTTTTAATATTTTCAAAATACTTTAACTGCAGCAGCAATGGCTCCAAGTCAAATTTGTTTCAAAATACTCAACAGAATAGTCCTTACAACAGAAGGAATAGGTCGTTTCTGAATACCACATTCAAAATGATATATATTAAATGACCTTGATAATTTTGACAGCGAATTGTGTTTAAAACTATAGAATTTATCATATAGTAAGTACAGAGTGCTATTGCAATGCAAATAGATAATGACACAGCTAACTATCAGATAATACTTTCAGTGAGCAACAACATGCTTTGCTAAATATTTTGAAAACAATTTGACTGAAAGTTGTTGGTGGCGGGAGGATGTACAAACCCGCAAAGTATAAACTCACGAATGCGAGAGAAAATTTAACAAATGAAATTAAACGTCATCAAAATGAGTACCGAACAATGAATTTAAATTTAACAAATTTTCCCAAAAAATTGGCTTTAATATTTATACATTTAAATGTAATACGATAACAGCACCTAATGTGACGTTAATATCAAGTCCCTGGAAGATACCGTAGATGTTCACATGTGTTTGATATGAATCAGCCTATAGCGTTCTAACCGATTCTTGTGTATATGAGAATGAATCTAGTTTTAGTTATGCTACTCCCATTTCCAGCTAAGCCCCGCCCATGCTTTGGCCGTGTTAAGATCGATCGGACCCCGAAATACTTCCTGAATCTCAAACTTATAATACAGAAAAATATGCAGGTACAATGTAAGCTGTTGAATATTTTGAAACTAATTTGCCTGGGTGCTGTTGCTGCCTATGGCAGCGCGTTGATGCCTGTGGCAGCAACAGTGCAGCACCCACTCAAATTACTTTCAAAATACCACTGTAGAAGCCATTTTTGGCTGATACATTGTATGACTGTTAAAGGGTTCTATTATTCGAGTATCTGGCATTATAATCAAAATACATGTATGTCACTTAGCTGACTTCACAATCAGTAGGACCAATACTAAACTGGCAACAATAGCTATCTTAATTTACAATTTAGTAAATAATTAGACTGGAAGCTGGTGCTGTTACTTATACTGTTTTAAACAATAACTGGCTAACCTGAAGAGGGTATTTCCCACTTTCATGAGTGAGAGGTAATTGGCTGGGCAAGATTGGCAATGGAAGACGAGATGTTATGAGAGTAACACTTAATAGAGGTGTGGTACAATGTAGGGTTGCTTGGGCAATGTAGGGTTGTTTGGGCACAATGTCTGTATACGTGCATACGTACATGTATGTATGTACATGTACATACATACATACATACATACCTGTCGGCTAAGTTAGCACATGGAAATTGAAGCCGCACGTTGCCAGTGCGTTAATAAAATTAAAATACATATACTGCCAGAGCGGTGCTGGAGTCAGAGTACAATAGGCGTAAAAGCCTAGGATTGAATTGTGGCGGGTGCATCCACAGATAGTCCCATATGAATCATCAGTGTGTTAGTATATCAGACATGTGAAAACTGGTCGGCCAATCCTTGACTTTTTAGTCTTGGTGCGGTGGTCCAGTGGAAAGATGCCTGGTTGCTGATGCTATGCGGAGTTGCAGAATGGCGGTTCGATCCCCCGACGGGGAGATGGTGATCAACAAATTAAACTAATGGGTGCATGACTGTCGGCTAAGTTAGCACATGGAAATTGAAGCCGCACGTTGCCAGTGCGTCAATAAAATAAAAATACATACATACATACATAAATATCTATGTATTTGTATGTATATGTTAACATTTTCGAGGATAGAACATACAATCTACATGTAGCTACTTGTATATAAATGAATGGAAAAACATGAACCTACTACATTATTAAACATCCCAGTACATTGAATTGATTAAAACATTTCTGATATAATGCAGAATATAAAATTAATTTAACTTCAACATTGAATGCAATATAATAATTTTTAAGGCGCATGACATACAAGATATTGATTCATTTGAAAACTGTGGACTGTAAAACCTTGCTCAAGAGAGATCCAGTTCATGTACAATGTACATGTATATTGCCTTACTGAACAGTACAACTCATAGATCAGCTATCATGTTTCTAAAACAAAAACAGTAACATGTTAAATGTACGCGGGTGTAGTTGGTAAAATTTTGAACACAATGTAAGCAATGTTCTGTTGAAAATTTTGTGCTTCCAATCAAATTATGTACAAAATAGTCAACAGTATACTTTATTTTGTTTTGGAAACATGCTAAGTTACATTTTGTATTTGACTTCAACTTATTTCTTACCTGTGCTGTAGGGTTCAATATATATTTAACCGTTTAAAGCCTTGAATTTGTTCAAGAAAATTTCAATTTTTTCAAAGAAATGTGAATTTGCAGACCAAGAGAAGACTATTTTTTCAAGTTTAGCACTGGAATGACTGGCTCGGTTATCGAGTCAATCATACCAGTGGTAAATTTTCAAAAATAGTCTCCTCTTGGTCTGCAAATCTACATTTCTCAAGACCAGTGAAGAAGCCGTTTTCGGCTGATATAAGCGTTAAACGGTTACAAGTAAACTTTTCTCCAGAAAATTTTGGCTTAATGAATGTCCATTTGCACGCCAAGAGAAGAATATTCTTGAAAATTCACAACTGGAATGACTGGCCCGGTTATCAAGCCAGTCATTCCTGTTGTAAATTTACAAAAAAATAGCTGTATCTTGGACTTCAAAATGAACATTCATCAAGATCACTGCAGGAGCTGTTTTGACTGGCCTAACCATTACAGCCTTTATAGATGTGGTCAGCACAGAACGAACCACTTTTTCAAGGATTTGTCGGTGAAATGATTAATAGACGTTATTCGCATGTATCAGATGACACAAAGTAAATTCTACGTAAAGTTTTCCAAAATAATTTTCAATTCCTAAATACAAATGGATGATGAGTATTTCTCAAGAGCAAAACAGTTTCTAACCTTTTTTGGTTGGCTTCATCAGTTACGTCAATAATATCTAAGATTGTTTTCAAAATAATCAGCAGAGCTTATAACAAGACCATGTTATCGTTAATATCATGTATTATTAATACAGTGTATTTAATTATGTAATAGTAAAGACAATCAAATTCCCTGTTTATAGAATCTGACCATTTGCAAGTCAACAGTTGACCGTTATCCAGACATTCAATCCGGCGGTAAATTTTCCAAAATTATTTTCATTTGGCCTAAAAAAGGGAAGGGGACAGTTTCATGACCAGTACAGAAACCGTTTTGTCCGTCTCAATGGCTAAAAGTGACCATCTATAATACTCACATATCACCATTAGTGGAAGCTTAAATTGTACAACCTAGAGTAGTCGAGTAAAAATTAATTAAAAATTTTAACAAAAAAAACCTAAAAAGGCACGAAAATTCCAAACATACTGGTATAAATTCGAGCATTAGTTAGTCAAGTAGAAGACAAATGTTTTTAAATATTAATAATTAAACATCATTAAATAAACAAATACAATAAAATTTAATTGAATATACAGACTATATGGCCTTTTACATTTAAATATTACAAAAATGTTCAAATATAATATTTTGACTCTCAGGATGATAATTAGCGATTGACAGTCGCTAAAACTTGCTAGAAATGATATCTATGACCAATGGTCAATTTCGGTTCACAGGGAACTTCTCTGAGTAGTTTTCATATGCTCCATATTTTTGGTAATACTGTCATGCCAGTAGTAAATCACAGGGGTAGATTTTAAGGATTTTTTCTACTAATCCTGGGACGGGAAAGCGCATCATTGATTTTACTATCCCGCACCAAATTTTACTAACACAATGTTTGTAAGCTCAAATTAAGCTGATCACTTCATTAATCCATTCACCGATGGATCTATATAAAACTCACTTCAACGTTAACCATACAGAGCTGTTGAATATTTTGAAATTGATTTATCCCGAAAGCGACAAATTAATTTCAAAATATTCAGTAAAGCATTGAAGGAAGCAGAAAATCTCTTCTTTTGTCAATTTTTGGTGGGTACTGAATATAATGGCATTACATGTACAACAGAGTTTTTTCGTATTTCCTCTTTTGAGACCATTACTAACCCAGACGGGTTAGCGCAGCAAGACCATTACTACATGTTACCCAGACGGGTTAGCGCAGGTGTAGTTTTACAACAATGTAACCCGTGTGAAATTCTATCCTCGGATTTACTGGGTTAGTGTTAAAATCGAGCCCTGAAATCTACTACTCTCAAGCTTGAAATCATGCATTTCTTTTACCATCTCACATCTTCATGTGTTTTTGGTGGGGATTTCCATAAAACAAAAGATTAAGAGAATAAGAGAACATAACTCTTAACGGAAAGATCCATTTCCAGCTATGCCACGGCCACTTCTAGCTATGCCACACCCATTTCTGGCTATGCCACACCCATTTCTGGATAAATTTCACCTCAGTTTGTATGTGTATTGGAATCAATTTATATACGTTGCAAAGTATACAGGTAAAGTATTGAACACCTATGGCAGCAACAGCTCCAAATCAAAGTAGTTTCAAAATATTCCACAGAATGTTTATTAAATTGTAAATTCATCAAAGACATAGAAATCTAAGTACTGAGAGATTCCGATATTTGTCACAGAGCTAATCCATCACAAAGCAAAAACATGCGCGCACGCAGATACATGGATCAACGAGTACAGTATTTAACATCGCTAAATTTCACAATCTAACCCATGCACAGTAGTGCATTTTAGATATGACAACATGAGCACTACCGCAAACAGAAGACCAAGAAGTTATTCAATTATTGCTCCAAAGTCCTATAGAATTGCACAAACTAAACAATTGCTATATGTACATGTACATAACAAAACATTGTTAAAAAGAAATATGACAGTACATTGTGTATATATCAGTTCTATGAAATCTCACCAATAAATTGCACTACAAGTTACATGTACCGTAGTACCCTATACACATGGACATACATGTAAATGCTGGATACTCTCACAACTCTACAAGTGCTACGTATATTCCGCCGCCCCCCCCCCCCCCCTCAACCTACTACAGTACATAAAAACAACAGCAACTTCTGATTGTTGTAAATATAAATGTTCATGTCGACATGAAATTGCACATCGTATTTTCTCAAAATACCCGTTAAATGGTTAAATTCGCTCAAGAAAACTTCAATTTTCACATAAAAAATCCCCATTTGCAGTCGATGGGAACTATTTTTGAAAATTTACCACTGGAATGTCCAGTGTTAAATTTTCAAAAATTGTCTTCTCTTGATCTGCAAATGGACATTTCACAAGACAACCATCACCACGGCAGAAGCCGGTTTTGGCCGTCTTGACATGACAGCTGGCAGATTATACAGTAATGGCAGCATATAATGAATCATGACATGATGTTCTTTTGTGCTAAAAAATTGTGTGCTAAATAATACATATATATATATATATATATATATATATATATATATATATATATTGCAATGAAATATGACTGGCAAAACGTTTGAAATTAAACACATACATGTACAGTAGTAGAATGAAGGAAATGTAAATTTCCCTTTCTCCGAGATCTAACAATACTCACCATTCTGTTACTTCTGATATACAGCTGGCCCTGACAGCTGGCTCTAGGACTATAGACTTAGAAAGCTTTACTGACTCCTTGGAACCGGATACTCGGCTCCCATCTGCCGAGTACCCGTCTACCATAGAGCTCATGTTGTTTGCACCAAACAATAAAAATCCATGGCTTGCCTCCGTGGGGCTGGGAGGCTGGGTCCGTAACAGAATGGCGAGTATTGTTAGATCTCGGAGAAAGGGAAATTTACATTTCCTTCATTCTCCTTCGATCAATACTCAACATTCTGTTACTTCTGATATACACCAGATTTGGTCAGTAACCTGGTGGGAAGGGGAAAGCCATAAATGCTACTTTTGCCTGTTGGAGAAAGAGTTAGACTTAAAACTTCACTAACGGAGACCTAAAAAGGACCGTCAAGTTAACGGAACCGAATCACATTCGCATCACTGCCACCCTACCCCCACCCACCCCTTTTTCTCCTAAGAAAAGAGAGAGAACTCACGAACATGCATCTCTCCTGAAAACACAAATATGCCAAGAGGGTTAACTGCTCTTTGCATATACACATGTGTTAGCCTGAGAATGAGCATGAATATATAAGATGAATGAACATGATATATAGACATAATACAAAAAACTCTCAATCTTGAATTACCTCATGATAAATGGACTCCAGACGTACCGCCTCCAACCATTCACTTGTCCGGCAATCAGGGACACAATCTGGTTGTCATCCTCTCGCTCAACCATGTCTGCTTTTAAATTCTTTTCTTACCAAAGTGAAAAAAGGGAGAAGAGCAGTGTGGTCACTTAACTATCGTTTCAAAACAGCTAAAGCGAGTGGATTGGCTGAGTCTGACACATCCCTCATATAGTAATCCGTGAATGAGGACTCACAGTACCATTGTGCAACGGCCATGATGTCCTCTAACGGAACACCACTGTAAAGGGCGGTCGAGGCGGCTATTCCTCTAACATCGTGTGCCCTTGCGCCTTGCACCTGGTGCCCAGTCGCCATCTCATGAGTAGTCTGAATGCATTCGACTACCCAATGAGAGATAGTATCCATGGATGCGGCGCCATAAGGCTTCTTATGGCAGATCCACAAATGTCTATCGTTCGACCGTAACGAGTCAGTCCGTTTCCTGTACTTAGTCAAAGCACGGACCGGGCACCAGACACTGGCATCACGATCAAACCTTGTTAACTTCAGTATTATGATCGGTTTGCCGGGATATCTCAAAGATTGATTCTTTGACATAAACTCTGCTCTTGGCAGAAGACGCAGACCCTCTCCGGAGACAATAAATCGGACCCTCTCTGCCGAAAGCGCATGGATCTCACTGCGCCTTCTAGCTGAGGAAGCTGCCAATAGAAAGACCGCCTTTAGAGTCAAATGCTTTAGACTAGCCAAACGCAACGGTTCGAAAGGGTGCTTGGCCAGTACATTAAGCACTAAAGATAGACTCCAGGCTGGAATGACTACCGGTTGTCTCGGTCGGAGATTGCTCATTCCCCTCACCATCACATTTAACTGGGCCACCTCTGGACTATCCCGGTTGGCTAGACAACGGATAACTGATGCCAAAGCTGACTTGTATCCAGCAATTGTGACGGGAGCTAGTCTTGAAAAGAACAGCTCACAGAGAAAGTCTGCTATTTGCTGAATAGTGGATTGAAAGGTATCAATACCCTTTTCTTCACACCAGTCTGCAAATCTGTTAACCTTGTTGTTATATGACTTGAAGGTTGACCTCCTTCTCGCAGCCGCGATGAAATCAGCAGCTTGTCGAGAAAAGCCTTCCGACGTGGAACGTTGTTTGATAACATCCACGCAGTCAATTTGAACATTTCGGGACGCTCGTGTAGGAAGCGTCCCTTGGCCTGGGGAGATTATGTTCGGAATCTCCGGCAACTGCACTGGGTTTTCCACCAGCAGATCTAGCAGATCCGTGAACCATGCCCTGCTGGGCCAATACGGCGCTATTAGCAGGACCAGACACGGTTCCTCCCTGATCTTTACCAATAACTTCGGCAGAAGAATGGTGGGTGGGTACGCGTAAGCGTGCATCCCCCTCCAGCTTATCGCCAGAGCGTCTGTATCGACGGCATTTGGATCTGGAATCGGCGAGACATAAGTCATGATTTGAGCATTTTCCCTTGTGGCGAACAAGTCCACGTTAGGTTTGCCCCAATGCTCGAAGATCCTTCGTAGAACTGGAGGGTTGAGGGACCATTCTGTTGGCAGAATTCTCTGTCTGCGAGACAAAGCATCTGCCAGAATGTTCAATCGCCCAGGAATGTGAGCTGCTTTCAAAACAACCGAGTAATTCCTGCACCATTGAATCAAGTGCCACACTTTGATACACAGCGTGGGTGACCTGGTCCTGCCTTGGCGATTTATGTATGATACTACCGTCGAATTGTCCGACCGTATCAATATCACCTTGCCCCTGATCATTGGAAGAAAGTCTTCCAATGCCAGTTCCACTGCCATCATTTCCAACAGATTGATATGCAGCTGGCTTTCCTGGAGAGTCCATGTGCCCGAGACCTGGTGCTCTCCCAGGCAGGCCCCCCACCCCTCCAGCGATGCATCCATGTACACGGATAGCTGGGGGTGGGGTAGGTGCAGCGAAACCCCTACTAGGAGATTCTGATGCTCTTTCCACCATACAAGATGCGACATTATCGGCTACAAAACTGGCACCAGTTTTGACAGGGGTTGTTCTCTGTTTCTAACAGAGACATCAGATACAACTGGATAGGTCTTCGCATTAGAGCAGCGTATGGGATCACCTGCTCCATGGAGACCATCATGCCCAGCATCTGAAGAAACCGCCTCGCCTGAATGTGGTTTCCCACTCGAAAACTCTTGAGGATGGCTAACAGAGACACCACTCTGGGCTCTGATGGGTAAACCCTGCCCTCCTCGAGATCGAATCGCATCCCCAAATAAACGAAATGTTGAGTGGGTGTCAACTCGGATTTCTCCTTGTTGACTATGAATACGTCACATGACGCCATTAAATTCACGGCTGAAATCTCATCAATAAAAGTGAGCTTCCGTGACACCCTAGTTTCGATCTCGGAGAGACAGACGCTCCAGTTCGACCTACAAAATGTATACACCAAACCCACTGACACACATGGGTACCTACATTACCAGTCAGCTCACCCCGACTCCACCAAAGACGCGAGTCCATTTGGTCAATTTCTGAGACTAGGCAGAATCTGCAGCAACACCAAAGACTACGAGAAACATGCTCGTGACACAATCGCACACTATGAAAACCGTGGTTACCCTACTGATCTCCTCCTAGATCGCTATAACAAAGCAATTCAAAAGGAGAGAACATCACTCTTAACACCAAAAGAGAACAAAACCAAGAACCAAAGGATACCACTCATCACGGACTACCATTCACACAGCATCCTTCTCATAAAGGTCATCAACCGACACTGGGATCTCCATCAAACCAGCCCTAAATGCAGGGACACATTTACCGACAAACCACTCTTCGGCTATAGAAGGAATCCAACGCTCAGGGACCAACTAGTTCGTGCCGATTTCACTTAACCCAATATCAAGACACCAGGGCAGTTCGATACCAAACAAAGTAGAACCATGTCAAATGAAAAACTGTACTTTTTGCCACAAAATGGAGAAAGGGAAAACTTTCCGGAACACACATACACGCTTACATTTTTGTAACATATAGATGTCACGTGAAAATGAACTGTTCAACAATGAATGTGGTGTATCTCTTCACCTGCGCTATTTGCAACAAACAATACGTAGGAGAAACCAAGAGAGAATTCCAGATCCGTATCAAAGAAATTTGAGAGATGTCAACAAACACAGACACACCGGTCGCACTACACTTCAACCAGCCAGGACATGATACAAGCAGTATCAGATACAGAGTCATAGAAGTTCTACGTCCCTATCCTGAAAGCACTGAAGCCACAGTTTCACGCAAAGGCCGCGGATCTTACTGGATCCACCAACTCCATACAATGGATCCTGTTGGTATTAATCACACAGATTGGTAACCCGCACACCCTGTGGTTGAGACACCAACAATAATTTAGAGCCGATATTAAATGAATTAATCAGTTGCCGACATCACTATGATTACACAATGCAACAGATCCTGAGCCAATAAATACTCTGGCATTCTGTGAAATTTGTTACGTTCTCTTTATTTTTGCAATTTTACTATTTTTGAAATTTATAATTTGCATCTTTTTTACTATTACAATGTACGTGGTCGTATTTAAAAGAAACGCTGTTCAAGTGCAAGTATTGCCACACTAGAACCGTTTTATCCACATACTTTTCTATATTAGATTTTGAGATTTACCAGATATTGGGCCGTTAACGTACTTGTGTATTATTTGTTATATTTTTGTAAAATTTTCAGTGGATTATTTGCGTATATAAAATACACCATTATACCTAGATTCATTAAATCAAGTGGACAATAGAGGCTATTTTAAAATTACAATCAACTGTATTAAATTTTACAAAACATAAAAACGAATACAGAAGTGTATAGAAAATTGGTTTAGGTTTACAGTGATGTATGACTTCAATAATATTATGAAACTAGCTCTTCATATAAACTGCTTAAATTGCATTGTACATGTATCTGACATGTCCGATTCCAGTACTAACAAGCCAGAAGTGGTACGTCAGATGCATTCCATGAAGGTATTTTCCCAAAATTTGTCAACGTGGGGAAGGTCTATTGTGAACATGCGGGCCGATAAGTTTGAACACTCGTTTACAAAAACATGCAAACGTGTTAGAAATTAAGTCAGGGTTCCCACAGATTTTTTAATACTGAATTCAGGTCTTTTCAAGAATTTTTAATGACAACAAAAATATTTTTCAAAGATTTTCTTAAAGGTTATGCCCTATATGTATTTTACCACCCGTTCTAGCCGTTCTTTCCTCCGTTCATGACAGTTTCACCTGATCTGCCAGAGTGCCACACAAAGCAGGAAGTAGGCCAATAACAAATTCAAAGGTTCTTCAAGGAAATTTTCAATTCTGCTAAACGAGCAATTGCTTACCGGCGAAGACAAGTCTGAAATAATGGCGCCCGCAAATATCTGTCTAAAATGCTGGCTACAGTCCAAGTTAGTTAAAGTGTCCATAAAGTAACAAATAGTCCTAAATTTAGCGCGGATACATGTATGTATCTTTTAAGAATAGATGAGAACTTTAAGAACTGATACAACCATTATATGTTAAGCCATTATAGATTATACTTTATTGAAAAACAAAATAGGCGAAGACTTGCGTATGTATAACATTTCTCATTAATGATTACAAAATGATCATTAACGATATAAATAAAATTTATTATTATTATTATTATTATTATTATTAGTATTAATACATTATTCTTCTCATCTGCCATGGAAGACAACACATTGTTCACCGAATATAATCATTTACAGATGAGAAAGATGGTATGTCCAATCAAATAACAGGATCATTTAAAATTAGCCAATCAAAATACTGTACGTGATGAGCTTTCAAAAAATGCAATCTCCCGTAACAATTACTAGCCCATATGATAACTGGCTATTTAGCACTGAAGAAGTCTTAGATTATGTCTAGCACTGGGGAAGTCTTAGATTATGCCACACCTGTTAGAACTACCATTACTGTAAATTAGTAATGTATTTAACCCTCAAATTAATTTGCTCAAGAACATTGAAATCTTCTCGTAGGAAGTGACCATTTGACAAATAAGACATTTGTGTTGGGGGGGTGGGGGGGGGGGGGGGGGAGGAGGGAATTAATGAGTGGAATGACTGGCTCGGTTATCAAGCCATAACCGAGCCAGTCATTCCTGTGGTAAATCTTCCAAAATAGTCTTCTCTTTGTCTGCAAATGCAGGCCTGCACAAATTGAAAATATGAGCAACCCATATTTGGGTCATGCAAACTTATTTTAGCTACATGTAACCCATTTGGGCCTGTGCAACGTTTTACATATATTTATGTACAAAGTAAAGAAAACTGCGTAACCCCAAAAAGGGTTGCGCTAAAAATATTTGCGTAATCATTGCGCGAACGAAAAAATAGGTTACGTAATTTGTGGAGGCCTGGAAAGGACATTTCTCACAACCGCTACTGAAGCCTTTTTTGGCCGGCTTGTCAGTATCACAGGGTTAACATGTTTAAAGTTTAAGCCAGCCACAAATACCGTACATTGACATACATGTAGCTGAACTTTTGTCATGAGCATAAGAAATCTCGTTGCGCAGACCTGGAAGAATATTTCAGAAAACGTACATGTACCAATGTCTGGCTGGCTGGGTAAATGGTCCAGTCATTCCCAATGATAGCTTTAACGTGTGACATTCGCCGCATCATGAGCCAGCTTACATTTCTTGATGCATAAAATTTTGAAAAACCTTCTACCCAGAGCTCTAGATAAGCTTTTCAATAATTGGCCGATTCACTCTTTAGAAATTTTGTAAATTGGTTTTTTTTAAATTTAATTGGTTTTTTAATTAAGTTATTATACATTATTAGCAAGCGAACTGAAATTAATTGGGTGATTTTCTATTTCGGTACTCATGACATTAAAAATTAATTGGCTGATTGGCCATTTTTATTGGGTGAAAACGCAAAAACCCTGCTTATCTAGAGCTCTGGTTCGACCTGTAGACAGTACTGCTCAGACAAGCAAAAAATAATACAACAGGTTTCTGAAACAAAGTCAAACGTACTGACATGACTGATGAATTTCTTTGACTTAATTTGATTGGAAGCTATTGCGACCTCAGGCAGCAATGGCTTCCAATCAAATTAAGTCTAAAATATTCAACAGACCGTTACTACATGTATGTACATGTACATCAGGTTCAAAATTGTACTAAGTACATGTAACATGTCTCTGTTGGAAACGTTAACTAATTTATGAGCTGTACTCTAATTCTCAGCCTGGACTCGGTATGCTGGATGCTTCACTTACACATACATCCTATATGCCATAGGGCTGGACAAAAACATATTTTTTTCCCCTGGCTTGCATCGTCTACTAATTTTACAATGTAAAGAAATTCTCCATCATTGTCTGCAAGAAAATGTGTTTGACAATTTTGATAAATAAAGGTTGACATGTACAAATGTAGTTGCAGCCAAATGTATACATGTAGTATGGCTACAATATATGTGCATACAAATGTATATAACTATATGACCATGATGACTGTACATTTCTATATTATCAACAACACCAACAACAACTTGCAACAAGAGTAACTAAGCACTAACGCATTGCAATGGTTAAACTATCTGCACTTGATGCAACTTTCGCTTGGCAGATTTGACTTGCTTCTCCACGATATGGAATCCGGCATGTTTATATGCGACCATACCCCACGTGACCGCAATGCTTTCCAAGATAATAGCTAAAGGCATGATAGGGATTGGGGCAAGACATGTTAAAAAATATGTTACTGGCCCGATGATGAATTTGTTAAAACGGCCATGAAATGACTTCATCGCACCAAAGATAAAGAGGTATATAATGACAGCACCCATAAAGCCACAAAGAAAGTTCACGGACTGCCAGAGTGGGATAGGAAACATAAAGGAGAGAATTAAATTAGAGGTGGTTAGCGGCATAAAAATCCATGAATACACCATGAACCATAGACCAAATTTACATTTGTATGGTATTTCTGTGCTTTCGTACGTCAGGGTAATTCCTTGTACCCATCGTTTACGCTGCTTGATAAAGTCCATTAGTGTGAATGGACTTTGCTCATACATGACACCATCAACATAATCAAACTGGTATCCCTTCTTCCACGCAATCATTGCAAAAAAGCAATCCTCAGCAATACTGCCTTCTGGGCCAAAATCATAGCGAATTGATTTCTCCGCACTGGCACGAGAGACAATAAATGATCCCTTCCAACTGAATAATGGTTTGTGCAGAAACTTCAAACAAAAGCGCAACATACCATAGTCAAGTCCGACTCGTATCGTGTCAGCGAGCGTAGTAATCCAATTCACAATCTCCCCCTGGGTATACATTATGATACCCTGACCAAAATCATACTTGCCACTTGTCGCAAAGTTCACTATACCAATAACAGAACTTTCTGTTAGTGCAGTTTCCTCATCCAGGTGTACAATCCAATCGTCATCGGTCATAGCATTGATGTCTTTTTCCCAGCAATAATTCAATGCACGTGCCTTGTACAGGGTTCCCTTTTCTGTCTTGTAATCAGTCGGTACAACTATTTCACGAATCAATGGCGACTTCGGAAGATTTATAGCTTTATCAGTCGCAATCTCAAACTGGAAGTTTTTAATACCAACACGATTACAAACATCCAAATTGCGGCTCAATGTTTCACGGACAAGATCTGGAAATGTACCACGGGTAACTACACGAAAACATATGAAGGGGCCGAGTAATGGCGATGACTTTAATTCTGGACGATCAGGTGAAGTATTATAACTCACTAACCCAGCAAAGTTAATCACAGCCATGGGCATCGTAAGGAATGCCAAACCCCGTAACAAATATAGCAGGATAGTTGGCAACGTTCCATACCGCGATATCGGATAAATGTCAGCAAATGGGTCAGATCCAACACGAATCCCTCCAACAAGCATTTCAAACAAAATAAATACGAGCAGAAAAAAGAACATATTGACTGCATGGCGGAGCCGTTTGCCCATGATGCTGTGTTTTAGGAAAAGTATGATTTTCTTTGAACAGGTAGTCGCGGAATTCAAGCATTCGAGAATGGTGCTGTCATTCCAGTTTCTGACAAACAGATGCACTCGTTTCTCTCCAGTAGATCGACTGGTTCAATCTCTGAAACATAAGCACAGAATAACATGAGATACAACATTTGTACAATAGCATGAGCAAAGAATTGCAAAGACTCCACATTTTTTCTATTTTGTATTTATCAGGTTTTCCCAGGATCATTACCTGGCTGTTCTTCCGCGAAAAATATTCTGGGATAGAGAAACCTGGGATGAGGCTAATAATGAACTATTATACACACAACTACGGTACTGTACAATATATGGGGTGAAGTCAATAATGAACAATTTCATTATTAAATTCACCCCAGACATTATAGGTGTGCATCTAATCATTGATGATTAGCCTCATCACATGGTGTTTTTTTTATCAGAAACACACTTATGGGATAAGGATAATAAGGACCTATTAGACACAGACATGTGGGGTGAGGATAATAAGGACCTATTAGATAATGACCTATGGGGTGAGGATAATAAGGACCTATTAGATACAGGCCTATGGAGTGAGGATAATAAGGATCTATTAGATACAGACCTATGGTGTGAGGATAATAAGGACCTATTAGATACAGACCTATGGAGTGAGGATAATGAGGGACTATTAGATACAGATCTATTGGGTGAGGATAAGGACCTATTAGATACAGACCTATGGGGTGAGGATAATAAGGACCTATTAGAAACAGACCTATGGGGTGAGGATAATGAGGGACTATTAGATACAGATCTATTGGGTGAGGATAATAAGGACATATTAGATACAGACCTATGGGGTGATGATAATAAGGACCTATTAGATACACACCTATGGGGTGAGGATAATAAGGACCTATTAGATACAGGCCTATGGAGTGAGGATAATAAGGATCTATTAGATACAGACCTATGGTGTGAGGATAATAAGGACCCATTAGATACAGACCTATGGAGTGAGGATAATGAGGGACTATTAGATACAGATCTATTGGGTGAGGATAATAAGGACATATTAGATACAGACCTATGGGGTGATGATAATAAGGACCTATTAGATACAGACTTATGGAGGCTAATGAGGGACTATTAGATACAATCTACAGACCTATGGAGTGAGGATAATACATGTAATAAGGGACTATTAGATACAAAACAATAGGGTGAGGATAATAACCATTATATGTGTAAGTCCTATTCGATATAAATCTATCGGGTGACGATAATAAGGGACTATTAGATTCAGACATATCGGGTAGAGGATAATAAGGACATATTAAATAGAGACCTATGGTGTGAGAATAAGGACCTGGAACAACTGAAGAACAATTCTTAAACTTTAATGTTCTTAAAATGCCCTTTTTAAAACTGTTTTTTAACATTTTCAGGAGCAATCATTTGACCATGGTCAACCATGTGTCTTGTCCATGGTCGGTGTGATTTAATAAGGGAAGCAACTCTTTCGCTGAAAACATGTGCGACCGGTTTTGGCCAGCTTGACCATTAAAAGGAAACTAACTACAAGTTCCATTTCTTAAAGTGGTACATGTAAATTTGTTTTTCTGGCTTTAGACAGCATTGTCTACTTGTTTTACAGGATTGTGCTCGTTATAATATCTAATGGCGTAGTTGCATTAACATTAACCCTCCGGGTCGTCTGCTCGTTATTACTACATTACAACCTACCTCCTTGCATTACTATTGCTCAAATACAGATTTTTGTGCAAAATCGATGTAAAAATAGAGAATTAACATACAGTTAGTAATAACGAGTGATAAAGACACTAAGACAGAAATTCCTAAGAATTGCCCTCTTAGGCATCTTACAGATAGAGTTGCAGAATCATGATAATGATAATGAGACATAAAACGCTCTCAAAAGGTCAGAAAGATAGATTAACATGCAGATAACAATTGAATGATATCTGTGATAGAACAGATGATATGAAAAAAAAAGGGTGAAACACACACATAAGAAGTAAGTAATGAATACACACTCACCCTAATGAGAAGATCCAAGCGAATGAAGATGATGAATTAAGGGAAGATGATGAATGAGGAATGCGACTCATGGTCCCAGAAGCTACTCTATGAATATTTTTATAGAAGAAAGATGAGGGAACAGAATCCTTAAGCTAGAAGTTAATAAAGGTGTTCTCGGACTTCCAATTAGCTACTTCCATGATATCATCTAATGATGAACCATTAAAGAGGGCACAATAAGTAGCAAGGCCCCTAACATCGTGGGCCTTGACCCCAACTAATGCATTATCACCTGGAGATGCAAGTTCATGACAAATTTTAATCGTATCTACGATCCAGCGGGAGATTGTAGTTAAAGAGGCAGGATGATTCACACCGTCTGCAAATGTAACCCAAAGATGTCTATTGTCTGAATGTTTAGAATCTGTACAAAGTTTATACATATTAAGGGCCCTAACAGGGCACCAGACAGAATCATCTGGTGACAGTGAGGAAAGTTTATGAATTATGATTGGTTTACCCAAGAATTTTACAGACTGAGTTTTAGATAGAAATTCAGCCCTAGGATAGAGAATAATACTATTACCTGAAACTTGAAACCTATCTAGTTCAGCTGAAAGAGCATGAATTTCTGAATGACCACTATCTGAAGCTACCGCAAGAAGAAAGACTGCTTTAAGAGTAAGATGTTTCAAGCACACAGAACCCAAAGGTTCGAAATGTTTTCCCACCAGAACCTGTAATACAAAGGAGAGGTTCCAAGAAGGGAGGGGTTTCTTAAACAGAGGGCAGGAATTACCCATACTCTTAATAAGGTCGTGAAAATGTTTCTCAACTTGGACTGAAGGGTCAATTAAGCACTTGACGAAAGAGTTCAGACCAAAACGATAGGATCTAACAGTGTTAGCTGAAAGTTTCCTCTGATCAAAGAGGAAAACGAGAAAGTCAGTGACCTGGGTTACAGAGGCCTCAACGGGCAAGATAGAATGGTCTGAACACCAAAATGTTGAAAAATTCAAATCTTAGCTTTATAAATGTTTCTGGTGGAAGATCTGAGAGAGTTCTCCAATAATTCTGGACTGTCGAAGGCAACTCGACAGTTTCCAAACTGACAGGTGAAATATTTCCGGATTCTGATGGAGAATCCTGCCTCTGTACTGGGATAAAAGATCGTGAGAGACCGGAAGAAGTAGAGGGAAATCTACAAGAAGGTCCAGGAGATCCGGAAACCACGATCTTGTCGGCCAAAACGGAGCTATTAATAGGACTATGCAGGGATGTTGTCTGATCTTTCTGAGGACCAGTGGAATGAGAATCGTAGGGGGAAAGGCGTAGGCGAACATGTTGTCACATGATTGAGCTAGAGAGTCTACTGCCAGAGCCAGAGATTCCGGGAAAGGAGATACAAAAGTGGATATCTTTCTGTTCTTGAGAGTAGCAAATAGAGCTACATGGGGATGACCGAATTGAAGGAAAATGGATTGGACAACAGCCTCTTTCAAATCCCATTCTGTTTCCGGAATCTTTGAATGGTGAGATAACCGGTCGGCCAGAAAGTTCAGTTAGCCTGGGACATGAGAAGCCCGAAGGGAAATGTTGCGAGACCTGCACCAATGGAGAATGATCATGGTCTCTCGACGCAGAGAAACTGACCTGGTTCCTCCCTGATGATTGATGAAAGAGACTACTGTGAAATTGTCTGATCTTATGAGGACGGACTTCCCTAAAATCATGGATTCCCAATGAACTATGGCATGGAAACCAGCCCCCAGTTCTAAAAGGTTGATGTCGTGGGAAGACTACAATGGACCAGGTTCCTGAAATCTTCTTGGAATCCCAGATGGCACCCCATCCTTCCTGAGAAGCATCTGTAAAGAAGATAGCTTGCGGATTTAGAAGATGGAGAGGTACTCCTAGAAGAAGGAATTGACGGCCTAACCAAAACTGACAATGAGTCATGGGAGATAATTTGATGAGAATACGATGCTCCAGGGAATCTAGAGACTGATTCCAGTGGGCCATGAGATAAAATTGGAAAGGTCTTCTCATCAAAGGAGCCCAAGGGATCACCTTCTCTACTGACACTATGAGGCTTATAATTCTGAGAAAAGATCTGGCCGTGACTAAATGGCCCACTTTGAGAGATTGTATTGTAGAAATCAGTTTGAACATTTGGGAGTGATGGAAATAACCTCCCTTGAGACAGGTCGAAAGTAACCCCAAAATGGGTAAAAATCCGATTTGGGAACAGGCGAGACTTTTCTATGTTGATAATCCAACCCAGGTGAAGACAGACCTGGATGGCATCTGAAACATTTGCAATGAGAGAGGCAGGATCTGGAGCCTTGAATAGCCAATCGTCGATGTAGACGTGGACTGAGATGGCCTGGAGGTGAAGGCAAGAGGCTACTGATGAAACTATTCGAGTGATTACATAAGGGAATGTGGTCAAGCCGAAGGGAAGGCTGCAAAACTGCCAAACTCTGCCCTGGTATGCGAATCGAAGGAACTTGCGAAAGGAAGGGTGGATGGGAACATGAAAATAAGCATCTTTGAGGTCGATAAAGACCGTCCACAATCCTATCTGAAGAGATTGAATGATGGATTGGACCGTCTCCATCTTCAAAGACGGGCTTACTATGAGGAGATTGAGAGCTTTGAGATTTATGATCGGTCTCCAGGCCCCTGTCTTCTTCTGGACAAGGAACATGGTCGAGAAGTATCCTGGATCGCATAGCCAATCCAAAACCTCCTCCACAGCATGTTTTGATACATGTATGAGGGAAATAATCTCGTTTTCCACGGCTAATAGCTTTTCCGGGCATGAGGGAATAGGAGTTCAACGAAGGGGACAAAGAAAGAGGAGGAGTGTTTACCTTCCAACGAGGATGATGGCCTTGGTGAATGGTTTCTAGAACCCACTGGTCTTGAATAAGAAGCTCCCAATAATTGATGAATTTTGATAAGCCAATGCCTACTGGGATAATTGGGAACTTTGAAATGGTTGGGCCTTGAAAATCTAACTCTACTGGAATAGAATGAACAAGGCCATCTTCTGAACCTATTGCGTCAAAACGAGATTGATAACGACCACCAGAATTACGAGAACCTCTAGAGTGTTTCTTAAAAGGGATCTGGGCTCTCGACCTGTTAGAAACTATGTCAGAATATTTGTCCTGAACAGATCTACGTTCAGAAGACTTTCGAGGAGACTGAACCCTCGAGGAAGATCTAGCTGGAGAAGGTGATCTAGATCTATTGAATGATCTATTAGAGCTAACAAAAGTCCTAGACGGGAAGGATGACTGAGAATCCGGACGAGATGATTTCTTAGGTGGAGATGACGAGGGAAAAGATAGAACCGGAGTAAAAGATCGTTTCTTTGAGGGCTGAGACAAACCCACTTTGGCAGAAATCTCCTGAATACTCTTAAGCCTTTCCACCTCCTTCATAATAAGACCGGAAGACTCGGGGCCAAATAACTCTTCACCAAAACAAGAAGTGGTAATGAGGGTACATGTATCTTTAGGTTTCTGAGATATTGCTAAAGGACCAAGAGCTCTTTCTACGATAGTTATTAAGAAAACCGATCAGACGAGCATCTAGGTTAAGATTAAATCTAGAGATATCTGCCATGCAAGCTAAGGAAGACTGAGGAATAGATTCTCCTCTAGAAGAAATCTTGAAAATAGCTTCTGAAAGAAGAGCCGAAAAGTTAGATAACTTAAACCTAAGTCTAACTGATTGTTCCAAAGATTTTATCATGGCCGAATCAGAAACTACCGATCTACCTGTGTCTTTGATCAGGTCCCATGCATCACCAAATAAAGACATAGACCTGATAACCGCATCAAAATCTGAAATAGGGACTCTAACAGAAGAGGCTAATTCTGGAGGATATAGAGAAAAATAGGCCTGTTGGGAAAAAGATCCAATATATCAGTGGAGAAGTTATTGATGGGAATAACTCGATTAAAGGAAACATGATCTTCCGACACCAGAGGAGAATCATAAGAGGAAAGATTGGTATGTTCTGGTAGTAAATCAATATGAAGAGTATCAGCAATCCATTGATGGGTGCCAGACCAATCATTATCAGAAGCCCTCAAAAGAAGAAACTTGGGATCAGGAGGAATACCATGAGAAGATTCCTGAGAAGATTGAATGATAGGATCCTGAGAAGGAATAGGATCTTGAGAGTCATCCACTAGAGAAGAAACTTCTACATCACTAGATAAGATATCCAACACTAAAGAAGAATGAAATGAAGGCGATAATGATAGAGAATTGGCAAATTTGACTTTGGGACGAGGATGACGAAGGATGCTTCTAGGAACCAAACTATATTCGAATGATGGGAGGAAATCAATAGCGCTTTTAAAAGCGGTGATAATGGAGTTACCCGAACTGTCTATAGACAAAGAAAAATCCTTATTTGACAATCCAATAGAAGTGATTTCAATAACAAATGATTCATTAAGATAACAGGTAACTAGAACCTGGGCGGGATTATCATGGGAAATATATAATCTGAGAGAGAGAAAGAGAGCTGAGAGATAGGAAGATTTTCCCCAATAGCTTTAGAATGAGAGCAAGAAAGATGATCGCTAGATGAGTAGTAGGGAAAATCTGAATTAGAATGATCCTGTAGAGAATGGTTAATGACTGAAATATGTCTATCATGAGAAGAATACGGATCCAGAGATGAAGGATGAATATTAGATCTAAAACTACCGGGAGAAAGATGAGATCTAAGCATGCTCGGGTCTCCAATAGGATCAGCGCATGGATCCACTAACTCTGGATGCGATCCCTGGGCCTCCCTGGGATTAATAGCAGGATCCCAGAGGGCCAGCCGATCGTCCAGAAAAATCTTTAGATAGAAAGATTGATGATTGGGAATTTTGAACTAAACCCGGGTCCAGAGCCCAACTGGGTCCCGGAACCGGGGAAATCCGAGAGAATACACACGAAGCCGTACCAAAATCCGAAGCAATTTTTAATCAAATTTAGATAACCCTGAGTAAGCAGGACACACTTGAGCCGAAGCTGGAGCAGGTAGACCGGGAGAGACTCAAAATAGGTAATGGAAAATCAAAATTACTGGTCCCAACTAGGGCCGGAGCCGAAGGGGCGGGAAACTTTTGAGAATGATTAAGCAGAGATGGATCCGGACCAGGACCCGAGAAAAATCCTGGGGGCGGGGCCGGAGCCGAGATGAGAACAGAGCCCAAAGAATCCTTGGGAGCCGGAGCCGGATAGAAATTCGGGTCCGGACCCCAAGTAGAAATCGGTAACCTGAGATGGGTGCCTTCCCGACAGGGGGCCTGGACAAAACCCAGACCCGGGGCCGGAGCCAAAACCAACATTGAACCCGAATTTATCCCAGAGGCTGAACCCGGATCGAAGCCTGGGTCGGGCCCGGAGGGAGAAACCGGTAATCTAGGCCGGCCCATCCCCAAACCCGGGGCCTCGAGAAAACCCGGACCCGGGGCCGGAAGATTAGCTGGAGACAAAGCTGAAACAATATATGATGACGAGACTGGTTTAGTAGATAACAGCGGGTGGGAGATCACTTGAACAACTCTCGTAGGGAAGTCCTTCGCACCAGCCAATGACGAAATAGTAGTGATAGGATATGAAGATCCGGACCGACTTACAACCCGCTCGCGCCCGAGAAAGGATAAACCTGACTTGGTCCTCATAGGCGCAGGATGCGGAATGTTTACTGTAGATGATACTTCAGTAGAAATGACTGGCTTCTGAAGTGATGAACGAGGCGAAACCCGAGGATTTTTCGTACTCTTGTTCTTTCCTGTCAATGATGATTTTGAACCCCTGAAACAGTGAAGATCAGTAAGCCGTAAAACACTCTTTGACTTGAATAATCGTTTCCTAGGAACAGTCAGTTCCGACGTTTCCCCTTCAACAATATCAGATGAAATGTTGGAAGCTGACTGGTCCAGGATCATTTTGTTAATCCTGCCATTGATAAAACAATCCTTTCAAGGATGGATGAATCAAGTGAGGGCTCGGGTTTGGCCTTTATTTTAATCGCAGACCCTAAAGGAGATTCTTAGTATTCCCTTTAGAGTGATCAGGTGAGTTAGGTTTGAAAAAGGCAAGTCTAGAGGCCTGGGACCATGAGCTGCAAATAAGACAGGACTATTCAATAGAGCACGAAGTGCATTTAAGGCACACATGGCCAGAATGTTCTGTCTTGACGAATCTATGGCAGCTGATGTTAGGACATCTAAATAGAATGAAGAGCAATCGCCGTTTCTTTAGACTTGACTTTACTCTTCTTCGGAGACTTTTTCAAATCTTAATCGCAACAGAGAAAGATTTGATAGGGTAAAGTCCCGAAGATAAAAAAGGGATCAGACAGCGCTGAACACAATAAACAATAGAGACCAAACTAGTCTCTAATTTATTTAATATTGGTTTTTCTTTAAGAGAGTATGTTATGAGATATCATGGATTTCATGCTCAAATGCTAACCAAGCATGTATATAGGTAACTTAAACAAGCTACTGTAAGGAAGAAGCAATTATAGACAATAACTATGTCTAAAACTCTCTGGGGTTAAAAAAACAAAACTGGTAACACGCCTACCACGAAAATAGAAATGATCAATAAAATCAATATTGATCAAAAAGACCTACAACCACTTACTTTAGGTCTTTTCCTTTTGTCTGACATCCTGTTGATCCTTTAAACGCTTGAAATAATCCCACAGCAATATTGAAGTTTAAAACTTTTTCAAAACTGGCTATAAAACTTTTCACTTCCCCCTTCCTTCATAGTAGGAAAGGAATGAAGACTTGGTTGCTACAACAAAGGCATGGCTCTGGGTTATGTATTTACCCTCTTCCTGCCTCACTCTGAGATATAGCATTCAAGCAAATTGCTATGGATCTCATGACTGGAGAGAGTATGGAGATTCCTGAAGAAGCCTTCAGTCACTCTGTAGCCACAATGCACAGCAAACATTGGCTGTAAAAATTTCATCCTACTACGCTTCCCTTCAGAGAAGGAAAGAGCAATAGTAATGCAAGGAGGTAGGTTGCAATGTACTAATAACGTAGCGTCATTAAAGCTAGGCTCATCACAGGAACCTACCTAGTACAAGCAACACTAAGTAAATTCAACCAAAACACTGTGAACCCCACATGTCATCTCTGTCAGTTGAGTTCTGAAGATTATCAACACTTCTTGCTACACTGTGGTGCACTCCATCAGCATAGATATCAATATTTATCACTACTCAAGAAAACCATCATCGACCACCATGGTGAGAATTCCTGGAAATATATCTCCAGCATAGATCACCTCGTAAAACTTGTTATCGACTGTACAAGTCTAGTCAGAGCTGGATTACTACTATGTTACAACCTACATTGCGGTAGAAGCCTCCTCTTTAACCAGCTTCTACAACAACATTAATCAACAGTAACTGCTTTTAACTGATATCCTGAATCAGAACTGTATTTATATATAATTATTCATGCACTCTGGTGATGAACAGTGTCTATGTTATTATTATTGAACTGTATTCGGACAATATATTTAGCTAATCTATAATCGTGGACTAAAATTATAATTATAATTATATAGTGTTCATAAATCGAACTGTAGTCTACGTAACCACATATGTGGGTTCTCCTATCAAGAGAAGAGATATACATGTGTACGATGTACGGAGGAATTTTCTATTTGCAGGCCACATCTGAGAAGCCTATTTTTGAAATTCTTCCACTGGGATGACTGCCTCCATTCTGATTGGTCCATGGCGGCTATGTCTTGTTATGCATCAGCTTTTGTTGAACAAACACTTAAATGCCGCTAATTTTTACATTCCTGGCCCTGGCTTAGATCATGTGTGCTGAGCTTCAAACCAAATGGCCAAGCGGTTTCGGTGATGGGTATGTTCACAGTGTTGCCTGACATATGGGTCTCATAGGGCGAAAATATGAACTTTCAAGAAAGTAATTTATTTTGTTAATTTCTTGATCTACAACATTTTGACCATAAATATATGAATTTTTACAATTCTGGGCATCTATTTACATAGTTATCACCATTGTTAGTACCCTACCCCATAGGCGGAAATCAAGGAATTTCACATCTAGGTTTTTACCTAAGTACATGAAGAAAATGTATTGAGGAGAATGCTTCTAACTAATGAATACAACTGTATTTTTTAGAAACGCCTTAATATTAAACATATTTTTAACAAATAATCCTTGATACCTGTTAGATATGGAAATGCTTGGATTTATATTGGGCACTGCATCTGTCAGTAAACTCATGTAAGACGTCTATCTGCACCTCTAGTTCACGAAGGTACTTTGCTACTTTACATCGTGCACAGAATTGTAGTCATGTGTAAGATCAGAGCTAATAACAAATACCTGGTTAAAGAGAATATTGGGATTGTTCTCTGCACTATCAGGTGTATGGTAGAACAAAAGGGTTACATGTATAGATGCCTGCTGTTGTCCAAAGTAAAGTGATTGTAGTTGATTCTGAAATTCACAAGCATAGTTTTCACTAGTCATGAATAGCTATAGCTTGCTTCAGTGGTAGGTCTTGCTTAATTAAAAAAGAAACATCATGTTGCCACAGACTCCTGAACTTGTGGGAGGTGAAATCTCCCAAGAGTCTTAACAAGTGTTCAACAAGTTCTTTAGGGGATCCTGTTTGTTCAATGACAGTAAGCCTCTTTCAGTCTTGGTAAACGACTCTGTAGTCAAACATAGACCACTTGACTGTCTTGCCTTCTGATTGGAGCTCCTCTGGTAGCAAAGTAATCTTGCCTATACCACACTCACTACATGTATCTTGCTCATTTCTTTCTTCTTCATACGTCGTTTCTTTTGTATGGCTTTGTCACTTTCTCTTTTCTTAGCGGATAGATCTATCTCCTTGTGGGATTTTCGTGTGATAGAGGCAGTCGTGTGATAGACGATTTTTTTTATTCTTTGGCATGGTAATTTAACAATTTTTTTTGCACATAATTGTTCTTTGTTTTTCTGATAATACATTCTGTCAGTTTTGTTTTGTCCTCCTTTCTTTTCCTTGCAAGTTCAAATCTTTCTTTTCCAGTGAATTTGCTTTTTGTTTTCCCCACTATAACTGGCTTATGCGTGTGTAATTCTCAACTGCAAAGGAACAAGGTTAGTAATAAATGAAAAGATGTAGTGGCCCGCAACGTATGATACCATTTTCAGGTTGCCCGCTGCAGATTAAGGTTGCCCGTACATGTTAAGCTAAACGACAAAGAAAATTAGAATCACAATTACTTTGTCAAGTAAATTCTGAAGAATGGGCACAATTATTGAGAAATGGCATTAAGCATACTGGTTACTCTTTCTAATAATTAAATAAATAAATGCCTTAAAATGAAGTTAGTCAGTATTTATCATGGTTGCCCTGTGTACATTTAACAGCCAAAGTTTAGTTGCCCTGTTGAAAAGCAGGTTGCCCTGGGCAACAGGGAAAATGAACATTTCAATCTCTGAGGAAACACAAAAAAATGTGACCATAAAGCTACATGCATAATTAACTACACTAGATACTGTACTGTAATATTCACACATAATATTTCTGGAAGTCTACACTTAAACTTGCAAAAAATAAGGGGCGTGACATTTTCTCTCAAGGTCTTAGAAATATCTGATACAAATCTTATTGTTAGGGCTGGGCGGTATACCGGTTTCACACCGTCTCACGGTTTCTTATGGCGATGGTTTAAAAACCATTACGAAAAAAAAAAAAAAACGGTCCGTAAGATCGCCATTGCGCAAAATCTGGTGACTGTCCTAAACTAGTTTGTTATTGACTTGCAGTTTAATATTATCATCTAGTGTAACCATTTGCTACTAGTGACATAAAATACAGTCATCGATAACTATTAGCCGTGGGAAAGCAAGGGTGTTGGTGAAATCCCAACAAATCAGCCGAGGACGATCCTCGGCAAATATGATTTGATTTGCCAGCAATGAATTTTACATGACGTAAGCTTTGAAAATCTAAATTTCTTCTTTGCAACAAATAATCCTTTTTTCAATTCGAGTTTGTACTATGTTTAATTAGGATTCCAAACGTGACATGAAACAAAAAAAATCAAGAAACGCGCTGCGAAAACAATGACGCTATACAATGAACTCCCAATCCAAACAAATCAATTTCCCTTAGATTTCGACAAACATAAAATGATCCATCACGGACTTAGACAAATTGCTTGAACACCCGAGAAATGAAAACGATTAAGTCGCTTCTTATGTTGGCGGAGTAGTTGCAAGTAAAATACACCTCTTAGCCTCTCAAATACGAGCAGGCGTAATGTGATTGGTCGTTAACAAATTCTTCAGCCGGGATATTCACTACTATCGATTTTATGAATGAAATTGTAGTATTTTTTATCACGTGACTTTTCTGCTCGATGGGCGTTAAAATCACATCGTTTTGTTTTACGGCCCGGTCTTTTTCGTCTTCGTATATCTTCAAGTACGGAGTGTTGGTTTAAGTAGATTTAAGTTAGATTCACGAATCTATCTTTGCGTTTATGTTGTCAAATTATCATAATATCTTTATTATATGACATACATGTATGAACCTCGAAAAATAGTCAAACACATTTTTTGTCAGAATTCTTGAGGCGCGATTTCCGGGAAATGACTACTCTTTAGTTACGCGCTGAATGACATTCATCACCCGTGTGAAATAAAATGCAAGTTAACTTGGATTAGCTTGGATTTTCTTGAATATCCAAGCTATTTAGAAAATTATTCAACCCATACCAACTTGGATTTCCTTGAATTAGCTTGGACTTTATGTAGTGGCTTGAACATCTTGAAAATCCCCCCTCTCAGAATTCAAGGTAGCTGGGATTTTCTAGGACATTTAGAATGTCATCATGAAAAAGTACAAGCTTCTTGGATTTGCTTGGACTTTTCTGATTTGACAAATTTTTAATTTAAATTTTCTAGAACTTTGTTTTGTCAGACATAAAAGAATCCAAGCTACTTGGATATCCTTGAATTTGTAGATTCACTTACGCTACCTTGGATTATCTTGAAATAGCTTGCACTAAGGCAAGAACAGGTTCTGTAGTCATATAGAGGTGACCGTGACCTGGTAAATTGGCGGGAAATTTAGTCTTTGTAAAAAAGCAAACAGTACATGTACATTCATTGCATTGATCATTACCAGCTATGGATATATAGAATATGATAGTTTGGAAACACTGACAGTACTGTTAGATAGAATGCTTAGCATCAGTAACCTTAAATGGAAACAGAACTGTATTTTGAGGTATGTATTCTATTGATTTCTAGAGATTTGTTCAGAGTTACCAGTTTTGGTATAGCTTTTTCAGTTCTATGGAAATAATGCAGTGATCATGACTTTCTAAATAATATGGTACATTAACAATCTCTGTCTATAAGAATAACAGACAAATCAGTCAGAAACTTATACATTGTTAATGTCTGGCTGAACTTGTATTTGTTATTGAGTATTACATGTAACTCAACTACCATGAAGGTGATTTGGTTTTCAAGCATACCAGTATATATTTATATATAATCTCTCTGTGGCAGCATTTATGCATACATGCATGCATTTTATGTTAATGTTTAACCTATTTCAAAAGCTAGGATTAGCTGGGATTTTCTTGAAGTTCTAGATAGCTGGGACTTTCTGGAATAAAATCCAAGCTAGGTCGAATTTTCTTGAACGTTCAAGCAAGCTTGGATTTTCTTGAATGTTCAAATTAGCTTGGATTTTCTTGAATGTTCAAGCTAGTCAGTATTTTCTTGAATGTTCAAGCTATCTGGAATTTTCTTGGATTTTACATTAACTAGTCCTTTCTTGGATTTTCTTGAATTATCTTGAAGTTTATGTGGCCAATACCAGCAAGCTAATCCAAGCTATTCCAAGTTATTAAAAGCTTGGATTAGCTGGGATAAGCTGGTATAGTCAAGCTCCATAGAACTTGGATATTCATGAATATCCAAGCTTTTTTTGGCCTGGGCCACGCTACATTTTGATTGGCCCATGGCGGCCATGTTTTTTGACGGAGCAACTTCCCGTGAACAAACTTTAATGGCCCTTACGTATTCCCTAACCATATCTCCCAAATTTTGGCCTGATCCATTCAGCTGTTCTGGAGAAGTCGTTTTCGGGAAAACTAGGTCATCCAAGATGGCTGCCTAACCACTCGGTCAATCAAGTCATCTTGAACAAACTTGGCTTACCTCTTTGCCTAGATGAGGTTTCATAAGTTTTGAATCTATTCCCCAAGCCGTTTCGGAGAACGAGATTTTTAGACATTTCTAAAAATTGGCCGAAATCCAAGATGGCCACCGGCCAAATTTGTCGATCGGCTTCGTTTGAACAAAATGAAATCTCTATGCCATAAGGATGCTTCCTGCCAAATAGAATTCAAATCGGCCCAGTAGTTCTCGAGAAGACATTTTAAATTTCTCATTGCTTTAGTATGGGAGCTTTTGGCGGGAAAATGATCCAAGATGGCTGTCAAACCGTTTATCCGACAGTTTCAAAAATTGCAAATTTGAGATCAGAATACCCAAAAACCTATATAACATGAATTTCAGCCTCAAAATCCATCAAATAAAAAAATCCAATATGGCTGTCAAACACTATATTTTGATTGGTCCACCGTGGCCATTGTTTGGACGAATCAACTTCTCTTGAACATACAATAATCGCCCTTAGTTGCTAATCGTATAGCACAAATTTCGGCCTGATCATCTCGGCGGTTCTGGGGAAGTTGTTTTTGTGAAAACTAGGTCATCCAAGATGGCTGTTGAACCATTTGGTCCATCAAGTTCCCTTGAACAAACTTGATTCAGCGCTTACCCTAGATCATATTTCGTGAGTTTTGAATCGATCCCTCAAATGGTTTGGGAGGAGAAGATTTTTAAAGACATTTCTAAAAAATCGGCCAAAATCTAAGATGGTCGCCGGCCAAATTGCCCGATCGGGTTCGTTTGAACAAACTTGAATCTCTATGCCTTAAGGATGCTTCATGCCAAATATAATTGAAATCGGCCCAGCAGTTCTCAAGAAGATATTTAAAATTTCCCATTGCTTTAGTATGGGAGCTTTTGGCGGGAAAATGATCCAAGATGGCCGCCAAACCGTTTATCTGACAGTTCCGAAAATTGCAAATTTGAGATCAGAATACCCAAAAAACTATAAAACCAATTTCAGCCTCAAAATCGATCAAATAAAAAAATCAAATATGGCTGCCAAACATGCTATATTTTGATTGGCCCACGGTGGCCATGTTTTTTGACGGATCAACTTCTCTTGAACAAACTTTACTGGCCCTTGGTCCCTAATCATATCTGCCAAATTTCGGCCTGATCCCTTCAGCGGTTCTGGAGAAGTTATTTTCGCTAAAACTAGGTCAACCAAGGTGGCCGCCAAACTATTCGACCAATTAAGTTCCCTTGAACAAACTTGGTTGAGCTCTTGCCATAGATCATATTTCATGAGGTTTCCTTCAATCCCTCAAGCGGTTTCGGAGATTTTTAGACGTTTCTAAAAATATGCCAAAATCCAAGATGGCCACTGGCCTAATTGGCCGATCGGCTTCATTTGAACGAACTTGGACCCCTATGCCCTAAGGATGCTTCCTGCCAAATATAATTGAAATCGGCCTAGTGGTTCTTGAGAAGTCGTTTAAAGGAAAAGTTGATGGACAGACAGACACGCTGGACACACGACGGACGGTCGCCACGACATAAGCTCAATTGGCCTTTCAGACTAGGTGAGCTAATAAATTACCACTCATGTCAGCCAAAAATAGCTTCTGCAGTGGTCTTGAGAAATGTCCATTTGCACACCAAGAAGACTATTTTTAAAATTTACTACTGGAATGCCTGGCTCAACAACTGACCCCGAGTCATTCCAGCGGTAAATTGTCAAAAATGGTCTTCTGGTCTGCGAACAGACATTTTTCATGAGAAAATTTAAATTCTCTTGAACAAATTCGAGGGTTAAATGGTTAAATGCGTTTTGGGTGCCGATCCATTTATCCTGAAATTATGTTGGAAAGCTTAATTTAAAATGCACTCGGACTGTGAATTATAGAACTAACTACTGTACATCAACTGAACATGTAACTTATCCATGGATTCTCATAGGGGTTCCTTTGTATACATGTAAACCCAAAATACAACTTGGGACCCCCAAATGTAGTGGCAGTGGGTCCTATAGGACCCCTGAAAATCTTGTATACCATGAGTCCATGGTACAAATGTACCTTCTATGTTTAGCATGCATGAGGAAATCTGCATTGGAAAGTCAGATTTTCAGTTTAGCATCCCTGGATTTCAGCATGGGACCCCCCTTTCAGAGTGTGGGGTCCCCTAAGGACCTCCAAAATTTAGATACAATGAGAAACACTGAACTTACCACAGAACCATGTTGTTGTCTCTATGAGCATTAAATTCAACAAGCATGATAAGTGAAAGAAATATAGATTGTACACGTACATGTAGCCAATTGCCAGATGAAAATCTGTCATATTATATCATGTACATGTACATAGCTTCAGTATTTGGTGGGTCTGACTGATTTATTAGGGCTTTTCCATGTATGTAATACAGATAATGTACATTACATTATACATAGATGCTGTGCAGCAGATCAATAAATATATCTAATTACATCTACCGCTGCCCCACCCACCCACGCCCCTAAATGAGCCAGGGGAATTAAGTCAGCAATTATTAGACCAGGCGCCCAGGCAAGTTAATCAACCCAACAGCTGTAAAAGGTTTGATGTACGAGATAAGTCCGCTCTGTGGTACTATGTATAAATCTGAATTGCTGCCGTGTCACAACCTGTGCATTTTGACAGAAAAGGGAGCGAACCAAGGGTTCATACGTGTATCTACATTTATTCAACCTATCTGCTGCAAGGTTAAAAATTGTGCCATGGGTTTCTTCACGGGGCACCATATGCAAAAATGCTTATGACAGCAATTTAACGTTGAACATCTCGGCGAACAGTAGACTTCCGGTGGTCAGCACCATGTATTTAATTAACCCACCTCCTGCAAGGTTAAAATTAATTTATATCGAGAGCTTAGGCATAGTAAAATCGCAAAACATCGATTACAGCAACATTAACCTGTGTTTTCATGGTGACAGCAGCCATCTTTTAAGAACGGTGTCGAAATCCTCCAAATGGTCATTTATTCAACCCAAGTACTGCAAGCGTCAAATCACTTTTAATTGACAGTCCATACATATATGAGTGTCAAAACATCAATGACAGTAAAATAAGCCCGTGCTTTCCTCATGAGAGCAACTCCTTTTGGAAGGGTGCCAAAATGTTATTACAGATGATTTATTTAACCCCAACCCACGGCCGGCAAGCTTCAGCTTCAGTATTCATTCCAACACCCATATTTGAAAGAATGAAAATTTATTAAAATTAAGTGAACAAAGATGAAATTTGAAAGGATTTGAAATACATGGTTTGAGAAATCAAAAATCATCGCTGTCATCTGGCCACTTAACTGTCACTCAACAAGTCAATCACTGGCCCATCAAGCCACTAGTTTCAGTGTGACGTCATGAGAATGAAGGGATCCACTTCTAAGTATGCCCAACGTGTTGGAATCGGTTTGGAAACTTTGAAAGCTGAATTCCCAGAATCTAAACTTCAAGGTAACTATATACATCTATAATGTTGAATATTTTGAAAATAATTTGACTGGGAGCTATTTGTTCCAATGGCAGCATCATATCTCAGTTAAATTAGATTCAAAAATTTAACATACTCTTGATTAAATCGTAATTTCAGCAGACATATAATTTCTACACTTTAGAGGTCATTTGGATTTTTGTGATGCAGCTACGTCATTTTGATTGTGCAGTAGTGACGTTATTCATTATGACATAATATATTTGAGTTAGAGATCAGATCCTTTCATTAATAGATCTACAAAAAAATGTATGTGCACAAGGCCGATTATGAAACAACAAATTATATGACATCTCTTAACAGTGCCTCATGTGGAAACAGCTTCCAGGTAAATTAATTTCATAATATTCAACAGACAATTCTAATCAATCAATTGCGGTGCGAGAGTTGGGTATCAATTTTTAAAATCTACACACAACCCTATATGTAGTAACAGTATCTAAATTGACGGATTTAAATCGATCTAATGGATTGAATCAGCATGAAGTGAAAATAGTCAGAGATGAACAGGAGCATCGTCATTATCATCATCACCATCGCTGTCATCCGACCACGCAACTGCCTCCAACTCTCCATCAATATCTTCTTCTTCGTCACTATCCTTATCATCCTCATCTACATTATCAATGGGGACGCTCACGGTTGGTGGCAATGCTGGTCCATCAAACCACTGTGGTCCCAGACCGCCATCTCTCTCCACCCATCCATATTCACATGGATTCAATGTCGTTGGAGTTGCCTTGTCAGCCATAATCCACATCATGGATACGTAATTAGCACGCTTTACATGGTATTTGAGAACTCTTGAACAGGGTAGCAGAGCGGCACAGTTGACTTTCTTCAATTTGGAAGAATTGATTGACTTTCTCGCTCCAGTCATTTTCATGAATGACTCAAAGCAGGCATCATCAATTCTTTTCTTTTGGATGCATACATATTGCAGATTAGCATTTCAATTCCTTTTTCATCAACGTCTTTAGTATTCAGCGAACGAAGAGCATCAATGGCCACCTGCCCCAACGACAACACCTTCTCAAATGGCTTCAACTTCCCTTTTCGGTAGAAACTTGATGTAAAATCACAACTGGTGAGAGCATGAAATGCGATCAAGGCATCGCTCAATCCAAGTTGATGTGCCTCTAATTGCTTTGCCAGTGAACTGATATCCAAATAACGCCAATTATTTGCTGTTCCGATGTCCATCACCAGCTGCATATTGGGATGTCGGCTGGCAAGACCAACTAGCACAATGAGTACATCTGTGTCCGATGCTCGGACGACTATCTTTCCTTCTGCATGAATTTGTGCAGCGTGAAAAGCTATCATAGTATCTGCCTCTTCGTGATTTCCTTGCAAGTTGTCAGGTCGCATGACTATCATCTGTCCATTGCCATCTGTAGTTAGCTTTTTACAATCACCACCATGTGAAATAACGATAGTTTTGTTGCCAATCATAATTGCATATTGATCATGACAAAACTATGACATCAGAAAGTGTGAAAATGTTTCCTTGAACATAGGAAATCTCAGTAAATCAGTGCCGTTCATTTTCTGCTCCTGACCGGGTCCATTGATTATGAATCTTTCACTATCCTTTGCACCACGTTTCACCGTCTCAGCATCTTTAATTGATGGACTGCAATATCTATCGAGCACTAAATGAATCTCTTTACCAGGTGACCTCACCAAGGTTGTCATGAAATCCTGTGCGATTGCACCGTATTTTGACTTTTTGTGTCGGGATAAGATTTCGTGGACAAGAAGGCCCCCCATCAAATATACGTGCAGCCACAATGTTAATAGCTGTCTCGTCTACATTTACATCATACCTTTCCTCCAGCAAATTTGTGATACTAGCCTTGGTTGTTTTATACATGGTACCGTCAGAGTGGGCGATAGAAAGTGGAATTTCTTTTATGGGAAAAGTGAGTATCATTTTCAGATCCAACATATCACCGGTCATGGCACCAATTGTCAGCAAATGTCCAAAAGCATCTCTTACGCCTTCGGCTGCAGCCAGTTCCTTAGTTTGTCGTGTCACTTTCCGTTTCATGTTTTCAGCCGCGAAATTCTTGACTTTCACATGTTCAATTCTCTTCAGAAATCGACTCGAATCCGCCACACATTCCTGAGTGAATGAGGGTCTCTTTTTACAAATGTATGTCCGCGATCCAGTGTAGAAGTGAGGAACTCAACTGTTTCTGCTTTTGCAATTCTACCAGTAGCAATATTCACCAACTCAGTCGGACTGTCAGCACTGAAAGGATTTAATGTTTCTTCCAAAGCCTCTACGATAGTAATCATATCCTTATTATCCTGGGCAACACGTGTCTTTTGCAGCTGATTGGCTGGTGTTTCCCCACATTGGACGTTGCATAACTGGTTCAGTTCTGTGACGGCCATGCTTCTTTGAGTGAGGCTGATACACCATCGGCGAAATGCTGCTTCGTTATTGCTGAATGCAACGATGCCTGTGGAGGATGAGGATGCATCACGATTCACTGTCTCTTCCAAAACTTTATCTATTGTACTTCTTGAATATGTCCGCTGTGTCCGGCAAATTGAGAAAGCGCCTGCATTGAGAATAGCCAATGCTGCGTCTGGTATATTCTTCATCTTATCAAGAAAGTGTCCCCCAACGAGCGTAATTTGGTCTATTGATTTGAAACCCGGAGACATGGTAAGTGTGGCAATTACTTCCACCCTGTCGGCATCTGTAGCTACCAGTATCTCGAACATTGAACGTTCATTTGAATCATCAGTGCACCGAGCTAGATAACTTTTGAACAACTGTCTTTCTAGGACTGTGGCGATCAACTCGTGTATCCGGCTGCAACGGTTATAAAACTTCCCTTTCATGAAGCCATTTAGAGAACCTTCGGCCAAAATTCCGTACTCGCTCAATATGAATTCAATTCCAGAATCTGCAAGGTATGTACCAGGAGACCCGCAAAATGCATTTCTGTATGAAATCCGCCAAGCATAATGATCACATTATCAAACATTGGTGCCTTCAACGCCTGTATAGCATAAGCCTTCAATACAACATTCAAATCATAACTGACAACTGCGTATTGCAGACCATTCTCAGCTGCAATGGTCAAAGATCTGTTCAGTGTCTCCTGAACCACATCGTTCCGTGTTGGCGGTGCTGAAATAGGGTCCATGTAGGCAATGACTGAAAGTGGTAGAGTATCAGAGACGTGTTGGAATAATAACCGTTTAGAAGTTTAGGAGTTTTATAACATCACCTAGTATTAGCCATATAAAATCTACACCATCTTAATTGTCTTGCCACCCCCAATGATACCCTCTCACCCGCTGTCGGTTGTTGAAGTGTAAATTTGGCAGATTTAAGGTTCGTGAAAAATGGTGGAATTTCTCTCACTGGTCCCATGTAAGTTCGGCGTGCTCTGCCAAGAATAGGTGTGGCTTCTTCTTGTGTCTCGCTCATCCCATAATGCACATTTTGGTAACATATACCCACGGTCATGTGTAGTGTGTTCTTCCCATCCAATGTCTCTACCAGAACATCATAATTATCCCATACCAAGGCTGTCAAATACAAGGACATGCCAAACTTGTAAGTTGCCCATGAGATCCCCGAAGAGCTGTGCTAATATGGTGTCAAAAGTTATATTACGGCCAAGGTCAGGCGACCTGAAGTATAACTGACACTGGTATTGCACAGATTTGTTTCTGACTCAATATGGCTGTCTCCTTTATATAAACCTATTATACACTTTGGTAGGTAAATTGGGATTAGCATCCTGGTGTGATTTCTAGCTACACTTAGCTTTCATGGTTATGCTGCTAGTGTATGTTTAGTGCCTATGCCTAAACATAAACTTGGGACAGACCTGGGTTTCACAAATTAATAGCCTATATAGATTAGCCAACTGCCATTTTTGTTAGCCAAATCTGATCTCTTGTAGTCAACTGAGCGCTACAGATACACGATTATGTTGAATATTTTGAAACTAGTTTGCCTGGACGCTGTTGCTACCTAAGGTGACAACAGCCTCCCATCTAATTAGTTTCAAAATAATTCAACAACTTGACTATATGGGTGCTTTTTGTCCGAGTTATTTACCATATTTATATGGTTACAATACAATAAAACATAATATTTGTACTAGTTACATTAATATTTATCTTAAGATGTCTTTCAAAGTTAATCTTAATGATTCTCTACATTGAAATTATGTATAATAATATGATTTTAAGCATTAGCCAAATATTTAGCCAATCATGCTTTCTATTAGCCAGATCACAATTTTACTAGCATTCGGCTAATTGGCGAATAGGTACAGTAGATCGGTCCCCGCTAGCAATGTACATGTAAGCCTAACTGTGATGAAAAATTCTGATCCAAACTCACTGTATGAGAAAACCTTCAATTAAAATTGGATAATAAACATTTCTGGAATTCTGAGCCATTGCGTTTGGCAATATGAATTGCTGCCACCGTTACTACTACTACTACTAATACTACTACTACTACTACTACTACTACTACTACTAATGCTGTTTGTTGCTGCTGCTACTACTGCTGCTGCTGCTAGGTTAAGTTTAGGTAAATGAATTTTTTTCAAGCTCACCTGTAGCAAGCTGGGGATTGAGTAATAATCCCGCCGGTGTGGCCCTGTCCTCATTACTGCAAGAATACGCCACCTCAGTCTCCAAACGTTTTACGTTATCATATGATATAGAATGGCCCTGTCGATTCAGCATCGTGATCGCCTTCTTTTATCCAGTTAAAGATGACAGACAGAGTCCAAGAACAGTGTTCTTCCATGGCTTCACAGAAACCTTGTGCAGTTGAAAATAGCATCCGATGACATAGAATTTATTTTTCGATCAATACATTCTGAAGGCTGGGAATCGGACGATAATCCGGTCATCAATATTCGGTAAAACAACTCTGTTAATGGTGGTATTTCTGGTGATGCGCTTTTTAGAGTATATACTGATGTCGGTGTTGGTATTTCTGTTTTTGACAACGCACATATCTCTGAGCGAATAAACATAGCTATCCAGCGGGTATCCTCTAATCGCGAGTCACTCTCATTCAGTGCAAGTTTTGCTACTTCAAGTGACATGGCTTTATGGTATACGAAGCATCCTCCTTTTTTAGACTCTTTGTCTATACATGTATTAACATCGATCTTTGTACCGATATTTTTAGTCAGATGCTGCATGGAGTATGATTCAAGATCTTCTGCAGATCCACCCACGCTAAGGAACTCTTCTTTATATAAACTGAAAATGTTGCTCATCTTCATTGGTTTATCCAATTGAGCTATGAACACACTTAAATTAATGAATGCGTCATCATGATATGATCGTGCCGACTTATTTTGGCTAACAACTTTGGATGCACCGTGCAAAAATTCCGATTTACAGGATTTGTGATATTTAGCCTCCTTCGCAATGAGGTCTTCACCCACCGCTATAATCCTGCTCGCCAATGGGGAATCACAATTTTTGGCAGCCTTTATGATGGCTCCAACACTTTCTTGAGTTTCTATACTGTGAAGTGGCTCGTACTGTCCTACAACGCTTTTCATTCTTTTCCGCTTGTATGGACAGAAAAGACACGTTTCTCCGAAAACAACAGTCTTTGAAGTTGATGGTAGATCAGAACTCGACCGCGTTGTTTTGGTGGAGTGATACCTTCTGTGGAACTTGGGTGATATGTCTCTGGCCTTCTCTTCACTGCTGCATATTTACTCAAACACGTGGTTTGGTAAAACAGCCCTTCTTGCCACGCGCTAGGCATTTCACAGACCCTCTTAGTTGTATTGATGAATATGTCAGTTTTTAGTGTTTTTCTCCGCGCATATGAGCTCAAGATAGTTTTCCATTGCTGATCCTTCAGGGGTTTCTGAGTCCCACTTCCTTGATCACATATCACACAAACTGACGCCATCTTGATGACAAGAGCTGGATCAAGTCAAATTGACAAATAAATTTACTCAATATTTCCCTATATCCACAATCTTCTCCGTTTCCTTGAATTATAATAGGCCTCTGGAGTTATTGAGAATATGCATTAAATAGTTGTTCAAAAGGAAAATCATATTCTATTATCATATTATTTTGATTATATTAATTAGGGCATTTCTAGCGAAAATATGTGAGTAAAATGAAGACATATCGTTCTTTTTCAGTGAAACATGCGTATTTTACGAAAAGCCTCAATATTTATTCATATACGCAAACACCTGCATGGGTTTCTGTTAGCATTTCTCGTGACGGGGAAAGATAATGGATATCACTATACCAATCACAATGTTATTTTATAGTATAGTTACTCATTTATTTCGAATTATTGAGTCTCCGGAGACCTGTCCTCGATAGGAAATTTTTATAGCACGCCAGCACATCCAACGAATAATAAATTCCTGGAAAACTAATTATTGCGCTAACATATTAGCTGAGTAGAATATGTAGTTTCCGGGGTGGGGGAAGGTGGGGTGGGGGGCCTCGGACAGACGGATAACTTACATTTACAGGCATGCAGGCCTAGACTGCATATATCCCCCACCCCGTCCGAAGTTATTCCACTGTTTCATCGGGTGTTGTTTTTGAGGCTTGACCTGATTTCCGGATAGAAACAATTAAAGTTGAATTATTATTTATGATAGCGTGACAGCGTGAATTATTAGTTATATATGCTATAGCTTGGGTGGGAGGTTACCCATCCGCCACCCGACCCACACCCACAACGACACACACACAAGCACGGGCACACATGAATGTACACTGTGTGGTTGGGTTCGGGTGGGTGGGGTGAAGGGTGGATCGGGGTGCGGAATTCTGGGAATGCATTCATGTCATAGATGGAGTGGAAAAGGCGACCCTGGATTAAGGAACCTGTGGCTGACAGGCAGCAACAGACCCCAGTCAAATCAGCTTCAGAATATTCAACATACCATTTCTATATTAGCATTTTCTATTTCATCATATGTGCTGAAAGGGTTAGGGTTTTTTGTACACGTACACACCACATTTTATATTAGAATGGATGTCTGTGAAAATAATGCAATTACATCTATGTGGAAACTACGAGCTTATATCATACGCTATAATACGAATGTCGGCTATGGTTGCAGACCGAGGACCGAGGTCAGGAGGGGCAATGGGACAGTCACCCCACCTCACCCCACAAACCCCCCATGTTTGTGAAGTGTACTTTTTAAATCTGCTCATCCAACAGACAAGTTAGCTTCACGTAGCCAGATGAAAATGCATATTTACCTACAGAAATGCTGCCTGGATGCTCTTTGAATACTGTGATTATTTTTTGTCCACTGCGAAGGTCAGTGTGACATAGTAGTACTCAACGAAAAGATTCCAATCTAATTCAGCCATAGCATATTCTCTGTATCCCTTCCAAAAGGAATTGCTGTCATGAGGAAAGCACAGGCTTATTTTTCTGTCATTGATGTTTTGACACTCATATACGCATGGTCTGTTAATTAAAAGTGATTTGACGCTTGCAGTACTTGGGTTGAATTAATGACCATTTGGAAGATTTTGACACCATTCTTAAAAGATGGTTGCTGTCACCATGAAAGCACAGGTTAATTTTGCTGTCATCGATGTTTTGCGATTCTACTATGCCTAAGCTCTCGATATAAATTAATTTTAACCTTGCAGGACGTGGGTTAATTAAATAAATGGTGTTGAACACCGGAAGTCTACTGTCCTCCGAGATGTTCAATGTGAAATTGCTGTCATAAGCGTTTTTGCATATGGTGACCCTTGAAGAAACCCATGGCACAATGTTTAACCTTGCAGCGGATAGGTTGAATAAATGTAGATATGGAGCCTTGGTTCGCGCCCTTTTCTGTCAAGATGCACAGGTTGTGACACTGCAGCAATTCAGATTTTTACACAGTACCACAGAGCGGACTTATCTCGTACATCAAACCTTTTACAGCTGTTGGGCTGATTAACTTGCTTGGGTGCCTGGTCTATGTGTGTACAACTTTGTTGCAATCTGAGAATTTATGCATGTATGCCTTATACATGTACATGTAGATGTGGATTGCAAAATGCACTTACATGATGTATACATGTACATGTAGTTCAGAAATAAATTAACCCTTTAATGGTCAAGCCTGCCAAAAACCGGCCTCTGGTGGGCTTGAGAAATGTCCATTTGCAGGCCAAGAGAACTATTTTTGAAAATTTAGTACTGGAATGACTGGCTTGATAACCATGTCAGTCATTCCAGTACCAAATTTTCAAATATAGTCTGCTCTTGGTCTGCAAATGGAAATTTTCTATTACAAAATTAAAATTTTCCTGACTGTCAAAGGGTTAATAATGATTGACTATTTTTGAAAATTTAGTACTGGAATGGCTGGCGAGGTTATCGAGCCAGTCATCATTCCAATGACAAATAAATTAATTTTCAAAATTAGTCTTCTCTTGGTCTGCAAATGGACATTTCTGAAGACCATTGCAGAAGCTGTTCTGGCTGATGTGAGGGTTAAAGCCCTGGCTAAATGACGAATGCAATTTATCATGTATATAATGACATTGCAATGACTTATACCACATGTAGGCCGACATCACAATCAATTACCTAATTAATGATGCACAAATGTAGCTATGTCCTTTAAGAACTTTTAAAAGTCTGTCAGTTATACGAACTAAATGTCTACTATTTACCGGTAATAATCTTCTGACAGATTCTGTAGAATATTTTGACTCATTTGACTTGGCGCCATTGTTGCAGCACCCAGTAGAATTAGTTTCAAAATATTTAACAGCTTACCTGTTTGCTATCTGCAAACTGAGATTCATGGAGATCAGGGTTCGATCAATAACAACACGGGTAAAGCATGGGCGGAGCTTAGCTAGAGATGGCTGGGGCATAGTTTAAAGTGGATTCATTAATTGACACATTAACAATGTATGATGATCGCTAACCCTTTAATGCCACTTGCGCAGTCAAAGACTGGCTGGCCTAACAGCAGTTCAATTTAGACACTTTGCAGGCCAAGAGAATTACATGTACGACAAGGCAGTATGTAGAGACACTATATATCAAAGGCTGAAAATAACTAGGATACTGGCATGGATTGATATAAATATCTATAGACAATACAATACACAGAAATGGCAGTAGACCATTTTTGCTGATGGTTTGAAAATTCCACAGCTTAAATCTGTACAACAGGTTGATAATGAGTGTTTAAAAGTTTTATAACAAACTATTGAATATATTAGAAAGATGTCAGTGTCCAGAAGGATGATTATCAAATCTGTTAATTGTTCAATTCATGTTATCATAATTGTGAACAATTCATTACATGGAATTTATAGTATTGAGTGCACCCACAGCTTTGAAGTCTTATGGAACTCCGGCTGACTGAGTGGTGATTGGCTAGAATTTATTAGTTAAACGAGAACTTACCTGAAAGAGGAAGTTAGATGTTTGACTGTAATTCTAGCCAATCACCACTGGAAGCCGGAGTTACATGCCCACCTCTAGAAAAGAGGTCATAGTTTGAGATTTCATTTGGGAACATTTCTTGTCCCACCCTAATTTGGGATTACTGCACTGTGCACTCAATTTATCTTTGAAGACTGATCTCAGCAAGTCATGACACGTCTCTCATGTAACTCCGGCTTCCAGTGGTGATTGGCTAGAGTTACATGTAGCCCTCAAACTCGTTGAAAAAAATACAAATTTTCTCATAGGAAATATCCATTTGCAATCTAGACCAAGAGAAGACAAGCGAGCCAGTCGTCATCCCAGTGGTAAATTTTCAAGTAGTCTTTTCTTGGACATTTCTCAAGATCACTAAGTCATTTTTGGTCGAGTTGTCAGTGTTAAAGGGCTAAGACTATACATTTTTTAGATATGGGGAATTCATATCTAAAAGGAATACGCTTCTTGTCTAAATCATCTGGCATTATGACTGCTCTGTATATTTATACATGTACATGTTAAAGTGAACCCTTTCAGTAGGTAAACCAGCCAAAAATAGTTTCAGTTGTTTTGAGAAAATGTCTATTTTGCACACCAAGAGGGTATTTTTTAAAGATTACAACCGAAAAATTGGCTCAATAATCAGGCCATTCGCTCAGTTTTACCTCTTAAAAAATAGTTTTTGCTTCGCCTGAAAATGGATACTCACAGTTCAACAATTATGATTACCATTCTAGGCCATCTGAATGAAGCCTTTAACTGTTAACACTTACAATTTGACAGGGGTCCTGAGAAATGCCCATGAGTTTATACGGACCAACAGAAGAGTATTTTTGTAAATTTACAACTGGTATTACTGGCTCGGTCATTCCAGTGGTTAATTTTCAAAAATAACTCTTGGTTTGTATATTGGTCATTTTTAATTGGAAAACCCAAATTTTCATGTCCAAATATGAGGATCAAGGGTTTTACATATGAATGCTTATCGGGAGACATTGTGCCCAGTCAAATTAGTTTCAAAGTGTTCAAAAGAATGGTTATTAAATAGTACACATACAATTCGTACACATGACAGTCTATTATTAAGTTCTTAAATACGCCATTCATGATGAATTGAACCCGTAACTCCATGAACCTCAATTTCCCGAAAACTATACATGTCCGATAGGCTGTTGAATATTTTGAAACTAATTTGACTGACTGTTGTTGCTGCCTATGGCATCAACAGCGCACAGTCAAGTTACATGTAGTGTCAAAATATTCAACAGAATGGTTATTAAGTACAAGTTGTAGTAAAACCATACAATTCGTACACATGACAGTCTATTAAGTTTCTGACGGACCTAGATACGCCATCCATGACGTATTTTAATTGTGATGTCAGCCTACTTGTGACATAATTGATTATAATGTCATACATACTTGACTGACAGACTGTAGTCCGCTATTGCAGCACCGCAAACTTACAGAAATCTATCACATGCATGTCCTAGCTCGTCACTTTCCTCTGACATGAGATGTCCTCACATTCAGATCATGTATCATGAACTGAATGGACGCCTGCAAATATGGCATGTGAGTTCGGGAAATACAATATGGAAATGATTTAAGAGTCATTCATGTACGAGTTCTGGTAAAATGCAATCTATATGGAAACAATTGAATCGGTAATGTCCTAGTAGCCATCAATCAATATCAGGTTCCTTCACGCGGCGTTAGAGGTTATACTGGGCCGGGGCATTGATCGGGTGGGTAGGGATGGGGGGGGGGGGGGGGGGGGGGGGGGGGGGGGGGTGGATGGGAAGACTTCTAATGGATGATTTATTTATGCATAATTATTTCGGATACATACATGTACATGTAGAATATCTGCATAAATGTATACTAATTGAGTCCTTCTGCCAAATGAAGCGCTTAAACATGGCATCTTACAAATATCAAATAAGCATAAATCATTAGATATATCCTACAATTACATTCTATTCCGGCAACATAGTCAATACGTTTATGCGATATGTTCATCTAATTAATATACATGTCCATGTCTGTATCATCGTTCAATTAAAGGATAACTAACCTCATTTCATGATATCTAGATATGTACATGTACAGATGATCTAATAGGCCACTCATAAACTATGCATGGAATTTTAAGCTTCTTATCATCCTGCCAGACGGATATTTAGGATTTTGTAGCTAAATATTGGTACATGTACGTCTCTACCACTTATGATGGCCGTCATGATTTATTTTCAACCAGTTAGAAAAAATCTAATGTGTCTGCCTCGGTATATGTGCTCAGTCATAGGTGCCATCTACAGCATGAATTAGACTCTTCCACTTTATCCACTCATCATATGACGTCATAATTAACTACATGACTGTAGAATGACATCATAATCAATGATGTCATGAATGAGGTAGATCAGTACGACAGGGACATATAATTGAAGATGGACTATCCCGTGTGAAATAAATTTCAAGTTAACTTGGATTAGCTTGGATTTTCTTGAATATCCAAGCTATTGGAAAATTATTCAACCCATACCAGCTGGGATTTCCTTGAATTAGCTTGGACTTTATATAGTTGCTTGAACTTCTTGAAAATCCCCCTCTCAGAATTCAAGCTAGCTGGGATTTTCTAGGACTTTTTGAATATCATCATGAAAAAGTGCAAGCTTCTTGGATTTGCTTGGACCTTTCGGATTTGACAGAATTCAAGCTAGCTTGGATTTTCTAGGACTTTGTTTTGTCAGACATAAAAGAATTCAAGCTACTTGGATATCCTTGAATTTGTAGACTCATTTACGCTACCTTGGATTATCTTGAAATAGCTTGCACTAAGGCAAGAGCAGGTTCTGTAGTCATGTAGAGGTGACCTTGACCTGGTAAATTGGTGGGAAATTTAAAGTCTTTGTAACAAAGCAAACAGTACATTCATTGCATTGATCATTACCAGCTATGGATATATAGAATATGATAGTTTGGAAACACTGACAGTACTGTTAGATAGAATGCTTAGCATCAGTAACCTTAAATGGAAACAGAACTGTATTTTGAGGTATGTATTCTATTGATTTCCAGAGATTTATTCAGAATTACCAGTTTTGGTAAAGCTTTTTCAGTTCTATGTAATTAATTCAGTGATGACGACTTTCTAAATAATATGGTACATTGACAATCTATGTATATAAGAATAACAGACAAATCAGTCAGAAACTCATACATTGCTAATGTCTGGCTGAAATTGTATTTGTCATTGAGTAACTCAACTCCCATGAAGGTGATTTTGGTTTATAAGCATATATATTTATATATAATTTGTGTGGCAGCATTTATGTGTACGTGCATACATTTTATGTTAATGGCTAACCTATTTCAAAAGCTAGGATTAGCTGGGATTTTCTTGAAGTTCTAGAGAGCTGGGACTTTCTGGAATAAAATCCAAGATAGCTGGGATTTTCTTGAACGTTCAAGCAGGCTTGGATTTTCTTGAACGTGCAAGCAGCTTGGATTTTCTTGAATGTTCAAGCTAGCTGGAATATTCTTGGATTTTAAGTGGCCAATACCGGCAAGCTCGCTTGGATTATCTTGAATGTTCAAGTTAGCTCAGGTTTTCTTGAATGTTCAAGCTATCTGGAATTTTCTTGGATTTTACTTTAACTACGCCTTTCTTGGATTTTCTTGAATTATCTTGAATTTTATGTGGCCAATACCAGCAAGCTAATCCAAGCTTTTCCAAGTTATTAAAAGCTTGGATTAGCTGGTTTATTCAAGCTCCACAGAACTTGGATATTCATGAATATCCTAGCTTTTTTTGGCCTGGGATGCGTTGTTGCACGAATTGAATGTCTTTACTATTTAATCAAGATTCTGTTGAATACTTTGAAACTAATTTGACTGGGCGCTGTTGCTACCATAGGCAGCAATAGCACCCAGTCAAATTAGTTTCAAAATATTTAACAGCTTATTTGTATAGTTTTCTGGAAATTGATAGTCAAGTTCAGAGACCAATCGATCCATCCCTACATGAGTGAGGTGTGGGTGGAGCTTAGCTACAGGTGGGCAGGGCTTAGAAAAAACTGGAACGGTCCATTGAGTTTAGTACTATTTTGACCACAATGTAAGTAATGGTCTGTTGAATATTTTGGACTTAATTTGATTGACATTGCTGGCTTATATATATGCTGCCTTAATATGCAGCAATGATGTCTGTCTTATGCAGTAATGGCTTCGAATCAAATCAACACTTTAACACTCATATCAAGTGGTCTTGAGAAATGTTCATTTTCAGACCAAGAAGACTATTTTTGAAAATTTACCACTGGAGTGACTGGCTCGATACCCGAGCCAGTCATGCCAGTGGTAAATTTTCAAAAAGTGTCTTCTCCTGGTCCGCAAATAAACATTTTCGATGAGAAAATTGAAATTTTCTTGAACAAGCCTGAGGGTTAAAGGGATAAGCTATGTCAGAGCTGTAGTGTACCGCCACTTAAAACCGCTCCACTTTCGTTGCGCTTATTGCACGATTCAGTACGGAAAACAACAACTATTTACAGGCAACACAAAAAGTCTAGGATATCGCAAATCAGTTATCGACCAAACATTCCCCATCATTAGTCAGTGGTAAATCTTTTAGTAAAAATAGTCATGGAAGCCAGACAGACTATTTTTGAAAATTTATCACAGGAATGGCTGGCAAATTTTCAAAAATAGTCTTTGCTTGGCCTGAAAATGAACATTGCTGAAGGTCACTGCAGAGTCCGGTTTTGGCCGGCTTGACCGCTAAAGGGTTAAAGGCACATGTACTGTACATGTATATACAATGTGCGTGTATGTGTGCGTATGCATGCGTGCATGTGCGTATGAATGTATGTGTATCTACAACTTTTAACATGAGTCAGATCTCTCATGCTTATCCATTATTGATGGTCAAAATTGATTTAGAAAATTAACCCTTTAACCCTCAAATTTATTCAGACATAAATTTTCTGATAGAAAATGTCCATTTGCTGAACAGGCAGACTATTTTTGAAAATTTATCACAGGAATGGCTGGCAAATTTTCTAAAATAGTCTTCGCTTGGTCTGCAAATGGGCATTTCTCAACACCACTACAGAAGCCATTACTTTTTTATACACTTACATGCAGCCACTGTTCTGTCAAGGCCGGGACCTTGCACCATTTACATAGTATGCAGTGCTAACAATGTCACAATGTCCCATCATCATATGTAGCTGAGCACATGGGTCAAGGACACACAGGATTTAAGTCTATACATGTAGCTAACTTCCATAACTGACCCACAATTTGACAAAATGACCCATGTTTTCTAGACGGAGTTGGCTATTTGATCACACTCATCTGCCGCTAGACATACAAGTGTAACTGACATGACTGGCTCAGTAGAATCCTGGACACGTATACTATATACACTGGCATTTTTGCTCACCGTGGACAGGAACATAGGGCTATTCAAGTTGATATTAATCAACTGATCAGTGTAAAGTTTATTGAAACACATGATTTCAGCATAACGTACATGTAGAATCATAGTCATAGAATGATCACCATTCACTTATACATAATATAGGTGAGAAACAAGCAGACACTACAGAAGTTTTACTAGGTCAACAGGAGACACTACCAATAGTAAATTATGCAAGATATTATACATACATGTACCGTAAAACATACATTGTAGGGCCGAGGTTTGTGAGGATTTTCACGAACCGAACCGATTCACGATGCAGATGTCAGAACCACTAACTGGTTCATGAAGCTTTTTAATATGCTATTGTATGCGAGAAATTACTCCTAACAGAAAATAACATTTAAAGTTCCATTCATGGTCATATTCGTAAATCAAACTTAGAGGACATTTAGAGATTGCGTGTCTATTAGCTCTTTTACCGACAAATCCCTAAGAGTAAATTCGTTATGATATAAAACGTACTCTGATGAATATTTAAAATTAATTTGACTAGAAGCTGTTAGGCAGCAACAGCTCCTAGTCAAATTAATTTCAAAATATTCAACAGCTTTCCTGTATGGTTTTCCTAAAATTAGATATGGGAATTCATCGTTGAAAGGGTTTAAGTTTTCGTATGGTTCATCAACCACACCAATCCCATGCAAGCGAACCAAACCATGATTCGCCATCCATTGGTTTGCAATTTTCCGAACCAACGTTCATTACAGCGCTAATAAATAGGAGACACTATCAATAAATAGCAAATTATGCAACATATTATACGTACATACGTCACATAAAACATACATGAACATGTAATATATTTCATATATTTCAATTAGTATAACAACATACATAAAAACAGGTAAATTATTTTTCTCACCTGTAGTTAAAAAGCAGGAATTTCTCAGTTTCAAATACATACAAAGTAAAAAGCTTAAATCAATAGCGTTTTAAAGCTCTATATGTGTCTATAAAGCTATATATACATGTATATGTGTGTGTGTGCCACCATCCAAGGTCAGGTGACTATGAGTCAGAATAAGTCACAATAAATACATTATAACCATGTAGGCATAATAATAATTTACAACTTAATAATGTTGAACTTGGATAGAACTTGTAAAATACATTGCACAAATGTACAGCACTATACGCCTTCACCATTAGTAATGTTAACCCTTTCACTGACAAATCACGGATAAAGAGCAATGTACTGTACATATGTGTATACTCTTTCCAGTACAAAACTTATTCTGCTGAATATTTTGAAATTAATTTGACTGGAAGCCATTTTTTGCCCGAGGCAGCAATGGCTTCCAGTCAAATTAATTTCAAAACATTTAGCAGTTTTCCTGCCTAATTGAAAATGAATATGCAACACAAAACTTATTCTGTTGAATATTTTGAAATTAATTTGACTGGAAGCCATTGCTGCCTTGGAGTTAAATTAATTTCAAAATAATCAGCAGTTTTCCTGCCTTGAGAATGAGATACAGCAAATTCATCGGTGAAAGCGTTAATACTGCAATTATTAAATACATTTGTACACGTAATATGTCAAAATGCTAGCAATTTATAGCCATTTTAACAATTAACCCTTTCATGGTTAAAGTCTGAAATCTGCCAAAACCGGCGTCTGCAGTGGTCTTGAGGAATTTCATTCGCAGGCCAAAGAAAAACTATATTTTTCAAATTTATCACTCGTATGACTGGCTCGATAACCAAAATCAGTCATTCCACTGGCAAATTTCTAAAGATGGTCTTCTACAACCAGTAAATCAAAATTCAATAAGCAAATTTAATATTCTAGCCATTAACTTGTTAATCCTGTGATGCGGTCAAGTCCTTAAATTTTCTCATAGAAAATGCCCATTTACTGATGAAGAACACGTTATTTTTTGAAAATTTATCACTGGAATAACTGGCTCCTGAGTCATCGAGCCAGTCATTCTTGTGTTATTTTTTCAAAAAACTTCTCTTGGTATGAAATTGGGCATTTCGCTACACCCCTTTGAGAAGCTGTTTTTGAGAAGTGTGACGGTTAAAGGCCATTATATGGTTAAGATGTAGTTGTTCACATACATGTCATGTTTGTCATAGGGTGTCAAGTACACTGTGATAAATGCCAACTCTACACGAACTACTTAACCTGCTTACAGCTTTAATTGTCAAGATTGATCAAGAAAAATTGCTATTTCCGCTTATAATGAACACCCATTTGCAGGATAAGAGAAGACTATTTTTGAAAATTTAACACTGGAATGGCTGGCTCGATAATCGAGCCAGCCATTCCAGTGATAAATTTTCAAAAATAATCTTCTCTTGGCCCGCTAAATTTGCATTTCTTAAGATCACTGCAAAAGTAATTTTTGGTTGGCTTCAACATTAAAGCGTTAAATCCTAAATGCACACAAAATGCTTGACAATTATAATATGCTAAAAGGCCACTTTAAAAGCCTTGACCAACAAATACCAAAAACCAATCGGACATTAATGTATTCTCAACCTCGCCATCCCATTTTTGTCACACTGTAAAATCAGATTTTCATGATTTTTATTGTTAGCCACACTTTTTTAGATTTTCCAGATTTTTTCGGATCACTGTTGTGGAATTCGAGTGTATAGTGACTGTATTTCCCGTCCAAATCGGACCTGTAGTTTAATCTGCGTTTCATGTATCCAAAATATCCAGAAATTCATCCAATCCGGCCAGTCTTGAAATCCTCTTGCACGGCAAGATGCATCATTGTGTTGAAATTTGAGCCAAAATGGATCAGCAGTTTTTTAGATACAGCTCTGGATTGTGGATACACAGAGAGACACTATCGACGGACAGATTGACGGATAGGCAGGCCGACAGACACGACAGACCCAATCACAATACCCTTTTCCCCTTAACGGGGCGAGAACAAAAATATCTTACACGCCTTATATTAAAATTGAGTGTGTCATGGAGAATAAAGATGCCCCTTCCAACATTCAGATGAGGGATCCATCTGACAAATTTTTAACCAGAAATGTAGTTGCAATGCAACCATGAAGATCGACTTTACGATTTTGCATTGATCTAATGAAGCTTGACTTCAAACATGAAATAAATATATAAGGCTTATCAATACCGTTATCAACAAGAGGCCGAAGGACCTGTATTGCTCACCTGGACCAATGTTTAGCAGCTGAAACAATTACTGTACATTTAAATACCGGTAGACATGATGGATAATTTTCGAAAAATCAAAGATGGCAACCATAGAAATTTACCAATCAAAATTCTCGTTTGATATGTTGAAGACTACCATGATAGAATCATTCCACCCAAGTTTCGTTGAAATCTGTCCACTAATTATGGAGCGTTTTCAATGGTTCTGGAAAATTCATAAAAATCCCAATGCATGGCCACCAAAAAAATCGACAAGCAAAATTCTGAATAGTTGTTCTAGAGCCTATCCCACCATATAGAATCCTTCCAGGCAAATTTGAATAAAATCCACCAAGCGGTTCTGGAGGATCGACATTGAAAATTTCTGGTAAATCTTTCATAGAATTTTATTTCACAGAGTCCACCCATTAAAATTCTGAACAGATGTTCTGGAGCCTACCGTGATAGGGTCTGTCAAGCCAAATAGGGTTGAATCTGTCAAGCAATTAATGATGAGTAGCGTTTTGACAATTTATCATAAATTCTAAGATACATGTATTCACCCAAGAAAAATTGAACAATCAAAATTGTGTATACAAGTTCTGAAGCCTAGCAGCTCCATAGGATTAGGGTATTAAAAAAAATCTGGGACTAAATCACCCCAAACATGGACAAAACTACATGTAAATTCGGTAGACAAATTCTGAAGCTTACTCCTATAGGTCCTTCCAGCCAAATTAGATTGAAATGTGCCAAGCAGTTAATGAGGAGTACCGTTTTTAAACAAATTAAGTTGATGGAGGGACGACAAATGAGACGGTCGATATACGAATCAGTGACCTTGACCTTTGACATTTTGAATGCAACAACTGTTGTGTGATGTCCTGTCATTATATGGAGGCGTGTCTCCAAGTTTGGTTCCGATATGATTAACCAAACATGAGATATAAACAGAAAAGTTGATCTAAACGGAAAATGTTAAAGTTGCAAAGGTTCTTACCAAGGTCACAACCTTGACCTTTGACCCGAACTTCTTTGTGTGATGCCGTGTCATTATAAGGAGGCATGTGTCCCAGTTTGGGTCCACTATGATTAACCAAACATGAGATATTTAACCAGAAAAGTTGAGCTAATTGGAAAATGTTAGTTAAAAAAAAGGATTTAGTCATGTAAGTTTTTGACCTTATATATGGAGGCATGTCCACAAGTTTGGATCCAGTATCATTAACCAAAGAACCAAAAAAAATCATTAACCACAGATACATTTTGTAAGTTAAGCTAAAGGCAAATTGGCCGCCGCCGCCACCACCACCGCACGACGCGCAGGGTATCGCAATAGCTTGTTTTTACATAGAAAATGTCCATCTGCAGATCAAGACACCATTTTTGAAAATTTCCCACTGAAATGACTGGCTCAGTTATCGAACCAGGCAATCCAGTGGTAAATTTTCAAAAATAGTCTTCTCTTGGTCTGAAAATGGCCATTTCTCAAGTCTACTACAGATACATGACAGATGCTATTCTGGCCGGTGTGTCAGTGTTAAATACATGTACATGTAGTTAAGAAACTGACCGTGTTATTATTGAAACCACTTACATGACTTTGTACAGTTTTACTTGAAACTGTATTTGTTTATCGGAGTAAGTGAAACTACAAGACCAGCGTCGTGAAACCGAAACCAGTTTCGCCATCATCGAATGAACCCTAAGGTCTGTGAATATATTCCATTGTTACTGTAATTTGTTAGCTTACCTGACCTGAAGGTGACTGAATTTCGGGAATTTCCGCACAACCATTTTATGCTAAAGAACAAGTTATTTCAAAAGCGATAATTAGCCATCACTTTCTTGGATTATCATGATTATTTAAGTTCCTCACAAGCTCACATATTCAAGAATACATGTACCCAACATTTTTGGGCCGAAAATCATGTGCATGTAATTGTCAATTGAAAAAGCTTAACATGCACCACTGTAGACACTGATAATGACTCTGAACCACTGTCTTTGTGAGTTAAAGATTAATGTACATGTATATGTATAAGATCTGAGAACAAAAATGAATTAAAGGTTCCTCCAACCCGTATGACATCCTATGGGTCTAAAACATTTTCATACGCAGCTGCAATCGAATGGAACTTGCTTCCACTCGATGTTAAATCCTGTCCTACATTGGCCTCGTTTAAGCGCAGACTGAAAACCATCCTTTTGAGCCAATGTCATCAAAACTGTTAACTTAAAATTTACGTTTTTCGTCGTTTTGTAAGCGCATAGAGCACGCCTTTCGCGTGGAGTTTTGCGCCATATAAGTGTACTATTATTATATGTCGTGAAATATGGTTAGACCACTTTTAATATACATTAACGTGCATGCCATGTGCAATGAACATTTTGTATAAAACTGCAATCCCAGGCTTACATACATGTACACTCGAAAATCATGTGCATGTAATTGTCAATTGAAAAAGCTTAACATGCACCACTGTAGACACTGATACTGACTCTGAACCACTGTCTTTGTGAGTTAAAGATTAATGTACATGTATATGTATAAGATCTGAGAACAAATATGAATTAAAGGTTCCTCCAACCCGTATGACATCCTATGGGTCTAAAACATTTTCATACGCAGCTGCAATCGAATGGAACTTGCTTCCACTTGATGTTAAATCCTGTCCTACATTGGCCTCGTTTAAGCGCAGACTGAAAACCATCCTTTTGAGCCAATGTCATCAAAACTGTTAACTTAAAATTTACGTTTTTCGTCGTTTTGTAAGCGCATAGAGCACGCCTTTCGTGTGGAGTTTTGCGCCATATAAGTGTACTATTATTATATGTCGTGAAATATGGTTAGACCACTTTTAATATACATTAACGTGCATGCCATGTGCAATGTACATTTTGTATAAAACTGCAATCCCAGGCTTACATACATGTACACTGTCATTAAATTTGGCCAGTTCATTCTTTTGCTAAATATGCGTTCATGTATACATTTGAACAAACAAAATGTTGATCCAAGGACAAGTTCAGGTCTATTTTTAGGAAAAAAATAACAATCCAATATTTTTGTCAATAGCACAGAATACGGGTAAAACTTGTATTAATTTCCCTCAGGCTTGCATATATGCTTATACATGTAAGCATGAACTATTTAACACTCAAACTGGCCAAAACCAGCTTCTGCCATCCATGTCGTAAGTCTTATTTTCAAAATTTCCCTACTGGAATGACTGGCTCGATAACCGAACCAGTCATTTTCAGTGGTAAAATTTCGAAAATCTCTTGGCCCGGAAAATGGACATTTTGCATGGGAAAATTAAAATTTTTCTTGAAGTAATTTAAGGATTAAAGAGTTATTAATATAAAGTAGTACATGAGTTCACTGATTGCTACTCAACCACAGACAGCCTCATCACTCATGGTTAGTTTGAGTCTACATGATTAGCCTAAGGTATGTAAGGGGAAGAGGGTATTCACTGCCCGTGTCTGAAGATACATGTATACATGTGTATCTCAAAATCTATGGAATCGAACTGGCTCAACATTTAACACTCAAATTTTCTCAAGAAGATTTCAATTTTCTCATAGAAAATGTCCATTTGCAGATCAAGATTATTTTTGAAAATATACCCGTGGAATGGCTGGCTCGGTTATCGAGCCAGTCATTCCAGTGGTAAATTTTCAAAAATAGTCTTCTCTTGGTCTGAAAATTGACATTTCACAAGACTACTGCAGAAGCCATTTTTGGCTGATATGAGGGTTAGTGCTTTTCACAACACATGATTTCCAGACTTTTGTTGTGAGCTGGATAAAAGAACCCGGATCTGGATCGGATCAAATTCTTGATCTGTGAATATCTCGCAAACAGCTGGTCTGATTTGGCTCAACTTTTAACATGCTAAACACAAGAAAGGATGTGACCATAGATATAAGGTTTCCATAACTTTGGGCAGGATCCCAAAGATTTTCAGAGATCCCTTTTTTTTACTTTTTACAAATTTATGACAAAAACGTACATGTAGTATTTTAAAATTTTTAATTACACAATGTATCACGATCTGTTTACAAGCAGATCTATGGTTTAATCACGTAATAGCCTTGAATGGCCAAGAAAATTCATATTTCTATTACCAGGTTAAAGTGGCAAGAAACAATAATATAGCTGACAATAGACTGGTAATAAGCAGCTGACAACAGACCGGTAAGAAACTAATTTGTAGCTGACAAGACAAGGGACTGGCATGCAAATGACAATACACTGGTAGGAAGCTGGTATCACACTAACAATAATCTGACAATAGACTGGTAACAAATGGTAAAACCGCTGGTAGATTCTTGTCAGTGTATCGTCATATGTATCGCTAGTGTGTTGTCAGCTAACTGGCAATAAAGTATTTGGGACAATCATCTGACAAAATACTGACAATATAGCTGACAATACACTGAAACCGTTCCAAATCCCTCCTATTGTCAGATGTTAAGGATATAACCAGTCTGTTGTCAGATGTTAAAATGTTACCAGTGTATTGTCAGTTTATTGTCAGATAATTTCTCCTATTAGATATATGTAGGACTTTGTAAATTTTTTGTGTCTTCACTTACTGAGTTTCATAAACCATCATTACCAGTCTGTTGTTAGTCTATCACCAGCTTATTGTCAGTGGGTCAGAGCACAGGATGATATCTGACAAACTGGCAATAGACTGTCAATACTGGCAATCATCTGACAATGTATTGCCAGTTTATTACCAGATCTGACAACAGTATGACAACAGACTGGTTTTACACTGACAATAGACTGGTAATAAAGGAATTTTTTGTACGGGACACTTTCTCTGAACAGTATTGAAATAGACTGTCGAATGTAGTGCCATTAATATGCCCTATGTGCATGATTACGCTTCCAGAGCCGGAGGACAAATGACTCTGCATGTGCAAGCAGGTTTTGTTTGAGAAATCCTGGCTTGTGCAGACAATACATGTACATTTAGACCACATGAATATGGTGTCCACTAGTTACAACGATTATGGAGTCAGGGCATTGCATGCTGGGTAGCATTGTACGCTGGGTACCATTGCATGCTGGGTAAATTGAACAGGCATCTCATATCTCGGGCAAAAGTGTCTATACACATGTATTTAATGGGACATGAGTTTTAACTATACACAATTCAAAAATTACAGTTTAGTTACCAGGAGGCGGCTTTGACCTCTCTGCTCAGAATTTAGGCGGGAAAGGTTATATATAAAATTAGGCCTCGCTTTTCCCAAGGTTGGGATTCTGCAAAACCTATAATGTTAAAAGGTCCCAGCTTTTCCCAAGGTTGGGTCTTTGCAAAAAGTAGAATATTTAAAAGTCCTACATGTAGCTTTTCCCAGGGTTGGGACTCGGGACATTCCAGGATTTTTCAAAGACCTTGACTTTTTTCATTTCATGGGAAAAAAATCCCGGGATAACTCGGGACTTCCTGGGATATCCCAGGAATCACGAAAAAGTCAGGAATTTTTTCTTCAAGGGTAAATAGATTCATAGCCATCAAAAAAGTCCAATGTTTAACCTATTAACACTCATATCAGCCAAAAACGGCTTCTGCACTGGTCTTGAGATATATCTATTTGCAGTCCAAGAGAATACTACATGTATCTTTGAATATTTACCGCTGGAATGACTGGCTCGATATCCGAGCCAGTCCTTCCAGTGCTAAAATTTCAAAAATAGCATTTCTTTGGCCTGCAAATGGATATGTTCTATAAGAAAATTTAAATTTTCTTTAACAAATTCGAGTGTTAAAGGGTTAATGCAATAAAATCTTAGTGTGAAAAACAATCTTTAAATTTCCATCCAATTTACCAAAAAACGGCTTCTGCAATTGGCTTTCAAAATGTTCATTTGCAGACAGAGATTTTTTTATAATTTACTACTGGCATGACTTGAATGACAGGCTAGATAAGCTACATGTAGCCAGTCATTCCAGTGATAAATTATAAAAAATAATCTCTTGGTCTGCAACATATTTGATAGAAATTTTTTATTTCTTTAACAAGTTTGAAGGTTAAATTGTTATGGTTCTGAGTAAATTTTAATGACCTGAAATACAAATTATATATGGAGCGACGTCAGTTAACCATTTATCCTTCAAGCTGGTAAAAAACATCCTCTGCATCTCTTCACTTGAGAAATACTTATTTGGAGAATAAGCGAAAACTATTTTTGAAGATCTACAACTGCACTGACTGGCTTGAAAACTGAGACAGGCATTCTAGTGGCAAATTTTCAAAAATAGTCTTTTCTTGTTCCTCAAATCAACAAAATAAATCTATGAGAAACAGGGATGGTGTCAATCCCATTTTATCAATTCCAATTCTATTTCAGTTTCCACATCAATTAATTTTATCAATTCCAATTCCACCAGACAAGTTCAATTCCAATTCCATTTGATCAATTAGAAGTCCAATTCCAAACCAATATTTACCTGAGATCAACATTGTTATATTTTAACCCTTTAATGCCCAAGATTGGCCAAGAAAGAATAGATTTATCATTAACAAATAACCATTTGCAGGATGAGACTATTTAAAAAAATTTAACAATGCAAATGACTGGCTCAGTTATGGAATCAGTCATTCCACTATTAAATTATCAAAAATAGTCCCTTAGCATACTTATGATCCTTCCTCAAGACCAGTGCTGAAAGCATTTTTGGCTGGCTTCTCCGTTAATATTTAAAACAATTAGAATACAAGTTGTTGTTGCCAATAGGTAGTCTATAATACGGTTAATTAATTTTAAAATATTCAATAAAGCATCTAATAACAGTCTATAAATCTATAATCTCTAATATCTTTCAGTCAAATTATTGTCCAAAAAGTCAACATTCAGCAGATCTTATTTTTAGTTCATTTGATTTACTTAATGCCATGTCTAATTATTATAGATGTACATGTAAACATTGCTATCTAAATGTTTGCATTAAAAAGCATTAGAATACCATGTATATAGTACAGTACTGAGTGAGAGTACTGAGCGCATGCATGTACAGTTTGAATAACAACTCTAGTCCAGGTGTCTGTGTTTTAAAAGCTAAGACATTTCACAGAGGGGGGGTTGTTCAATGATTCCTTTGTTATGTAGGAGGGTGTAATTACAGGACAATTATCTTGTAATGTACCGCTTTCTTCTCCCATTTCATTCCATGCAGATGATAGTTATTACTTTACTGAACACTATTGCTAGCATCTTGATGAATAATTTTAACACAATTTGGTTATCTTGGTTCTAGCTTATATATTTGAAATCATTTTAACTAATTTGTATGATTTTAAAGATGGCATGATTTCATAGGGATGAAAACCTGTTTCTAGGGAATGCAGAATGAAATTAGTTCCTGATCAGAGGCTTGGATTGAATAAAGGAGGTACAAAGCTCGCATAGAATAAAAGGATAATTGGTCACTCACTGGTCAGGGAGAATTGAGTTAATTCAATAATGTATTAAAGTTCATAGCATTTATCAGATCTTTATTTTGTCAATTCAGAGCGAGAGATTATTTTTGAAAATTTACCACTGGAATTACTGGCTCAGTTATCCAGCTAGCCACTCAGTGGTAAATTTTCAAAAATAGTCTTCCATTGGCCTGCCAATGCAGATTTCTCAACCTCATTGTAGAAGGTGTTTTGGACGGCTTAGCTGTTAAGGGTTAACGGCTAACTTGCTCATCACTGAATTATCAGGATAACAAATTCTAGTTTTCAAACCAAAGATATAACTAAGTTGTTAAAATTAATTTTAATAGAACTGTTGCAGCCATAGGAGACAAAAGTATTCAGTCAAATATTCATTTTAAAATATTCAATAAAGCATCTAATAACAGCTGGCCTAATAAATATCATCAACCGGCATATAGAATGAAATGTGGTAAATGGTATCATATCGATGACTAGAGATGAAATGCATTGTGGCATATAAAGAGCAGTGCATAATTTACAGATATTACATGTACATTTTATCGCCATCAATGTTCAGTAAATCTATGACAAATACGACTGGAATAAATTGGAATTGAATTGGAATTTATCAAATCCGGTCAATTCAAATTATCAATTCCAAATCCAATTCCAATTCCGGTGTCTTGAAATTTATCAATTCCAATTCCTGAATCCTCAAGATTAATCAATTCAAATTCCAATTCCGGAATTGAATTTGAATTGACCGATCAATTCCAATTCCAATCGGAATTGACCCCACACCTGATGAGAAAATTTAAATTTATTTGGACAAAATTGATGAAATCAAATGGTTAAGAAACATACACATGTAGTTAATTTTCATAATTACTTACATGTACATGTATCATTATCAGTTAGATTGAAGCTGGGTCAGATAGGCAGAAATTTCATCTAAATTAAGTCCTGCCATGCCTGGTGTCTGGGAAAAACAACGCTGTTTTGAACATACACATGTACATGTAGTTACTGAGGTAAATGTACATTTTGTACTGATCACGAATACACAGCATAAATTTAAACTTTTAGGTTTTATTTTAATTTGCTAGTCTGTCAAGATAAATGAGTCACAGACATTATTAGTCAGTCACGTGTCTAAGACTCTAACTGGGCCTAATGGGTCATACTCACATACTTCATTTAACCCCCACCCCACCCCCTTCACTGATACATTCACTCTATCTCTATCTGACAATAAACAAACATCAAAGCTGTTAAATTAAAATGACTGGAAGCCATTGCCGCCTTAATGGCTTACAGTCATAGGTATTAATTTTAAAATAATGAACAGAATATGCTACATGTACACGTCGTAAATATCTTACTCATTCAGTGATTTGCTGTTGAAAGGGTTGTACTATCATTGACTTTATTAGAACAGTTAACCCTCGAAATGTGATCAAAAAAATTTAAATTTTCTCATAGAAAATGTCCATTTATAATGTACAGACCAAACATTATTTTTGAAAATGTATCACTTGAATGACTCAGGCTCAGTTATCAAGCCAGTCATTCTAGTGGAAAATTTTCAAAAATAGTTTCCCCATAAAGGCATTTCTTAAAACCACTGCAGAAGGCTGATGTTGACCAGCTTGAGTGCTAATGGTTAATATATTATTATCTATAGGCTATATGTCCCGCCTTTAACACTTTCACCCTCATTATCAGCCAAAAACGCCTTCTGCAGTGGTCTCAAGAAATGTTCATTTGCAGACCAAGAGACCATTTTTGAAAATTTACAACCGGAATGACTGGCTCGATAACCGAGCCAGTCATTACAGGGACAAATTAAAAAAAATAGTATTTTCTTGGTCTGCAAATGAACATTTTCAAAGAAAATTTAAATTTTCTTGAATAAATTTGCCGGTTAAATGATTAATGACTAGTACTATGTTCTTATATTTACTACCATTGTACATGTACTTTATTAGCTTGAAGTACATGTACTTTCTTCATGAATGCTCTTGAGCAAAATATGAATCTTGATGGTTATTAAATATTGAAAAGAATTTTATTGAACACTTCTCCGTTACATGCACCAAATCATTTCGGAAATAGTAACCTACCTTAACCCTCTAATACTCATATTGAAGCCAAAAACGGCCTCTGCATTAATCTTGAGAAATGTCCATTTGCAGACCAATAGAAGACTATTTTTGAAAATTTATCACTCGAATGGCTGGCTCGATAACCGAGCCAGTCATTCGAGTGATAAATTTTCAAAAATAATGTTCTCTTGGTCGATTTTCTACGAGAAAATTGAAATTTTCTTGAACAAATTCTAGGGTTAGAGTTAACTGTCACACTGCTGCAATCCACCAGATAACAATTTCAATGAGCAGACGCTTCACTTGCTGGATATTTTGAGAACATTTTGACTGAAAATCAAATTGTTCTCAAAATATGTACATGTAGAGATATAAGCCCTGGAATAGGCAGGGTTTGTACACCTTTCAGTATTTGAAATTCCATGACTTTTCCATGACTAAAATTTAAAAATTCCATGACCTCCAAGATTCAATAGCTAGGTCAGACAGTCAAATTTGTTTCAAAATGTTCAATAGCATATAGTGAATCATATGGAACTCACTTTTTATCTAGGGAAATGGGTCAACATGTGAGAATTTCCGGTACATTTAAAATAAAATCTGAGGTTTTCACATTAAAAATTTACGAATAAAATTTCTGAATGGAAGTTCTAGAGCCTATGATCATACATGTAGCACCATTTCAGCCCAAATTGGTTGAAATCGTTCAAAATGGTAACAAGCAATATGGCCATTTCTAGAAAGTTTTGAACAAAATGACCCCAAAAATTACCTATTAACACTCATATCAGTCAAAGACAGCTTCTGTAGTGGTCTTGAGAAATGTCCATTTGCCGACCAAGAGAAGACTATTGTTGAACATTTTTCTAAAATTGTCTTCACTTGGTCTGCAAATTGACATTTTCTTTGAAATATGTTTACATTTTTTTTAACAAATTTAAGGCTTAAAGACTAGGCTTCTACTTGGCCAAGGTGTTCAAGAAAAAAATTGAAATCCATTCCTTAAATTGGTTACTTTCACGAATATATTGTGCACTAATAGATAGCACGCAGGGGAAAACTTGACAAAATATGAGCCAAAAAAGCCTTATACAGGTATATAACACGTAGTCATAGCTCAGAAATATTGCAAAACATATTTTTCTGACTAACGAAAATTGGTAACTTTACCGCTAGATTCAAAATAATAATAATAATAATAATAATCCCTTAGTGGCTAAATATCTGGTTATTTTTATTAATATTAACACGTTTATTTCATACTTTAACTGTAATAGAATGCATAAAACCATCTTTGAGCAAGAAATACATTCAATATACAGGGGAATCCCCATACGTTAGCGAGAGCGAAATATCATCGCCATCTAATTATCATAATGTAACCAAGTCGGCCGAGACGAAATCGTCCACATGGACAAAAATCTTGCCAATAAATATACTGCTGAATGCATATGCTGAGTAGGAAATAGTGAATTTATTGCTCAAATTGTTTTAAAAACATCTGTACATATTGGCGTTACAAACCTGTTTTTATTTGGGAGGCCTCCTTCCAGTCCAGACATAGTTCAGTGGAATGCCTCCAATCACAAGAGTTTAATTTGGCCTTCCAACATAAGAAGCGATCTAACCTCATTTTAATTCTTACGTTGTTTTGGGTCATTTTATGTTGGTTGGACATATGACTTTGATAATAAATGAAATCATGTGATCGCAGCGATAAAGAAATGAAATGTGTATTTCCGAGCTTTATTTCCTTATTTTACATTTGTATGCCATCAGATTTTATTTTTATTTAGGGAGATTATCATTTTCCATGACTTTTATCAAAATGACAAATTTCCATGACTTTTCCAGGCCTGGAATTTAGATTTTCAAATTCCATGACTTTCCAGGATTTCCATGACCCGTGCCAACCCTGAATAGGGTGTCTGCAAAAACTCAGCAGTTAGATGGTTGTAATCCTTTAGCTCTCAAATGTCTTTTAAAAAATATAAATTTTCTCATACGAAATGTCCATTTTCAGACCAAGAAAACTTTTTAAATTTAGCACTGGAAAGACTGGCACGGTTACTGAGCCAGCCATTCCAGCATTAAATTTTCAAAAACAGTCTTCTCTTAAGTCTGAGAATGGACATTACCAAGACCACTGTAGAAGCAGTTTTCCATTTTGTGCAACTTGCGCTAAAGGGTTACGGCTAAACCACAAAATTTTCAGATTGTTAAATCACATTCCAATTTTCATAGACATATTACAACCCGTATTCATTTGGAAAACATTGTTGCTCACTTTCATTTCTTTAATGTCCGTGATTTAGCTGTAATATTAGGATAAATAGCTGCATATGTAGCAGAGCTCTAGATAAGCAGGGTTTTGCGTTTTCACCCAATAAAAATAGCCAACCACCCAATTACTTTTTAACATCATGAGTTCCGAAATAGCTAATCACCCAATTACTTTCACTTCGGTTGCTAATAATGTATAATAACCTAACTATGAAAACCCAATAAAATCTTTTAAAAACCCAATTTACTAAATTTCTAGGAGTGAATCACCCAATTACTGAAAAGCTTATCTAGAGCTCTGATATGTAGTAAACATCTGACTACCTGACATATGTATATGGGGTAATAACGACATGCTGTCGGTGAGGTCAGTGGTCGGCCGTGTGTCAGGGAAGCGGGGACCGTCTCTAGCCAGATAGCTTTATGCTTATGGTGTGGAGCTGATGGATCCAGTGACTTTCTTTTCGTTTTCTCCAAATGGTGGAGTTACTGTCCTCTGGGTCTGATATTTCGACCCACTGTGGTTGGGGGTGCTGTTGGTCATTAAGATTTAACAACCTTGGATGCGATCAAAAGAAAATTTTATGCTGTGGGTTACAATCTCTGATAACTTGGATCTATCTGACGACGGAAAGTAAGTGATAACTAGATTGTTTGGTCGATGACGTGTCATAGCCATCGACCACGTTCACTACTTTGACCACTTTAGCCTACCCCACCCCCAGGGGAGAAGGCAAATGTAATACCAGAAATGTGGCTGCAATGCAACCATGAATCTCGACTTCATGACAGCAATGAACTATGAAGATTGACTTCAAACATAAAATAAATTTAGAAGGCTTATCAACAAGAGGCCCAAGGGCCTGTAACACTATCCTGGACGGTGTATGGCAATAAGGGCTGCCAGCAGAGAAGGCCGCTACTATGTCAACCAAGAGCCATCAGAAGACGGCATATCCACCCGGATCCAAACATGTCAGATAAATATACATCGTAGCTAAACTGTAGTTGGGTTGACATCTTGAAATGATTGCCAGAGATGGACGGACCGACAGACTGACACACATACATTCTATACAGATGCATGGATGTACAGGCATACGGATAACACATGCACATCTAAAAGTGGTAATAAGAATCCTTACTAAGTTTCAATAGAATCACAGCTAAATTGATGTGTTGACAAGAAATGATTGGTACTGTAGTTTATTAATCGGCTTAAAGGTATTTAAATGGAGATAACGCTGTAAAGAATAGTTTTCTGGCCGCGAAAAAAGCACATGCACATCTTCGGATGGTAATGACTAGATTTACCATGTTTCAAAAGAATTGTAACTAAACTGTAGGAGTTGCATTGACAAGGATGGACCGACAGCCGAACATACATTTTGGACAGATGGATGGACGTACAGGTATACGGATAGCACATGCACACCTTCACGTGGTAATGATAACACGTACCAATATTCAAAAGAATCGGAGCTAAACTGTAGGAGTTGCATTGACAAGAAATGATTGGCAATGCAGTTTATCTATCGGTTTTAAGATATGTAAAGGGGGATAACTCTGTAGTGAACAAGTTTTCGGTCGCGGAAAAAGCACATGCAAATCTGCACATGATACTGATAATGTCGACAAAATTTTAAGCCAATCCAGTGAGACCTCTAGGAGGAGTTGCGCTGACAATAAATGATTGGCAATGCAGTTTATGTATCGGCCTCAAGATATTTAAAGGGGGATAACTCTGTAATGAACAATTTGTCGGCCGCGAAAAAAGCACATGCACATCTGCACATGATACTGATGTGGGCAAAATTTTAAGTTAATCCATTGACATCTCTAGGAGGAGTTGCGTTGACAAGAAATGATTGTCAGAGATGGATGGATTGACAGACGGACATACATACATTTTGGACAGACGGATGGACGTGCAGGTATACGGATAACACATGATACTGATAATGTCGACGAAATTTAAAGTTAATCCATTGAGACCTCTAGAAGGAGTTGCGTTGACAAGAATTGATTGTCAAAGTTGGATGGACTGACAGATGGGCATACATACATTTTGGACAGATGGATGGACGTACAGGTACACAGAGAGCACATGCACACCTACACATGGTAATGATAACACATACCAATTTTCAAAAGAATCAGAACTAAACTGTAGGGGGAGTTGCGTTGACAAGAAATGATTGGCAATGTTGTTTATGTATCAGCGTTAAGATATTTAAAGGGGGATAACTCTGTAATGAACAATTTTTCAGCCGCAAAAAAAGCACATGCACATCTGTACATGATACTGATAATGTGGACAAAATTTAAAGTTAATCCATTGAGACCTCTAGGAGGAGTTGCGTTGACAAGAAATGATTGTCAGAGATGGATGGACTGACAGGCGAACATACATATATTTTGGACAGACGGATGGATGTACAGGTACACGGATAGCACATGCACACCTACACGTGGTAATGGTAACACAGACCAATTTTCAAAAGAATCGGAGCTGAACTGTAGGGGGAGTTGTGTTGACAAGAAATGATTGGCAATGCAGTTTATGTACCGGCTTTAAAGGGAAATTCCAGTGAAAATCGGGAATACGTCAACTAAAAATATACTATAATCCGAAATAGTTGCCGCAAAAAATATAAAATACACTGTTCCATTGCCGAGAAATAATAAAATGAATATGCCCAAAACGCTCGAAAACGTGACTCCTGGGCGCATCCATTTTCTCACAACGAGAGCGAGAAACTGCGAGATTATGACGTCAACGACACACCAGCAAAATATCGTCAGCGCTTTTAGATTTACCTGTTTGCTTCGCGTTATGACGGCCGAATATTAATTAATCCTTTAATGACAAAATTCTGTCAGGAAAATCTGAATATTTCCTTATTGAATGGCCATTTGCAGGCCAAGCGGACTATTTTTGAAAATTTACCACTGGAATGGCTGGTTCGGTTACTGAGACAGTCGTTTTAGTTGTAAATTCTCAAAATAGCCTTCTTTTGACCTGCGTCCTCAACTTGACGATTGCAGAGGCCAGAGCTGGCGTGAAATGGTTAAATCGCATCATGTCCGCATGTCAAGCATGGGCTTGCAGTAATAGAAACGATCATGGAAAGGGTACGGCAATTCACATTTTCAGATACCTGATCCGCAGAAGCATCCGCATGAAAAGAGGCTAACTGAAAGATGGCTTCATAACATCGGCACTGGATGGATATCTTCCACATTTAAATTTGGATGACACAAGTTTAGAACATATAGTCTGTATAATTTTAAAATAATGTGTCATGTATTTCAAAACAAAAGGCGCGGTACTTAATTTCAATATAACAGAATCAAACTCGACAATTAACGTCGTATTTGCTTGCATCAATTGTAAAACGGGATTTGCAAACCAAAATGAAACGATGTCGCTGATTGCCCGGCCGGTCAATTATAGGCAACCGCTTAGCGGCTTACTTCGTAGACGATAGTAGGTGACAGCTAGTAAATAATGACAAGTGTACGCTAGACATAATTAGTAGTTTAGTGCTTTCACACTATTGAAATCCAGCATTATCAATCATTTACAACGTTTACTCCCAATTTTAAAATAACTATGCTGAGTGTTGAATATTCTGAATTAAATTTTCCCGGAGTTATGTTGCAGTAGCTTCCAAACTAATTAGTTTCACACAATAGGCCAATGCAGGGTAGATTTTAAGCTTTCTGCTTTTCTGTCCTTGAAAGAGTTAACTAAATGATCCCAAATTTTTTAATTTTGACCCATATTTACTGCCTGTTGAATATTTTGAACCTGGAATTTGACTGGAAGCAGAAGTTGCAATAGCAACAGGTTTCAGAGAAATTACATTCAACATTTATTCAACTAACATATTTTTCAAGAATTTGTTGTAGCTGGTTGATTGCAAACACGCTCCTGGCATAACCCTTCAATGTTTTTTAAAAATAGAATTTGGCCGTAAGAAAACAATTTTTGACAATTTAGCACTACAATGACTGGCACGATCATCGGGACACTAATTGCACTTTAATTTCCTTCAAACACTGTGGCAAAGTGTCAGTTGTTTAGCCAGTACGCTAATTATCCACGAGATGCAAGATTTACCTCCCCTGGTTACGGCTATCCTCGATCGGGCAAACAGAGTAGGTGTGTCAGTGACGTCAGCTGCTTGTCCAAAATGGCGCCTCTATCTACTGGTTACTTTAGCAATTTAAATTGAGGATATCTTTTTTATTTGTTGGCATAAAATTGTGCTCTCGGTCTCAAATTAATGCGGAAAATTAGTACTTTACGTCAGATGCATAAAATCCCCCAGTGGAATATCCCTTTAAGATATTTAAAGGGGGATAACTCTGTAATGAACAATTTTTCGGCCGCGAAAAAAGCACATGCACATCTACACATGATACTGATGATGTCGACAAAATTTTAAGTTAATCCATTGAGACCTATAGGAGGAGTTGTGTTGACAAGAAATGATTGGCAATGCAGTTTATGTATCGGCTTTAGGATATATAAAGGGGGATAACTCTGTAATGAACAATATTTCGGACGTGAAAAAGGCACACGCACATCCGCACATGATACTGTGTACGGAATTCTAAGTTAATCCATTGAGACCTCTAGGAGGAGTTGCGTTGACAAGACGGGGACAGATGGACGGAGGGACAGACATGCTGATCGCTATCCAGACCGGGGGCATAAAAAGACTGCCTATATAATATACTGAATATGTACATACCTATCTATCTACATGTATCTATCAAAACTATTTTTAAAATATTCAGCAGGTTGCCTGTATACCCCTATCTAATTTCCACTTCCTATTTTTTCAGATGAGGCGGACATAGAGGCGAACTGTCAAAATATCTCATCTGATGACGGTTGTTGCTAAGCACAGAATTATAAATAGGGATAAGTGTTAACAAAAATTATTTTATAATGTTCAAGTCTCGGTTTAAAAACATTTTAAAACAAACATGAATAAAATAAATTGGTTGAAAAATTTCAGTTTATTTCGTCAGTTATTGCTATAGTCAACACATACTATAACATGCGAAAGAAAAACTACTGAACGTTTGAATCACATTCCATAAGGATCGAAAAGTGTAAATATAGAAAATAAGAAATCCAAAAATCATTTTGATCTTCATATTCAATATTGATTGTTGTTCTTGTTTGACATGTTGAACCCTACAGCCATATGATCATTCCACTCAAGTTTCGTTGAAAATGGGACACTAATTAAGGAGTAGGGTTTTAAATGGTTCTGGAGTTTTCAAAAAATCCAAATGCCCACCAAAAATGACCAACCAAAATTCTGAATAGATGTTCTGGAGCCAACTACTACAGAATCCTTCCAGCCAAATTTGGATATAATCCACCAAGCGGTTATGGAGAATATGCACTTTAGTTTACTGTTGTTCTAGAGACTGGACTTGTATTGTTATTGATCATCGAGAACAATTCAAGTCTCAAAATCAACAGTAAAGTAAACTTAATCTTGGTCCTATATAATATTGCTCATGCCAGGTAATCAGTGGTGGTTTGCGCTACTGTCTGTGTTGGTTTGAGCAAACTCTGCATTATATCAATATGGCAGCATTCAATAACAATGACATAAACTTTTAAGTGAATGAATAAACAATTTAATCAAATCCAAAATGACCTGGTTTGACTTGTAAAGCTTCAGCTTTACAACCCCTTACTGTCCAATATTTGTCAAGAAAATGTAAATTTCTGCTGAACCCTTTAATGGGTAAATTTGGTCAAGAACGTTCCAATTGTCTCATAAAATGTCAATTTGCTGACCAAGAGTATTTTGGGAGCCAGTCATTCCAGTGATGAATTTTCAAAAATAGTATTCTCTTAGACGGCAAAAGGGCATTTCTCACGAAAACATTATATAATACAGGAAAGGTTATGGCCAATTTGACCATTAAAGGGTTAATAAATGCCCATCTGCAAGCCAAGACAATTTTTTAACATTTAGAACTGTAATGACTAGCATGGTTATCAAGCCAGTTATTCCTGTAGTAAAATTAAAAGTCTTCTCATGGCCTGCAAAATGGTCATTTCTCAAGACAATTTGATTTCAGAGGCTGGTTTTGACCACTCACTGGGTCACAGTAACGTTTTCATATGTCGTGGACCTTTAATCCTAAAATTGGTTTAAGAAAATTTTAATTTTCCTATAGAAAATATCCGTTTGCAGAGCAAGGGAAATACATTTTTGAAAATTTAACAATGGCTCGGTTATGGAGACACTCATTCCAGTGGTCAATTTTCAAAATAATTATTCTTGTTCTGCATATGGCCATTTCTCAAGGCCACCACAGAACATGTTTTCACCAGCTGGAGTGCTAAAGGGTCAATTGCTAAAATGTGCAATTCTTATAACAGTGACTAACTACTAACTCTTGGTATGTTATTGGTATATCTAATCATGTTAGTTAGAGCTAATTCAATATAACAAACTTTAACAGTTAATTAAATTCAAACGGCACAAATGATCATGGTGAATGCACCAAAATAGCCCAAACTTCAGGGCAAACTCTTTGTCACTGATTGGAGAAGTTCACTCAATCTGTAGTGTACCAGCTTCAAATCTTCAGTAGTGGTGGCTTCCTCATCATCAACAAGCCATCATCAGAAGATTCTGTTGAATATTTTGAAATTAATTTGACTGAATGCCAGCTTCAAAATATTCAACATCATACTTATATAATGACTGTAAAAGTGGAATTCTGGGATTTCAGGTTCAAATGGGTAAAATGTGATAATTCATTGGTTTTGATTTGGGGCCCACTTCCCTGATAATGCAGGTTACTAGGCCAATATTGGGCCAGTAGCCTGCATTATCATTCTTGTTTTAGTAAATGTGATGTCACGGATACTGAGAAAGGTATAGATTGTCGCAGACGCAAATATATATACATGTATATATATATATATATCCATTTCGTTTACCTCTGGTCGCGAAAAACAATAATAAACAATCCAATAAACTCGATCATCGATGCGTCTCTTTGTTTACAATTTTCGAGAAAACTAACTTCAAGTACTGTCAGTAATAAAGTCGAGTTAAGATGCGGTCAAATATATAGGCATCACACTTTCTGATTGGCAGTTTCGTTATTCTGTGTTATCTGTCTACTTTTTAGTCTGTGGCGTACACGAAATGTGCATAGATTGATGTATTGCACACACGAAAATATGTTATTTTCTAAACAGTTGACACCATCTTTGCTAAATCTCATTAAATATGCACGTATTCTCGACCAATCAGACGGTAATACCTGTTGCCGAAAACGGGTAATAAGGTTATGTACTCGGATACTCCTGGAGAGAGTTCAGGAAGGCGAATGTTCGCGTTCTACGTGGTAGTGTTCAGAATGTAACGGAAAACATTTTTCGTGCTCCTGAACGCACCCCAGGCATGGGTAAAACAACTATGTACGCATGTGCATGTCTATGTAAAAGCAGAGATTTTCGGTTACATATTATGTATGAAATAGCGAAATCGAAAACAACCGAATGTCAGGTTTGTAGATTTGGAAATCGCTTCCATTTCTGTTATAAGACAACACTATAGCCGCAACTGGTGCATACATGTTTATTGTTCTAAAAAGTTATGCCTATCACGACGGCTCAAATTAGACTATATTGTAATAAACCCATTTCAGAGAATATCTTGGTATATTCATCCAGATTTCAAAAGAAATTGTGGACTGAAAATTTATTAAAATATACGCACACTGTCATCACACTAGCTTCATACATACTAAAGAATACCCACGTGCGGAGTTCACACACGACCATTTCATACAAAATTAGATTGACGATTACGACAATTATCATTTACGGCCACAAAAAAAGCTAAAGGCGATGCATGTACTTAACACATATATGGCTTCTATCGTAATTTAAATTTACATGTAGGGGTCTTCGACAGACTGTAGACCGATTCCACTTTGTTTAATGACGCATAGTAAGAATCTTTTTCGCATTACTGAATACATTTGATTGCACGTTTGACTTTTTTCGGGGTGTAAAGTTAAATTTTTTATGGTAACCTACAGTAGGTCTCGCAAATGCACATATTGCAACCTCATGGTAGGTTACGCAATAATAAATTTTAGGCAACCTAGCAAGAGGCTCAAGGGGCCTGTATCGCTCACCTGGACCATAGGCATTTCAACTAGAATGATCTTTATCAACAAGATGGCCACCGAAACATTTATCCGACAGTTTCGAAAATTGCAAATTTGAGATCAGAATACCCGAAAACACATATAAAACCAATTTCTGCCTCAAAATCCATCAAATAAAAAAATCAAATATGCTATATTTTGATTGGCCCATGGTGTCCAGGTATTTTGACGGAACAACTTCCATTGAACAAACTTCAATGGCCCTTAGTCCCTAATCATATCTGCCAAATTTCGGCCCGATCGCTTCAGCGGTTCTGGAGAAGTCGTCTTCGCTACAACTAGGTCAACCAAGATGGCCGCCAAACCATTTGATCAATCAAGTTCCCTTGAACAAACCTGGATCAGCTCTTGCCATAAATCATATTTCATGAGCTTTCCTTCAATCCCTCAAGTGGTTTCGGAGAAGATTTTTAAAGACGTTTCAAAAAATTGGCCAAAATCCAAGATGGACGATCGGCTTCGTTTGAACAAACTTGGATCCCTATGCCGTAAGGATGCTTCCTGCCAAATATAATTGAAATCGTCCCAGCGGTTCTTGAGAAGAAGTCGTTTTAAAGGAAAGTTGATGGACAGACGGCATGACATAAGCTCACTTGGCCTTTAAGGCCAGGTGAGCTAACAATAAAAATTATGTCACGAATCAGCCTAGAAGGAGGGGGGGGGTCTGCCAATTCACCAGTAATGAGAAATGTCTCGCGCGACCGTGCAGTCGTATTTAATAATAATCAATAATGCGCAGTCGTATCTTAGCTCCCACTTTGATGGGTTATATGACCCAATATATTATTACTGGAAGGTCCCCAGAGTAATACCACCCAGGGTCTGAAATAAGGAGAGCCAATTTGATCTGAGAAAAAAGCGGAAGTTGACTAATTTTAAATCTAGATGCTCTCAGAGGCCATCTCCTGCATTTCTGGAGAAAAATATAGGTTTTCGGTTGGCTGTGAAATTGTTCTATTTTTACCCATTTTGTCCTGAAAAAGTCAAATAGACTAAGACATTTTCAGGAGAAAATGCATAAAGATAGAACAATTTCATAGTCAACTGTAGGACCCAGAAAATGAGGACTTAACCACTTATACTAGGTCCTCCATTTAGAAAGGGTTGCCCCTTTGGGCACTTTTCGCTCAGATGCCATTTTAGAAACACATCAACTGCTGTCACAATTAAATGTAAAAAAAATTTCACTTTAGAACACATTTGTCAAAGAAGGCATGTGATAGTTTTCCTGATAAATGTTCACTTGCAGGTCGAGATTATTTTTGAAATTTTCCATTGAAATGGCTTATTCAGTAACTGAGACAGTCATTCCTGTGGTAAATTTTCAAAAATAATCTCTTGACCTGCAAATGGCCATTAACTGTTTTTAATTAAAATTTTTAGGCAAATTTGACCATGAAATGGTTAATTGTAGAACGCGAATATAATGGTAACGCACGTGTTTTCAAGTGTCTTCTACAGTGCGATTATTTATGAACTTGCTTTCTTCACTTCTATTGTGAGAAAACTCGCCCGCTATTTCATTGGTTTTCTATATACAGCTACCAAGGAAATCGCGAGGAAGAATTAGCTTCTTCAGTATCGAAGGCGTGAACGAACGCGTCTCAAACTTCTGTGAAAATCTCTCACGTAATGTCATTGGAATTTCTAGATATAATTATGTCCAACAACCAATGAAATCGTGAGACCAAATTCTCTTCTCATGACAGAAGGTGTGTAAGAACACATCACTAACTCGTGCGCAGTGGCCGATTTTGTAGATCCGCCATTGCTAATTTTGCATCGACTCGATCATTTTCAGACTAGCGAAATGACAAGATTTTGAGTGGTATCATTTATCAGATGTTCTATGCAATTTTATCTGTCATTTATTCGCTGTATGACTTAATTTTCAAGTCACTCACGGTCTATATCCCTCATTAGAAATCAGAAAATTCGCCAGTATAAAAGGTTTACACTATTCCCGGGACAATTAGCTATTGTAAGACCACCCTCTAGGATGAATTTGCCGGTATGACGCGTTTTGACAGATCACGAATACTGGTAACCAAGGTGAATATCGTTTTCACTTAGAAATGTGCAAATGACGCACAAACGCGCGCTCGATCGATCTATCGTATTTGAGTGCGATACCAACATTGTTCACTTGTTCTCTTTTTACAAAATTTGCAAATTTTCCCCAAAATTCATGTTCAGTAAAATATTTGTACCCATCCAGATTTGATCGGACATGACCGATGTCCGACCGTTATTTCATACCCTGCCACCTGATATTTAAGTGGTTCATTGCTTTGGAACATAAAATATATATATTGTGTGTGTGTGCGCTGTGCAATATTGCATCATCCATGATTCCATTCAGCTGGTGTACAGTTGAGCCCAGAAATAAGGTAAAGTACACAGAATTAACATTTTCTTAAATTTTGAATGATATGCAAAAACTTTCCCGTTGAATATTTTGAACACAATTTGCTAGAAAGCCATTGCTGCCAAGCCATTACTGCCTATAGCAGCAATAGCTGTTTTCAAGCAAATCGGGTTCACGATACTTAACAGCATTGTTTGGAAATTTGTTATTTCTGAACTATAGTGATAGTGTAACCTGATGCAAGCCATTTCAGCCATGGCAATAGATGACACAAATCTAAATCTATTAACTTATATTAGTAGCAAAAGCATCATTATTAATACAATAGGGAAATAAAAATTTGCAATTGCATCCTTAGGTGACCAGAAAATTTTCTGCAAAAATGTTTTACGAATAATCGGCTTGGCTGGGTAACGTTTAGACTGGGTCTTCGATAAAAAATTCCTTCTGGGATATAAAACTAAGCCAACCCCAGATTCGATAAATCTGTCTTTTTCTGCAGAAAGAGCATGAAATTCTGATCTTTCCTGGCTGAAGCGGAAGCAACAAGGAATAACAGCCGTAAGAGTCAAAAGTTAAAGACTGATAGATCCAATTGGTTCAAAATGGTGACCTGCCAATACTTAAAGAATTAAGGCCAAATTCCAGGAAGGCAAAGACTTAGACATTGGAGGAGGAACTATCGAGAATCTTCGTATCCTTGATATCGCCATTCAAGAGCCAAGGAAGGGAAGAAGCCAAGGAAAATCTATAACCCCTAGCGGTGTTACAGTACACCGCAAAAATAACTTTACTAGAAAACGCGGAAAAAATGGGACCATAGCGCCAAAAAGACGCTAAGAAAGGGGACAGTTTCTGCGCTGCGTTAGTTATAAGATTTTGATGCATTAGGAAAAGAAGATTTAGCGCAACGGGAATTTCATTTAGCGCGCGGATGCGTAAAAAAAAGACATTGAAACCAATTCTGAAGAAGATTTAAACGAGTTCAAACTATTTAGGCACGTTTAAATGTTTGGTGGCTGACATAAATTTTCTTGACAACTTCATAATTCGAGCTGTTACTGTCGTGTTCGCGTTTTAATTATGTTAACGTGACATGGCCCATTTATGTCTACACCGCATATAAGAAATAATGCAAAACCTATTACTAAATATTAACTTATCACTAAGTTTCAGTCATATACAATTCCATACATTCACTTCTAATACATGTAGCACCTTTCCCGGAATAAAACGGCATGTGAGGCTTACGAGTGCACTATTAACGTACATATTTATTTGCTGTTTACTGATTTTCCGCGAATTTCCTTTGTCTGAATATATGGTATTAACATTTTAAACCCAATTTTCCTAATTCTTTAGCGATCTCGCTATTTGGCACACCCCGTTGCTTTGGTTGTTTATAAAAAAGAAACTACTTCTTCTTTTCGTTCACTGATCATACCGCCAGTCCTGTAAGTGACTATCGACATGATCATAAGCGTTAAGTGCGTGGATCCATGGTTTATTAGAGTGCGCCGTGCGGCCTGGAACCTCCGTCTTCAGCACTCGAGGTTACTGTCAGGGTTACCTCACCCGTACCTCCTTTAGTCACCTCTTACGACACGCAGAGGATACGGAAGGTGTATTCTAAGCCCCACCTACAGGGTAACAAAAAAGAAACTATGAAAGCAACCATATAGGTAGAGATCGCACTTCATCTGGGAATTCCCAAACACCCCCGATATAGGGTATTAACGTTTAAACCACATTTTCATACTAGCCAATCTGGGCTCACCGCAATATCGCATATGCATTACATTTGCGTTATAAACAGAAGGAATTACGCGTGTGCGGAGATCTCTGCACTAGTAGTAAATACCAGGACGACCACATACAAGATAAATACATAGTTTGTGTCGTCGTATTTCCAGCGTGTAGCATTTTAAAACATGTGTCAAATATATAGCATGTCCTCCTAAATTTAATATTATTAGCACGTTTAAGATTTCAGTAAGTTCGTCAGAAAAAAATAAATGGGTCATAACAAATTAGACGCATCAAAACAAGAGTTTAGGCCCGTCAGAAAATGTCTAGACAACCCGCTCTATATAGCATTTTGTTTTACTATGCGTTGAAAAATGGGTGCGTTTTTGTTTTCCTTCCGGCGCATTATTTTTGCGGCGTACTGTAACTGATAGTTGTAAAGAATCGAAAAGATATGATAAAAAATCTAACACCTGGGAAATAGAAAAAGAATCGGGCAAGACACCATGGTTTGAACACCATTCTCCAAAGATATTAAGTCGACCCTTGTAAACTCGACGTGTCGACTCCCTCCTAGAAGAGTCAAGGATTTCCTGAGATCATGAAGAAAACTTGATCTCAGGGACCGGATACTCGATATTCTCCAAAAGCAGAGACTGAAGATTTCTGGGTTTGGATGCAGACACGTGCCCCTTACTTGAGAGAGAAGAACTGATGACACTGGAAGAAGACGAGGAAAGTGATTTCCTTGAGGCTAACAACGTTCCGGTGTTGGAATGGCCAGCGCATTCACGGGACCCGTCTCCTATCGAACACGTGTGGGACATTCTTGGCTGTATGGTGCATGAGAACCATCCACATCTTCACAACGTGCGGGAGCTGGAAGCTTCACTGCTCCAGGAATGGGATGCGGTTCCTCTTCGTGACATCATGTGCTTAATTTGAAGAATGAGAAAGCGATGTACGGCGGTGCTTAATGCGCGCGGAGGTCACAACCGGTATTGACAGCTCAGTGTCATTATTTAAATTGGACCCTTCCATTGAATGATGCGGTGTTAAAGGCGCGATGCTAGCATTACAGTAACAAGAGACCGTTGTTCAAATTGGAAAATGACATATCAATTAAATAATATATTTGAATCAATTTATTGTTTTTGTTAAATAACATTTATAGAGTAATATTCTCATTGTTGCTAAACTTTTTTGGTTCAGTATATAATATGTACATTTGGCACCAATTCTCCTAACTGCCAGAAGCATTGTTAGTGACGTGTGGCGCTTCAAAGTAAGATTTTAAACTTTACTGGCCAAGTTTTAGTAATTTCAGCAGCAGCAGACGCAGTACCACTAGCAGCAGTAGTAGTCACCATTTTTCTGAACAGTTCTCAATTTTTATCAGCTCATCTCTAACCCAGGCAACTTCTAGTTAATAAATATTTTTGCGTTGTTATAGTATCATCACCACTGTATAGGATCGGCATAAAATGGTCCTTATGTACGTGCATAGGTGAGTGAGTGATAGTCGCGGCGCATGTGCGTGCGCGCATTTACGCGAGTAACAGTGAGACTCAAATTTGTAGGAGCACAGAAGGAACAAGTCCCGGTTGAATACTTGCCACAGTAAAATCAAAATTGATCAGGTGATTTAACCAATAGGGGGATCAAGCAGGTCGGTATTCATGGTGGCCACCCCCACCCCCACGCATTTGTAAACATTATATTCTACAGCCATCTCCTGCATTTCAGGATATAAATATCGATATAGGCTACTGTTGTCTGCAAATTTACCCCGTTTTGCGCAGTTTCTGCTGAAAAATAGTTGACTAAATTGAGAAAATCTCAGAATGTCAGAATGCAGGTATTGACCATATAACGTGCAGTCGATGGCGCGCTATCGCAAATACCAACTCTTATTAACCTTTTAGCCTGACAACTGTACCCCTCCCATAAGGGCGGAGTCCAATATAACAGTGATTTCACGAACTGGAATCGTGTATGGGTAACTTAAATATAACAAATTTGGTTGAATTCCACCAAACCTTTGCGGATGAAATCGCTGGATGGACAGAAAGAGAGGTGAGCGACGGCGGTTGGAATATCCTTGAAGGGAGTCTCTTCAAATGGGTGGTGAGAAATCGGGGCCGAACTTAAGGTTGTGCAACAAATGCATTTGCACACGACCTCAAATTTCCAGACACCAACCCCTCCCAAAGTGACACACAAAACGTTTTGGTATTTCTTTGTCCCTCTGTAACTTCAAGTTACACACATTGATGACATAACTATAAGACCGGTGTGGCCAAATCCCACAGCCCTCTGACCTCCATTGAGCATGGAAATGCAAATTTGATTCTTCACGGTGAAATTCTGAGTAATAACAAAAAAAACACATTTTTGGTCTATATTTTAGGGAGCCCGCGCGAACACAGATTTTTAGTCAATATTTTATGACAACCGACCCGTCATAACCCCACCATCACACACACACACACACACACACACCCCCCCCCCCACCCCAGACACTGACCTATTCTACGTTATTTTAAAGAAAAATCGTGTATATCTGGATTAGGTTATAATATTAACATAATGGGCTATAAACTACAATATTATTATTGATCATATCGCACCTGTTAAACAAGTAAATTTGATGCAAAAAGGTGACAATTGCATGATACTCATAAAATGTTATCACTTAATGACTTATTCAGTTATTGGGAATTGAACGGTGAAGTGACAGGCTGACTTAAAACAGAAAATATACTCACTTGTAAATTTAGAGGTCATAACTCACTGCAACACATCGTCACGATCGTGCATCTCAGTATGCTCGCATTAAGTTCAAGCATACTTAAAGCAGAGTTACACATTAGTGAGATTTTAAGATGGTTATTAATCAGTGTGTCTGTCTTACAAAATCGTACTCTAACGTAAACACGCACGCGCAGCGAATACTTCCTCTTCTTCCGCTTCTTCTTCTGTTATATGTAAGTCCCCCAAGCAAAAATGCGCTTCCGTATAGCGAATTGACAGGAAAAGCTATAGGGATCTTTCGATTGGGCTAGTGTCGTCAACACTAGTGTCGGGTTGAATTCGTGTGCGCGAGTTGAGCATACTTTAATAACAAATGTGATAATGCAGATTTTGGGCCACCACTCAGCAAGATGCCATAGTTGTCCATGTCAGGACTAATGAAATGATATCAACAGGCGCAAATAAGAGAGCTCTGTAAACAATCTTATGTTGGCCCAACACAAAGATATATGGCAACCCAGCTACCAGTAAGATTCAGGACAACATAGACAATGTATGCAAGTGGTCGCAGATATATTAACTATCTTGCAACACAGACAAAATGCATGTCATACACTTCGGTAGAAATAAACCTAAAACCAAATACTATACACCTGTGCAAAAGTTAAGCACCACCCTATTTTTACGCACATGCGATGGTATATTCATGTGCTATGAAGAAAGCAATAGCATAAACATTTATGTACCCATCCATCTTAGTGCAAGAGGTAATAATGCAACTAGAGGAATGCTGATTATAATGGTGGGGAAACACTGTATGTTTTTGTTTGAACTTGAAAACGAGGCCTGAATATGGTTACGTTGACACAACTGACAACTATTGCCCTACAGTTGACACACGTGGCTAGATTGTCATTAATGGTGTCTGAAAACGAAGTTTAACATCTGTGCACGAGTTTGAGACTGTCATTATTAATACCGGGTATATCCACCTTGTGCCTGGATGACGGCCTGGACACGACGTCTCATGCTGGTCACCAACTGACTGATACGCCATTGTGGTATTCATTGCCATTCAAGATGGAGTGCGTCTGTTAATTCCTGTAGGTTCTGCACAGGAGGATCCCTCCTTCTCACCATGTTTCCCAGAATGTCCCAGATATGCTCAATAGGGTTCATGTCAGGGCTCCTTGCTGGCCATGGTAGGGTTTCGACAGCATTCTGGCGGAGGTATTCATGCACAGCTCTAGCACGATGTGGTCGGGCGTTGTCATCCATGAATATAGGGTGGGTTCCAGGTGCATGATCTACAAAATGAGGGACCACAACTCTATCCAGTATGGAATCTTGATATCTTTGTCCATTTAGTGTTCCAGGTACAGTCAACAGATCCAGCTTACAATCAAATGAGATGCACCCCCATATCATAACGGAACCTCCACCAAATGGAACTTCTTCCATGATGTTACGTTGGTCGTACGCCGTGTGTTTGGACCTCCATACACGAGTTCGACCATCTGTGGCATGAAGCAGGAACCGACTTTCATCGGACCAGTGTACCCGTCTCCAGGATCTCATGTTCCAGTGTCTTCTTTCGTTGCACCACCTCAGACGCTCCTCTTTGTGGTGTGCAGTGAGGAGAGGACGTCTGACAGGTCTCCTAGCTTTCATGCCAGCAGCATACAGTCTCCTTTTGACGGTAGACATTGACACTCTATTGCGCGTTTCCCATTGCTGGCTGAGCACTCTGCTGTTGGTGAATGGAGATCTCCTAACAAGGCGTACTAGGGCTCGATCATTATGGGCAGTAGTCTTCTTCGGTCTTCCAGATCTAGGCCTGTCCTTCACCTCGTTAGTTTGCCCATGTTTTGCAATCAAACGACTGATTACAGTATGGTTAATGTTCAGCTGTCTGGTAATCTCTCTGCATGACATACCAGTGGTATGCATGCCTATGATTTGCCATTTCACACGATCACTTAACCTTCGTCTTGCCATAGCGGTTCACAATCAAGAGCTAATTCTCTCTGTACAAATAAACCACGGTCATGAACACAAAATTCCTAATCTTCTCGCCTAAATCTGTATGTAATGTTCTACACCTCAAACTGGACTTTTACATAACTTAACACATGTGCTGTTTCCCGCCACGCATGGACATCAAGCGGCGTGAAGTCATGCATGCATCTGCATTTCGTACTTGGAATTATGTCAGCTAATGCGGGGACAAAAAGTATGGCAGCCTAGTTGTACCATCATGTTTCTACGTTCTATTGTTTTGCTGGTGCTTAACTTTTGCACAGGTGTATATATGACAGATACGCCCGATATGCATCCTGTATTAACGTCAGAGGTAGAAAAAGACGTGGGAGTGCATATTAACAGAAACCTTTCTTTTGATATACCTATAGGGAATATCGTACCCAAGGCGAACATCACAATAGGACTAATCAAGAGAACATTTCCCAAAATTGACCCACTTGCTTTCAATATCTTGTGCAAGTCTCAAGTGAGACCTATTCTCGAAGACAGCAACTCAAGCTCATCAGGGATCTATATAATATTGATAAGGACTACTTTTTCGAACCATCCAGTATCACACAGACCAGATGTCATAAGTTCAATCTCAACATAAACTGCAGCAACAAAGATATTCGCAAGCACCCTTTCACTAACAGAGTGGTACAACAGTGGAATTCACTGTCATCTACAATAGTTGAAGCAAAACAGTTGAATTATTCAAGAGAAAACTAGATATCTACCTCAAATAAAGAGCATTGAATTCGACTGAACAGCCATATGTGTACCAACCCTTCACAAAGTCATACTACAATCTTTCCTATACAGTGCACTGATCTTGCAGTAGCATGCGTATCGACAAGAGCATGCTCTGTAGCGATTTGAATTATCGGTAGATAGGTATCTGCTTTTCACGTACGCATTTTGTCATAGCATGAAGGGGCACTAGGATAGAGAAGGAGATTTGGATAGCGATAAATGCAGAAAATGAAAACAACAGCAATAAGATCAACTACGACCTCCACAAGTCAACATGTAACCAAATGCTAGGCACAGTAGGGTATAACCATGAGTGTAGGCGATACACCGCAGCTAATGTGGGGAAACACAGATCTGCACCACAGCATTTCCACAAATCAGTGTTAACCCTTGCCACACCGATTTCGGAATTTTAAATTTTCATATTAAATTAAAAGATGATCTGGTGTTCATTTTTCAGCAAATTTGGTGGATGATGTTGCTATTGAACAGAATGATGATCAACTCAAGTGGTACGGGTTACACTCTTTAATCTAACGACTTTGAGAAGACTTAATTAATCAGCAACAGCCAAATCATTCAAGAACAAACTAGATATCGACTTCAAAGACGGAACTTTGAATTGGACTGAGCAAGCCATACTGTAGACATGAAGCTAACCTTCTCAAGCCACATTCGAGACCAAGTAAACAAGGCAAACAGCATTGTGGCTCATACATATACTTAATGAGGAAATGCTTAAGCAGCTGTTCCACGCCCTGGTGAGACCTCACCTAGCGTATGCAGTATGTGTGTGGAGCCCTCATCGGAAAAGGGGCATGGTCTTAATAGAAAATGTACCATGGCGAGCATCTAAACAAGTCACAGCATTAAGCAACATGAGCTATATAGATGGGTTGAAGAGACTGAAAATGCCCACAATGCGGGACAGAAGGGTGAGAGGCGACACGATTGAGGTCTACAAACTCACTAATGGGATATATGATCCTGACGCTTCAGTGGGTCTTCTGACATTGGCAGAGAGTAGAGGCTCAAGAAGTCATAGCTTGAGACTGGTCAAGCACAATAGCAGAACGGATAGTATGAAATATATGTGTTCACAAATAATTGGTAGAAACTTGGAACAGTTTGCCTGGTGCCATAGTTAATTGTAAATCTGTCTTTGCCGTTGAAGTGGCCATGGATAAATTATGGGAACATCAAGCCATTAAATTTGATTTTACGTCCGAATATCGGATGCCAGGAAGCCAGGAATGTGGACCATTTTTAATGGAAGAAGATGCAACCATAGCGTCTGCACATAAGCATGAGTCCTCAGAAATATCCTAAGAACTCCTAGGAATGTGTTGACATAGTAAAGGCCCATAGCCTGTGCTATCGCGATCATTGGCGTGCCATGGCTATGGTATCATAATTGAATCTATGTGATGTCACAACAACAGTGTTGTTTGCTAAAATGTATTCGTTTCTGTGAGTCCTGCAACACTCTTGTTGTGATTCCACATAGATTCAATTATGACGCCATAGACATGCCATGATACCGCAGGTTATGGGCCTTTACTTTTGTCACTACAAGGTGGTCCAGAGCCTTCATTATCATGATAGTTATTAAACTCTGCTAAACACAGACAGACAAATTCAACCCGACACTAGTGTTGACAACACTAGCCCAATCGAACGAGCTAAAAGTAAAGTTAAGAACCACATGTTCACTATGTGTAACTATGCATGAGTGACAAAATATGCAAACAGATTAATAGTGGTGTAGTGGCTCGGTTGGCAAAACCGTTGTACCGCATATGCTTGGAATTCCAATCCAAAAGAGCTTGGTTCGATCCCACAGTCAGGTGTGTGATCAAGTAGTAAAAACCTACAGCATTGTATACGTCCTTCAGAGGGGCGAAAAGCCACCAGTCCTGTCTCGTGTGGTTCTGTGTTATTGGAGACGTAAGAGAACTCACTCTGAGTGTCAGGCCGTGTATTGGAAGTTCAGTTGTGAACACATTCTGATAGTGTACAAAGTGAGAGCCTTTTTCGAATATTGCAACTCGGCGTGGTCGCCAAGGCTGAAAAGGCAATCAGAGCTATTAAAAAGAGTTCAACGCCGACCAACAAAACTCGTCCAGCAAATTAGTGAGTACAGCTGCAAGGAAAGACTTGAAGACTTAAGTCATTGAAATATAGTTGGTTTCGTGGAGACTTAATCGAAACATTTAAGCTCATCACTTAAGACTACTTTTTTAACCATCCAGTATTACACAGACCAGGGGTAAAAAATTGAAGCTCAACATAAAATGCAAGATATTCGCAAGGACTTTTTTCGCTGATAGAGTGGTACCACATTGGAATTCACTGTCAGCAACAATATCAGAAGCGACAATAGCCGTTTCATTCAAGAACACTCTAGATATCTCAAGAGCGGTGTGTTGGGTGGGGGATGGGTGGGTGGGGTGGGGGACGGGGGAGGGGCATGGTGCATGGGACACAACTCTGACATTCCCAACCAAACACAATTTGTGTTCAATTATTTTAAAAAATGTCCGAAACACATCGTTATAGTGTGTACGCATATTTACCATATGGCTGTATACGTTTAAAACCAAAACACATGCAGTTATAAGTTAATGAATGCCTATTTCCTGAATAAATCAAACCAGCAGAGATCAATTACGTCTGTAAAGTGCATTTAAATTTCATGATTCTGTGTCTGGAAATCCAACCAAAGTTTAAACCACAGCATCATACCAGCAAGGTAAAACTGTTGTCTTGCGGCGTTGGTGTGGTGGAAACGTTTGTGGGCTATGGTGCTTTCACTGGTTGTGGGTTCGATTCCCTGCCAATGTCAAAATACTGTGTAGTGTGGATCGACTGGTTAGGTACGAACCATCCCAGTTCATCTGGGTGCGTAACGGCCGGACCTGGGAAGTTCCGAGCTTGCCCCCACCCCTTCCCCTCCCTGGTTAGGGCGATAAGCATAAATAAGCCATATAAGAGAGGCTCAGAATAACAGAGTCCATGAGATGGTTCGGTGATTATGCGCGGCCATAGGAGATAGCCTACATAAGCGCATTAGTGAGTGGAGAGAATGGCATCTTGTGAATATTTCTGGCGTGTGTCCGTAATTTCTTAAATACAAGCCATCCTCGCTTTTCTTGATAAGAATCGTTACCAGAATCTAACGAGGATTCCACAACTGTTTACAGAATCAAAATCGGTTCAGAAATGGCTGAGTTATCAGAGAATGTTCATCTAATATTTTGAGCTCCCATCTAAAATAAACATCACCATAGCGCACGTGCTTGGTAGGGTGAAGGCCAGCAGATCACGTGGTCATACCCTGTATATGACGCACGCTGATTGGTCGAGACGTCCTCGCATGACGTCACTATTTAATATAAAAGGATCTCCAGAATCCCAATCGACACAGTTGGTGGTGTGACTGCCAGAGAAAAAGACGCATAGTACTCCTCACTGTTAGTCTCGGTGGACCATAACCTGCAACAGTGCCACACGGTTTTGAGCTCTAGTCTCTGGAGCACACGCACCGCAAGAAGTTTTTGTATGCCTATGGCAGATATCATCGGGGACAAAATCTAAAGTAAAAGAAGGCTTCCCATATCCAACACACTTTAGAGGGACCTTCACTGCGGTGCAGACCTTTGACTGGCATGTAACATCCCAACCAGTATGTAGAACGTGTGGTGTTCGATGATATCTTGCCAGATCTGCTGTACCATGCTGAAAATGTGGTAGGACAAACTGCACACATGGCTAGTGCTTCCAATTAACGTTTTTGACTGCAGTGCAGATAAGGACATTGCATTATGCACTGCATGAGCTATGCGGTGTGTATCGTCTTGTGCCTCGAAAGATGTATCATGTATCAATGTAACTTTTACCGTAGCCCTTTACTAATAGAAAGAGCAGTTTTATTCCACATTAGTACGGAACTCTTCATGACCACTTAGTTCTCAAACTTTGTATTGGCTACGTGACTATCTACTAGCCATCCAACGTGATTTCTTCTTCATCATTCCTAAGCATGAGCCGCATCAGTTAGATCATCTGCGGCTAACCACCAAGCAGCGACTACAGAACTGTGCCAGCTCGCGCCGCATACATGTGACATTTCAACTACAGTGATGTGATAGGACATTTTTGTACTGATGACTAATAGGTACGCCGTAATATTATTATTTGACTATTTTTTCAGTAGGTACTGACTACATTTAGGCACCGTAAGGTCGGATGTGACCGTTATTATATTTTATTTTATGTGTTTATTTTATTTAGTGCTGATGACTAACAGGCACCGCAAGATTGGATGTGACCTAGTCATTACTGTATTGTATAGCTATGTATTATGGCAGTATCCATCCACGTTAAGACTTTTTGTTTAGTTAATTATTTATATTCTACAAAAATACTTGGAGCACACTTTGCTTAGGTTACACTATACACCAACAACCAACACACCACCTTATTTCTCCCCTACAGCAACAATTTTTTACCAAGGTTGCTGTTCATGTTCTTACTAGCGAACATGGCATGCGGCCACTAAACCTAACTACGATAGTTCGGAAGGATAGGTTAAAAAGTAACTAGGGATGACTACTCCAAAGGAGGCTTGTTTGTGCAAAGCCTCTTTTCCGAGTGCTACGGATCCATTACACCCCGTGAACCAGCAAGGGTGTATAAATTGGCCATCTATCTTAGGGCCTCCTAAATTCTATATATTGAGTAGTTGTCTCTTCCTACGCTTCTCCGGCCATCTGGCCTATTAATTTTCTGGATTCCCACTGTCACATTGGTTAGGACTGACTTAAGAAACTGTTGGGGTTTCGTGGCAGTCAGAATCAAGGTATTGATGACCGCATACATTCCCCTCTGTATCTTCAGATACCTGTTAGCTAAGCCTTTTTGCCAAAGTAGGGATCACTGTGAAAATATAATTATGTTAGCCTGACCCAGCAGTGCATTCTTTAGGGCAACTTCCTTAATCCTAAAGCAGATAAATGTTAGCTCCAGGGAGTGGATCTCACATGGTCCACTCTCGAAACACTAGGTGACAGATAAAGACACAGATCACCATCTAAATCAACGTTGACTGGGTGCGGCTTTTGAGCCCTTCACTCCTTCACGGAATGATCACCATAGTTGGATATCTGTTCTCCCCGCTGAAAATAGATAGGTGCTTTCTAAAATGCTTGTGTGATATGACTTGTCCCAGTGTTGTGATTTGTGGTCGTGCTGTGGTATGCTGAGTGATCGTTACTTGATTCTGAAACGACCACCAGATGGCATGTTGGCATGTGAGGGTGGGGGGGGGGTGCTCCATGGTGGCACCCACAGTCAGCACCGAGCATTCTCGTCAGGCAGACATTCCCTTTAAAGATAGGAAAACACAATTTGGAATTTTAGGACTAAAATCAAACTGTTAGATTAAGTTCTATTAAGCCCACATAAATAAAGCGGCATCTACTAAATCAGTATCTTTAAGCCACATAAGGTGAGTGTGTTGAATTCTCTGGAAATCATCCACCCCACCATCACGTAAACCAGCGTGCATCCTAATAACTTTTAATTACACTTGGTTGATTAATTTTCTCACTCACAGCATAGGTTGAATAGGAGAGTGGCCCTTTTTCCTATCTCTCCTCCTCCACGTCGGCATTGTAGGCATTTTCCTGTGGCGGAGGCCCATTCGAGGCACTTTCCTCTCGCAGCCAAAAACCTTGGCCAGCCTGAGATTATTATAGCTTATATAGAACCAGCTAAAGTAGTCACGCTAGGACCCTACCTTGCAGGGATACCTTACAGATTATACAGATCAGAGATCGGTGAGGTAACTCTGGCGAAGATCAAAATAGGCAACATCATACCAATCTTACATACTTAACTAATTTAGCAGCAAACGAGTACGATTGTTTGTCCCTAATATATATATATATATATATATATATATATATATATATATATATATATATATATATATATATATATATATATATATATATATATATATATATATATATATATATATATATATCCGTACTTGGTCAATTGTCGGGCCTTTCATAAGTTTCTCACTATTACTGGTGGGACTTCTGTGAGCTGTTGGGTCTTTTTTTAGCTGTTGGGTCTTTGTTTGAATTAGTGGGTCATTGACCCAACAATTGTCATCATTTATCGGGTCATAAAGCAAAAGCACTTGATATTTTTAGTAGGTCTAAAATCCATACAATCACTCTATACATAGGAATTTATATATATATAATTTGTTGGGTCCGAAAACACGTGCTATTTGAAAAAAAAATCGACCCACCAAGCACTTCCCAGATCCATATTTGCAATGGCTATAACTTAGTAAGTTATTGATATATTTAAATATGGGGGAGATAATACTGGTCAATGAAGTAATGTAGCACAGACTAGGATCTCGGTTTTTAGGACCCAACAATTGAGCGATACATACATTTCTAATTACACACCCGTTGCACTAACAGTAGGGATGAGACAGTGTGGTTCTACTTCCACGATAATGGTGGCATGGCCCCAGTGGAACGTGATCGTTCCACTGACTCTAGAGGTCGGTCTTGTGAAGTCCAAAGAGATACAGTTATTCTCCCGTATCACCGAGGCTAGCTAACCAGCATCATCGGACCGACGCACAGTGTACCTGCGATGCTGAGGTACAGGATGATTTCCCGGAGCAACTACAACTGTAATGCCCTGACTGCTTGTATGACCAACCCATTAATAACACAACCAGGGAAACGAATCTCTAATATCATCAAATGACGAATATCATGAGCAGATGAAGTAAGCTAAAGTTGGTTACATTAGTATCTATGACCTAGAAAATGTCTATATGTCCGTATCTCTGTTGTTTCACAGAGCAGAGACATCTGGTTTTCTCAGGTATTCCAATTTGAACTCTCGTCTGTTCTTTTCACAATGTTTGATGATTATTGAGATATGCGGAAATGAAACAAGACAATCCTGGAACATACGTTAGTAGTCTTTGATAGTGCTTCACTTGTCACAGTAATTGTTGAGTTAGTAGATGATGAAGAAGCAATCTATCGCACTCGACGGCCCAGAAATGCAACATTGGCATGCTTTGCTGGCAAACTTATGGGTCCATTTGTTGGGCCACGTAACACCTCCATCATATCTGATAGTTATTACAAGTCGGCAAGCACTCAGGAAAAATAAACAAGAGGCAAAGAGGTGCACGGATAGCAACAATACTACCAATGAAGGATTACACTATGAAAAGTGGTGATGAAAACAAGAGAACGTTGATTTAATATCTGTGTGACACTGGTCAGTTATGAATTTGTTGATCACATTTGATCCCAATCCACGAGTATATACAGATCCTGATTCGGAGGATCCCAGCTGCGTGAAAGTTTGAACTGATCTTCTGTCGCATTTATAGGGCTAAGAGATAATGGCTTCTAAAAACATGAGGTTTATATTGGTCAGCAAGAAAAAAAATCATTCAAATATCAGGAGTCGCCCTCCCACAGTTTATTCAACAGTACAACATGTCAGACATAGATTGGGGCTTTTGTGCAGAGGAACTGAGGAAACGAACACTTCAGCATTAGATCTATCCAACATTGGTTGGAAATTGGAGAAAAACAATCCCCTTCCTCTCCCTAACAGCATAGTAGTCACTCCCCCATGAATGTTGCAGCTGCAAGGAGGTCAGTCACATCGCTTCAAAACGCATGTAGTTGTTGTTTATCCAACTTCTAATGTATCACATATTGTGGTTGTAGAGCAGAGGAACAGTGTGTAAATGCTTCCACTATGAGTGTTACCTCTGGCGTAATGGATGATGTGGATGATGATAGTGCGTCCATTGAGTATAGGTTATAGAGGGCATACACAATTTTGGCCCATCTGTCAGAAAAACAACAAATTAAATGGCATTACAGTCCACCATTCATAATAACTTATGTTTATTGTAGCATTAATTATTTTACGCTTTAGGTTTATATGCACTTAGATTCAGCATTATCTCTGTAACCAATGCGTCAAAGAATAAAAGTTAATCACAAATGTGATATATTTAATAATATTTATGTTCGGACGTCGATTGACTTCGAATGAAGGTTCATGGCCTTAAATTAACGTTTTTGCATCATTGTTCTTATGCTAAATGATATTTTCGCAACAAAGAATTAATTTGCTCTAATTTGATACCAAATTCGAAATGTTTATTTTGAAAACTGTATTCGATCTTAAAATTCGACATTCTCAAATGGGACGTGGCTAATGACGTCATTAAATATTTCCCAAAGATGTGAAGGGGACACGCGACAGATTCCTAGACTTTACACCCAGACTATAACTTAAAGCATTAAAACCTATTTTACGCAACGTTATGCTTACGTACAAGTTCTCCTGATATACAGTCTGGGCACTTTGAATAAACTGATTTAGGCATGGGTTGATCTAAGGCTTAAGAGTTGTCCAATCAACATGTTAATTTAGCATGCCGAGATATATGGCCAAGTTGGTGAAATTCTGGAAATTCAGTGGGTTACTAGCCAGCTTTCTGATTAAGAGCACCTACAGTTAGAAACCAGCCTAATCTCTTATATTAGACGGTTTTTTGGGTAAATATTGTGAACCAAAGCAATAGTGTGTTAAATTACAACGTAAACTCTGTAACAGAAGTAATAGTAGGGAGATGTGACACTTGGACATTAAAAGGAATGATAAATTGAAAGCACACCAGCCAACTAGTGATTAAACACTCTTTGAGCCTAGTGAGCAGGTCAGACGAAATTGGCTGGGCAAAGCCTAGGCGCACCTTAAGCTTCTTGGGATGGTTTGTGTCATAGCCACTATAAAAAGGCAACGATTTGTGTAACCTTGTCTCAGTTACATCTTATACTGCACTCAGCACATGGGAATTGACACATGGTATCACCTCTTGTCAGATTCTCGTGTCCTGATTCACCATTGTCACCACAATTTTCATCACTCAATCCTTAAAGGGGTGCTAATATATCTCAAATGTTGTATGGTACTGATACATTGTGTTTTATAGATTCCATATCATTCATATCCTGTCATATTATCTTATCTGTATCACAAGTATCTGCTTTGTAATATTGCGTAAATGTTGAACTGTGATCGCCGCCATTTTGTCTCCTCAAGCGATAGTGTGTGATGTCAGGTAAGTGCCAATAGATTACATTCTTTATTATGTAATACTTATCTTGTTGAATATCTTGGAACTAATTTGACTGGAAGTTGTTGCTGCCTAACGCAGCAACAACTTCCAGTCAAATTAGTTTCAAAATATTCAACAGCTTACCTGTACGGATGCTTTTACACCATATTATCACACTATAGCTGGCACCTCCATGACTAAGCATATATACCGAGGCAGACACACTATGCTTTTTCTGATTGGTTGAAAAGTAAATCATGACAGCTATCATATGGAGTAGAAATGTACCAACATTTAGCTACAAAAGCCTGAATATCTTTCTTTAGCGGCATGATAAAATGGTTAAAACTACATGCATAGTCTATGATTAGCATATTATATCACCTGCATAGCTATCAAGAGATGAGGTTGGTTATCCTTTAAAGAAGACTTGGAAGAAAGAAGATAATCTCTCCATTTGGGAAGGTATGTTGCACTCATTATTCTCTGTCTTTGACATTGTATCCTTCGCACACGGGTACAAAACATAACAGAATTGAAATATTCTGCTATTGCCGAGACACTAATTCCTACTTACTGTGTTGCATCGAGACATCTCCACTTTGACCATGGGATGGGTTTGCAACTTGAGACATAGTCTAAGAAGACCAAATTAAGCAGAGCAGAAGTGGAGTACGATCAGCGATGACACAACAACTTGAGATATCCTGTGGCCTAGTGCACCACACTGTTGGTGATGCGTCAGTGTCAATGGCCATCAATTGATCATGATTCATCATTGCTGCTTCACCAAAGCGTTGGTCCACTAACCCCCTAGCTAGATTCTTATTGTCTCCGTGGAAAGGTCTGGTCTTCGACCATCAAGCTGGCGGCAAAATTTATTCTGCTTAAAAGATCTGGAGCGAAAGATGGCAAAAGGTAATCCTGAATCAATAGAAGAACAGGAATAAATATAGCAAAGAGAGGATGAAGTTCAGTGGCTCTGAGGAAGCCATCGTCTCCATAGAAACCTACTCCAGAGTTCTAAGCTGGAAGCGCATTTATTTTATAATGTAGCCAAAATTGTCACCTTAGTCCCAAAGCTAATTGACAATGGTAAGCAACCAGGTTCTGTGGAGGTCAGGAGATTGATTGGCTTTGCCGTTTCTGAGGCTGAGTCAGAATAAAATAAAAATGAAGCTGGGACAGTACTAATTAGTCCCGGCAGGTCAGTGGTAGACCATGTGAAAACGTATGCGATGATTCAATTTCTGCTGAGTAGAATTTTCTGTTTAGAAACAATTATAGAATCTCGACCAAAATTTTACAGAAATGGATGAGGCCATTCGAGAGGTGGCAAAGGGGAAGAAGGAGCAGTCATCATGCCCACACTTACAATTACGGAAGGAAGAAGAGGATGGGGATGATGAGGATGAGTAGGAGGAGGAGGCGGAGGAGGACGAGGAGGAGGAGGAGGAGGAGGAGGAGGAGGATGGGTGGTCCAGGAAGAAGTGTTCTGTCAGATGCAAAGATCTTGTAAAATGTCTGAAACATTTGAATCAGGACAGCCTATCGAAGTGTAGGAGTAGAGCGACAAGATTCTGATACAGAAAAATGAGATCCGAAACTCATACAGAGGAGCCTTCCACTCCTGTCCGCGTTAGTCCTCTCTCAACATCGCAATTCGCAAATGTATAGCTTCATAAATCGCTTGTAGTAGTTTTTGTTGAGATGATGAGCGAGATTGCGATGATTAAATGAGTGAATAGTATAGAAGTAGCTTTGATGGATCCTGGATAGGAAGAACCATCAGGAGAACAACCTAAGAAAGTAAAACAGCCTAATGAATGAACCGGTCATATGTCTGGGAGTATATCCCTAAGTCTCCAGGCTCTCGCAAAAGCCAACAATTTATCCAGTCATTCAATTTGACTGGAGCCAACACCTCAGCTTCTACCTGCCAAGCACCACTAGCCCACGCCTTCCCTGACCAATTGTAGAGACATCATCTAAAGCATTGGAATTTGATGTGGATAGACTTGGCATGCGCATGCATATCTATTGCCAGTTGTCCTAGACTCATGGGTCACTGGTAATTCACTGACTCTCGATGAATAGATCCTTCTGCAGAAACTGGGACCAGCTTTCTTTAATTGAATTACCAGGGTTTTTTGTAACTAGGGCCTGTGAGTCAACCCATCACAGGAATATACATATTGCAACCAAGGCATCAGGCTCTCTGGTATTTAATTGTTTACCACTTGTCAATATGTCAAATTGCTTTACCATGGAAAATAAAACACAAATCAAAGAACTGAACCAAAATGCAAAACACGCATATACTTAACAAAAGATTATATCAAGTTAATTCTCTGCTCTTAGAATACTTAATCATGACTGCTCATAGTGGGCCTGGCACACTGGAGCTGATCCTCATTGAGATTAAGAACTTAATGGAGTGGGGATGTTGTACGACATGCTGGATATTTCGATCTGGCCCAAGGAGTCGACATATGACGCTATGTGAAGTCAAGGGTACCCCCTCTAAATCTAGAGAATGTAATCGGTGTAGGAAATGGTATACTCCCTGAATTACCTTCTTTTATGGTTGATTCATTTTAAACGAGTTAGGTAGCATAACAGGACGTTTGTAAAATGTCTTTGAATTCATATATTCCTCCATTTTGGACCGTAGTGGTCCAGTACCAGACCAGTAACCTGCGCAGGTTACTGGCCCGGTACTGGACCACTACGGTCTAGAATGGAGGAATCCAGTTTTAGCTATGCCCCACCCTTCTCTAGCTTAAGCTCCACCTACACTTCGCCCGTGTTGGTATCGATCGCTCCCTGAACTCCCTGACTGCAGTAGCGGATTATAATAGGGGCAGCGGGGGCATTTGCCACCCCCTGTCCCACACCTACCGGTCATAGATCTTGACCAGCTCCCAATTTTTCCCACCAAAAAATTAGTTTTGAATGAATAATGTCTTTTATGCCGTTTGCATTTTTACAAACGAGAATAGCTGTTTGTGCATGATGTCCAGAGAGCTATTTTCGTTTACAAAGAGATATGATACAAACTTGGCAATTTGTTATTTTCAAGAGATTATTTAATTATAAAGGATCTTCCTGAAATTTGGTATTTCATGTTCAAAGGCGTAACGATTTTGTCAGGAATCACAGCATATGCCCATCTCTAGGCTATGGAATAACCCCTCCAACTACCTATCTATTGACCTATTCATCTTCATAAGTAAAGCATTACTTTAAGTAATGTAAAATACCAATAAGGGTATGAAGTGTGCCTTGCAGAATCACACTTATTCTCTAAGGTAGTGAAGACAACACCTTAACTGATGCAATTTTAAAACTCCCAAAATTACATCTGATTATGATTCCTAAACGGACACATCACATCTATAATGGCATGTAGCATTACTAAGCTATGCATATGCATAGGTGAATAGAATGATAGGTTAATGCATGTTCACAATCTTAATATCTATCTTACCATAGACTCATTTGCACCTTTTCATTTGACTGCTTATCTCCAAGAATGTTCTAAATTACAAGTAAAATAAAATTCATTATTTCCACTCAGAAGGCTGGAAATCGCATCTCAGCAGTTTTAAATTCATAAAATTTCTCTGGGGGAGCACCAACCCCCGAAACTCACCACCTCTCTTTTATTAGGCCCACCCCCCTATCCAGATCAACACCAAGGGTCACCCCATCAATAATTTCTGGATCACTATAATGGAATGGAAATTTCATTACAGACTTACGATGTTTGTCTTACTATCTGTTATGTATTGTTTCGGTATTCTTCTTTAGTAATGGGTTCCTTTTTTGTTTGAGTTTTCTGATGATGAGTGATGACAAACTGTAGTGACGAGTGGTCATTCAGCGTCCCTTAAGCCCACGTGAACAACTAGTCATTTTAAGTTATTCTTTGTATGGAATATCTACCATATAACCGTATGACAGTATAACCATATAACCATATCTGTCTCCCTGTAGTAAGGCGTTTGGGGTGGCTGGGGTGGTTGTCTTATTGTCTTATTTGTCCATTATATATTGTTTCAGTATTATTCTTATTAAACAGTGGTTAGTTCTTTTGTAGACATTTCTGATGTTTTAGGCGTCAGACGGTTCATGATTGAATTACAGTTTAATATTATTTTTTTATCTTCTAGATGCTCTCAGATGGCACCACCTGCACTTCCAGGGTGTACATATGGCCCTTCAGTTGGCTGTTAAATTAATCTATTTTAAGCTATTTAATTCCTTTTTTTTGTTCATTCAGTTTTTTTATCCTGTTACAGTGTTTTCACAAATGAATGGGTGAACAAAAAAGATGTAATTAAATTTTAAAAGAATAATTTAACAGCCAACTGATGGTCCATATTCACCTTTGGAAATGCAGAAGATGCCATCTGCGAGCATCTAGAGTTCAAAATTTTCGGTGGGAAGACTCCCGGACGCGCCCCCATTTTGGTTTGCCTTTGGCATCCACCCAACTCCAAAAATATTCTTTGCCCCCGGCCATGGCAAGGCTTAATCCGGCCCTGCCTGACTGCTAGTCTTCGGAAAACGATATACAATTAAGCTGTTGAATATTTTGAAACTAATTTGTCTGGGTACTGTTCGTACAACACAACATTGTCCTGTCAAATTAGTTTTAAAATATGCAACAGCATGTTTATTAAATAATACAGTGCGTTCAGTCAAATTGGTTTCAAAATGTTCAACAAGACATTAAGACAGTGGAACTTAAGCGTTTAAATAATTACCATACTTACAAATCTATATAGATGGGTAGCTTGCTTAGGAACCCAGACAATGTGTGTATAACATAGGTTTTGTTTATGTCTTCATATGGTACTGGCATGTGCATCGCGTGCACCATATGTCAGCATAACTGAGGATTCCAGTTTATCAATCCATTATATGACGTCATAATCAACTACATGACGTGTTGGATGACGTCATAATCATTGACGTAATGAATGACCTAGATAAATGCGCAACGAATGCTTAATTGCCGCAGATCGGCCGGATGGGTACGGACCGTCCCAACATGGCTGGGTATGGGATGGCTGTTCCGGGTATGTTCCGAGCATGCCCCCACCCCCTTAGTAGGATAGTACGCATATATAAAGCCATATAAGAGACGTTTCTAAAATGACTAAGTCCGTGTGATCGCGTAGCGCGCATGCGCACGTCAGAGCTTCCCTGACAACATGTGTCAGCGTTTGGAGAGAATGCATGCCAAAATCTACCGAGTTGGAGCATTAATTTCTTTAAATTATGCTATCCCCATCGTTCCTGGTACCTATCAGGACCGGAATGAAAGGACGACTTCAAAACAGTAAACCATTTTAAAATCGGTTCAGAAATGGCCGAGTTATCCTTATTTTTCTCCTTAAATTATGCTCAAAATATTGAAAGCGTCATAAGTCCGTGTATGTATTAATTGAATGGGGGAGGATTCTTTATCATGTGATAATGTCCTTGCTCCTCCAGCTCGCACGATGATTGGCTACAGATCGCGCATTGATTGGCTGAGCCTCTTTTCCGGATGTAGCAGAAATGTAACACCGCACACCGGCTAGGTGGTATAAATTTGCCATATACTTTAGGGCTTCCTTATTAATATATGAGCGATTGTTTCTTCCTATGTCTTCAACACGTTGGTGCAATCCGAGTCTGGAAACTACTGGGGTGTCCGAGCGGTGAAGACTAAAGTGTCGATTCCGCACACACTCCCTCTTTATACCAGTTAGCATAAATATCCATGCCAAAGTAGGAAGCACTGCGAAAACATTATACTATTTCAACCGACCAGCAGTGCATCTCTGGGCATTCTAAACATAACCCAAAAGACAGGGTAAAATGTTAGTCCCCGGTATCAGATCCCATATGATCTGCCCCCGAAATACCAGGTGACGGGCGGGACACGGATTTCCCTCTAACTATTTACAGTGACTGTGTGCGGTCTTGGAACCCACCACGCCCTCACGGGAAGGTCACTATAGTTGAATATCCGTCTCCTTATCCCCACCATAAAAGATATGCACTTTTCAAATATTTTTGTAAATATGTCTTACCCTAGTGATGTTGTATGTGGTTATGGTGCGATAAGTCAAGGGATCGTTATATACACCTGTGCAAAAGTTAAGCACCACCCTATTTTTACGCACATGCGAGGGTATATTCATGTGCTATGAAGAAAGCAATAGCATAAACATTTATGTACCCATCCATCTTAGTGCAAGAGGTAATAATGCAACTAGAGGAATGCTGATTATGATGGTGGGGAAACACTGTATGTTTTTGTTTGAACTTGAAAACGAGGCCTGAATATGGTTACATTGACACAACTGACAACTATTGCCCTACAGTTGACACACGTGGCTAGATTGTCATTAATGGTGTCTGAAAACGAAGTTTAACATCTGTGCACGAGTTTGAGACTGTCATTATTAATACCGGGTATATCCACCTTGTGCCTGGATGACGGCCTGGACACGACGTCTCATGCTGGTCACCAACCGACTGATACGCCATTGTGGTATTCGTTGCCATTCAAGATGGAGTGCGTCTGTTAATTCCTGTAGGTTCTGCACAGGAGGATCCCTCCTTCTCACCATGTTTCCCAGAATGTCCCAGATATGCTCAATAGGGTTCATGTCAGGGCTCCTTGCTGGCCATGGTAGGGTTTCGATGGCATTCTGGCGGAGGTATTCATGCACAGCTCTAGCACGATGTGGTCGGGCGTTGTCATCCATGAATATAGGGTGGGTTCCAGGTGCATGATTTACAAAATGAGGGACCACAACTCTATCCAGTATGGAATCTTGATATCTTTGTCCATTTAGTGTTCCACGTACAGTCAACAGATCCAGCTGACAATCAAATGAGATGCACCCCCATATCATAACGGAACCTTCACCAAATGGAACTTCTTCCATGATGTTACGTTGGTCGTACGCCGTGCGTCTGGACCTCCATACACGAGTTCGACCATCTGTGGCATGAAGCAGGAACCGACTTTCATCGGACCAGTGTACCCGTCTCCAGGATCTCATGTTCCAGTGTCTTCTTTCGTTGCACCACCTCAGACGCTCCTCTTTGTGGTGTTCAGTGAGGAGAGGACGTCTGACCGGTCTCCTAGCTTTCATGCCAGCAGCATACAGTCTCCTTTTGACGGTAGACATTGACACTCTATTGCGCGTTTCCCATTTCTGGCTGAGCACTCTGCTGTTGGTGAATGGAGATCTCCTAACAAGGCGTACTAGGGCTCGATCATCACGGGCAGTAGTCTTCTTCGGTCTTCCAGATCTAGGCCTGTCCTTCACCTCGTTAGTTTGCCCATGTTTTGCAATCAAACGACTGATTACAGTATGGTTAATGTTCAGCTGTCTGCCAATCTCTCTGCATGACATACCAGTGGTATGCATGCCTATGATTTGTCATTTCACACGATCACTTAACCTTCGTCTTGCCATAGCGGTTCACAATCAAGAGCTAATTCTCTCTGTACAAATAAACCATGGTCATGAACACAAAATTCCTAATCTTGTCGCCTAAATCTGTATGTAATGTTCTATACCTCAAACTGGACTTTTACATAACTGAACACGTGTGCTGTTTCCCGCCATGCACGGACATCAAGCGGGGTGAAGTCATGCATGCATGTGCATTTCGTACTTGGAATTATGTCAGCTAACGCGGGGACAAAAAGTATGGCAGCCTAGTTGTACCATCATGTTTCTACGTTCTATTGTTTTTGCTGGTGCTTAACTTTTGCACAGGTGTATATGATTCAGGAGCTGCCACACCGTGACATGTTTGCTCACTGTCTTTCTAAGTGGGGTGCTCCGTAAGGTGACCATATGGAAACGGAGCATTTCTGCCAGTCGGTCATGTATTTAAAAGATAGGTAAAACTACTTGCCACTTGTGGCCAAAGCATGGAACATGGACCTAACAACTAAAGGTTAGTTTAGTGTATTAGCAGAAGGACCGCATAAATAAAGTGGCAACTACCAATACAGTATCTTTAATCTACATAAGATGGCGGTGTCGAATTCTCTGGAAATCATCCACCCCATCTTCAACGCGCATCACGATAGCACACAGTTTCACTAGGGTAACCCACACTACACACTTAGCATATGTTTGAACAAGAGAGTGGCCCTTTTTGCCAACTCTGTTCCTCTGCCTCAGTGTTGAAGGCATTTTCCTGTGACGGAGGCCCGCATGAGGCACTTTCCTCTCACAACAATACTATTTTGTTAGGGGTATAATAGTTTTAAATAAACTGCACAAGTGACTGTGCTAGGACTCTCCCTTGCAGGGTTTCATCGCGGATTTGAAGATCGCCGCGGTACCTCTGATGAGCCAACATTAAACAAGACACCAACTTAATTCCCTGTACTATATTTTTTCTCTCCTACTAGCAAACGAGTAGCAATGTTTGTTTTAGTTATAATATTTTATTTAATTATGTCTAACTCCCAAACTGAGTAATGGACCATCATACTGGTGACACGAACAGCCCAGATGAGATGGTGTGGTTCAACCTCGGTGGCCCGCACGGCCCCACTGGAACTTTATCATTCCACCAGCTATAAAAGTCGGTCTTTGTACATTCCGGAAAGTAATGAAACACGATCCGTAACCCCAAAAACCGACGCTAACCAGCTAGTCCACGCATCGTGTACATGCAGTGCAGCGGAACAGAATATTCGGATGGACTGCCGCATACCAATCCCGGAGGCTACACGTGGTGCCCAATGTGCGGCTCGAACGAGAAGCGAACCCACACCCACATTCAACACCTGTGTGTTTCCGTCTCTTCATCGGATGATCAGAACTCCCTCGATGTAGAGGTAGCATCTTATGATAGGAGAGATGCATGTGTCTTTACCGATTATGACCAAAATTTCCCTGGTGCGGAATTCCCAGCACCATATCAACACGGACACTCACTGATCAGCGAAAGGACATTCCATGATGCCTTGCAGGCGGGTACCCATTACATAACCTTGGTGGACATCCGCGATAGGCAACTAACATCTCAGCCAGATCGTGGTCGACCACGAGAAAGACCCCTATGGGGGCACATCATACCTTCATGCCCAATGCATCCACCAGCACCATCATAAGGTGACTCATGGCCTGCCCCTTATGCACCATGTCATGTGTCATCCCCAATAATGGCTTCATCTCTGTGTTACCCTGCGGTACCACGGTATGAACATTGGGATACAGGATCACCATTACCATCCTGCAACCAAGGATACACACATTCACGCAGCACACACCACACTCGTCAATCCCCTGGACCCCCTCCATATGAGCAATGTGCAAGTCAGCGCCCAATAGAGCTTCTGCGACACATGCGTAGCATGCCTCCTCCAGTTTATCGACTGACACCAATACAGCATTCAGCGGAACCTACACATCTATTTCACACTGAACACAATCAGTGGGAATCGCCATCATGGGCGCCGTACCAGAACCATTCACATGAACAAGATCTACCACCATCAGCACCACCAGCATGCAGACCAGTGACTGGGCCAATTATAAATGTCAATTTGAAATCATTAGCCTTACCAACCGGTGGAGGGATAAAAAAATGGGAGAGTATCTGGCCGCAAATCTGTCCGGCAGGTCCTTCAGGTCCTGGCAGATTTGGGGTCGGATAATACGCCAACCTACATGGAGCTGGAAAGCGCGTTGTCAGAAAGATTCAGGGACATGGCCCTTGGTGAAACAAGTCATCTTCAGCTAAAAAATCTATGGAGACGTGCCGACGAAACCCTGCCGGAGTTGGCCAGTCGCATTCGGCGCCTCGTCATATGCGCTTATCCCAGCACAAATTATGAGGCAGTCACGCAACTTCATCTCGACACCTTCATCGATGTGTTGAGCAGTGAGCCCACTCTTAAAGAAAACCTATTCCTCCTAGAACATAACAATTTTCAGTCCCTGACTGCAACGACAGTCAGAACAGAAAACTTCCTGGCGCGGGAGAAAGCCAATCACTGTCAATTACATCCCGTCAATGAGTTAAATAATGCACACATCCTTATAACGACCGACACTGCTGATGCATCCACACCAGCATCAGCAACATGCCTCAACAACACCGCATCGCACAATGAACACACTACCAGTCAGAATCATGTGTCCAGAGGAAGGGGGCGTGGCCAGTCACACCGAGGAGGCCATATCAACGCCCCAGGATGCGGGAACAAGCACAATAACAGCAATAGACTAAATATGCATGACAGGTTCGAAGAAATAACCAAACAAATCTCGGCACTCACCAATCTAGTTACAATGCCCAGCACCTCTGTCTTCACACAACAGACTACACGACCAGCACCAAGTAGCATAAATCAGCATACACAGCCACCCAATGCATGTTTTGGATATGGCCATCCAGGCCACTGGAATGAACGGTGTCTGCACCAGCCTCCTTTCGCAACTCCAACAGCTGACCAATGCACACCACAATCGGAGCCACTGTTAAACTCAAACATGCACTGATTACAGAGCCATCTCAGTGCCCACTCCTACAACCCGGCTCAGCCACGGTCTCCAGACGGCAATGCCAGGTGGATACATCTACAAACACTAAGAACAGTTCCTCCACAACAGTACATGACATCACGCACCCGGCTTCACATAAGTTGGTGCCCATGATGCACACTTGATCCGCAGCACCGCCACAAGTTGTGATCCCGCAATAAACGCATCTCACAAACCCTCCTTTCTATGCAAAATGGCAGTGGTTGGTTGTAGCACCTCCACTGAAACAACATTTTTACAAGCACCACGACTCACCACCAAAACACTTAACACCCAGTGCCCCTTGGTGGTATGCAATTCACAGTCCCAATCTGCATCAACCACCGCATTCAGCAGGAGTAATAGTGACATGGACATCAGTCAGCACTCCATATCATGAATCCGCAGAAGGAGGCACCACACCAAACGTGGCAAACAACAGTGTCGCCATTGCTTCTTTTGCGCATCTACCAAACATTCAATGATGCATTGTCCCAAGTGTCAGGCACAGGTAACCCTCTGTTGCCACCTCACTAGTCCTGTCCAAACTGATATTTATACAAACACACAGTGCAGCCCTCCTGCATCAGTTATACCACCATTGCTACCCCAGCTCCGTCATCACCTAAGCAACTACAGCAGCAGCGATGACGAGTTGGCCCTTTCCTCACTCAGCTACCAATTACACTCACGGACGCTATACAGAAACAAACTGACTACATATAGGATGACACTGCACCTAAATCAATTCCGCAAGCAGTGTCCCTGGAAACTCTTCTGCAAGCACACCATAAAGTAGTATATAAGTGTGCTTGCCTGTTCAGTGGAGTTTCTACCAGTGCTACAGTAGACACTGGAGCTTCCATCACCATTTTCAACAGGCGATTGTATGAGAGCAGCCCGCCTCATCAACAGCCACGCCTTAGGCCTACTAACATCTTTTTACAGACAGCTACTGGGGCTGGTGTTCCGGTGGCTGGTACGGTAAACCTTGTTATACAAATAGAGGAAATGCAATTCATCCAGCGGGTTGTAATTGCCTCTATTCAAAACGATTCCCGGTTAGGCTCTGTCTTCATCAGTGCCAGTGATGTTGTCATATATTGCAGACAACAGGAACTAGACATACACGGCCGTCGAATACCCCTTGGACCAGAATCATCACTGTACGATACATGTGTGGTGATTTTAGCTTCAACAGCAACAGTTGAGCCAGGACAGGAGGAGATCTTATGGGCCACCACACCACAGTTAGGAAGCAACACCCGCACAGCCATGCTGGAACCCAACCCAGAATACATGATTGCCTCCCAATGTGCCAGTCCATGAATGATCGTAGACACCACCAACAAGGATCACATACTTTTCCGGGTATTCAATCTAACAGCGGACCCAATAACACTAGTGCCAGGTGTCCGTTGTGGCCACTTGGTGGATGTGATATCACTGGAGACACCCACCGTACTTACACCAGCAAACAGCTTCTGAGGATGATTTACCCGAGCACATGCATGACTTATATTTGAGTGCCTCAGTTAGTTTAACACAATCTCACAAACGTGCCATATGACAGATTCTACATAAATATTGGAAGAGTTTCTCCACAGGAGACATGGACCTGGGAGAAACTCACCTCGTGCGGCACTCCATCGATACTGGAAACAATCGACCGGTTCGGTGTCTCCCCATTCACAAGGAAGGAGAAGCACACCACCAAGTTAGTGACATGTTGCAGACAGGCATTATAGAGTCCTCAACATCCCCCAGGGCCAGTCCCGTAGTACTAGCAGGCAAAATGGATGGGTCATTGCAGTTTTGTATCGACTACTGCTGCCTTACCGCTTCCACGGATAGACCAGGCCTTAGATTCCTTGTCCAGAGCCCAGTGGTTTTGTGCCCTGGACTTAGCTAGTGGATACTGGCAGGTAGCCATGGATGGGACTGACAGGGAGAAGACCGCTTTTGTCTGTCGGGATGGTCTTTTCCCATTCCGTAAATTGCCCTACGGCTTGTGCATCGCTCCCAGAATGTTCGAACATCTCATTGAGCAGGTATTAACTACCCTGCAATGGGAAATATGTCTCTGTTACATCGACGACGTAATCGTCTTTGGCTCTTCATTTGAGCAGACCCTGTCCAATTTGGACAAGGTCCTGATGCGGTTCCATACCGCAAACCTCAAGCTCAAACCCAAGAAGTGTTACCTTTTTAGACAGAGAGTCGACTTCCTGGGTCACATAATTTCCTAAGATGGAGTGGCAACTAGACCTTCCAAAACGAAGGCGGTAGCAGAATGGTAGACCCCCACTTCAGTAACAGATATGAGAAGTTTCCTCGGTCTCTGCCAGTAGTATCGCCGATGCATCCATCACTTTAGTGAGATTGTATCCCCGTTATTCCAGATGAGCAAGAAAAATCAACCATTTGAGTGGACGAGTGGGTGTGAAAATTCCTTCAAGGCATTGAAGGAACATTTGACAACCACACCAATTCTTGCTCATCCTAACCCTAACCTCGATTTCATCTTAGACGCTAATGCATCTGCTTATGCAATAGGTGCAGTTCTATCTCAGGTCACAGACGATGGAACGGAGCAGCTGCTGGATAATGGTTTGTGTACTCTGAATGAAACAGAGAAACCACGAAGAGGGAATTATTGGCTGCGGTGTATTTTGTCAAATACTACAAACACTTTCTGTTTAAAAGAACTGCAGACCGTATCAAACAAAGATTCCACTGGATTGGGATACGCGATAGTGTGAAGGCATGGGTCACAAAATGTGTTCTGTGTCAAAGACGTGCTGTTGGCCAGCACCACACTGCACAACTACAGATTAAAATTGTTGGTACACTGTGGGAGCGAGTGGCTATTGCTGTGCTCGGACCCTATACGACTGATGAAGGAAAGAAAGCATCCTCGTACTGCAAGATTATTTTACGAAGTGAGTAGAAGCATTCGCTTTATCAGACCAAGAGGCATCCGCAGTAGCAGAGGTCCTGTCTAGCAATGTGTTCTGCCGCTTTGGCAGGGAAGTAATTTTGAGAGCCAGCTGATCTCTGAGCCCTGCAAATTGTTTCATATACTCAAAACACGTACAACTCCGTACCATCCGCGCAGTGACAGGATGGTAGAGAGATTCAACAGAACTCTCCCAGTGATATTGACTAAGGAAACACACCTTGATTGTTGCGATTGGGATCTGCGACTCCAATATGTGCTCATGGCATACTGCACTTCGATACATTCCAGCATGCATTATGCCACTGCTCGGTTAATGTTGGGCCGTGAATTAGCCTTATCCGTGGATCTGGCATGCCCAGAATTACAGGGGAGAAAAATTCACCCTCTCTTTATGTAGGCAAAGGATAGAACAAGCCCATAAGTTAGAAAGAGAATCACTATCCACTGCACACCGGCGTCACAAAACATGGCATGACTGGTGAGTGCATGGAGACGTATGAGGCGGGGAAAATGGTTTGGGTTCATGATACGTGGCATTCTGCAACTGTGCCAAGTAAACTGAGTTACCAGTAGAAAAGCCCCTATGTGGTAGTAGGTAAGAAGTCCGACGTGACCTACCGTATCTGCGCCTCGGATGGCTTGACCTCAGTCATCCACTTCGATCGACTTAAACCGTGTGTTGGTGATGACCCTGTGGCAGAGCCCGGGCTGGGCATTTCACGTGACACCGGTACCCAGAGAGAAGTCACTACGTAAACATGTATTCCCGACGTTAGTCCCGAACACTGCAGTGCCAGCTCAACCCCTCTCCTACCAAGCCAGGAGTTCGGTGAACATATAACTAACGCTGAGGATGATAACGAGCCACATACTCGCCATTTCCAACCTCAGAGTTGATCTACATGATCTGGGAAGTAGTATCTGATGAATTTTCCGTTTGTGCTGTCCAAGAGGAATGAAGGAAAAGTTGTTCATCCGACCTCTTCCCATTCCCACCCACTTCATGCTATTACCACAATTATAGAGTTGCCACAAGCTGAGGTTGAGGCTGTCTCAGGCCATGCCTCCTGTGAGGTGGAACAAATAATAAATAGTATGGAAGTGAAGAGGTTAGATGAGACCTTACGCTGTTTTCGACAACAGGAAAACTGCACCACTCGGTGCACTTCCCCTCAAAGACAACAAAACGCCAGACCCTCCCCCCCCCACACTTCAAGTTGCACCCCATCCATTAGAAACACCCCCCCCCACTCCAACTGGCATCCTTCATCTCTGCACCAAGTTCGGACATCACAAATCTTCAGATATGAGTCTGCTGATTCAGAGGAGGGAGCATCCCACACTACAACCACTTCCCCTGGTGGTGGTGGGCGGGAAGCAGCCTGTTCAGTAGACTCTCGGCTCGAATATTCTCGGTATTTAAAAATTATGACAGAGTACCAACCATCGTGTAACGAGAGATGTCCATCCCCATCCAAAGGGCAACCCTGACCACAACTGCCCTACCAAGGGCCCCCCCCCATGCGCAGTCAGAACATCACACCAAGATAGAGAAAGCCAGGAGCACCAGGAACACACTTTCCCTCAAGGCTGGATACGTCAATTGTACAAAGCGTGAACACTACATACACACCCGGTTATAAGAGCTATAATGGAGACATTCTACACCTCATTACAACGAGCAACATGGGCGGCACCATCTATGTACGTTACCAGCAATATAGCAGCATGCACCTAACTTTTGTAACAAAGGCTATAAATCGCCCTCTCACGTGGCTACCACGACGTGATGGAGGAGGCGAGAGGTGATGAGTCGGGGTCACGACTGCTTACGTGATCACACTCTCCCACACAAACATAGGGCATTCCAGCCTGAAATTAGAATGGGCGAGTTCATAAGCATCTAACTTGAAAACTGCATCACACTAATTAAAAGGTGAATGTCCACAGAAATAAGTAGTTCCAGATTTTAATGTTGATCGGAGACCTGATTTCCAGTGGAATGGAGATGAAAGCGGCTATCCTTTCTTCTTATATCTATATTTTCCTTCCTTCTAAGAAGGGAATACACAATTGAACTCAAGGAAAATTAAAGTTCTGAAAAACTGTATATGGTCATGACCGAATCATCCAAGAACTTCGGGCATGGTCATCTGCCCTCCTGTGACGTCATCAAAAATGATAAAAGGAGGAAAGTGCGCACTGAAATTTCATCTCCCCTCCAAACTCGACACTAGGGAAGATCAGGCATCAGTCCACTTTCGTCTCGCAAACCAAATTCTGCTGTTTTCACTTATTATTATTTCATTTATATATTTGCTCAGGAAAGTTATGAAGAGTTATGGCAAGTTAGGAAAAATTAGTTAGGTGTCTGTTGTTCCGCAAGTCAACCAATATGCAGAGGTAATATGTCACTCGCGGAATACCTGGCTTTATATGATAGTTTGGAAGATCAAACTCTGATAGACACTGCTAAGAGATATCCATGCACTTTAAAATTATACGATGGACAGCCGTGTAAGCGAGAATTTTCCAGGAACTTGGATCTGAAACTCAACATTAAGCGAGATCACTTACTACAGAGAGCCTATTGTTCAGACTGCAGATACTTGTACTCAGCCACTCAGTAGAGTGTTACTCACGCGCTATGTTATACACATCGTGTATTGGTGGTAACATTAAAGCCTGGTGAATCGGATGAAGCGACGTCAACCTGACTTGCTGCAGACATGCACAGCTTCCGCATCCGCACCAGCAACATGGTCAGTCATCACCACCACTGCAGCAACTATCACCACAGCACCGGCAACACCCTCAATAACAGCACTGCGGTACCCACAGTTTCAGCATCAGCACCAACTACGGTATCTGCACCGGCAGCACCCGCAGTAACCACACCAGCAGCCCTCACCACTGCAACATCATCAGCATCCGTGATCGGTCAGCCTATATCAGTGGTTATAACAATGCCAATGACAGCTTGCGATCCAGTTTTACCTGATCTTTCGAACTGTTCTGTTTCTCTAATGGGTGTAATGATCGATGAGGAGATCAGCTTCATAAAAACCAGCACCATGACTAGATCCCGCCATCAGGAAAGCTGCCACGCCAGACAGACCATACCCAGGGAAGTGTCGCCTCGCAAATCAGCAAGATATCCGCGCAGCACCTCGTACATCCGCAAATAGGTTGATCCAGGCCACCAAAATCCGAAAACTTTCCACAGCAATAGAAACTACATCCAGTCGGAGCATTCCACAACAGACCATCAGCCCACACCACAACCACCACCGCGACCACCACAGTGATGACAGCCACCACCGCTACCACAATCATCAGAGCGTCCAGCACCATCACTACCGCACCACATGTGTTAAATTTATCCACAATTTCTTCAGACAATAGTGCAGAGAACATTAATATAAGCAACAGTATATCACCACCAGTGGAATAGCCCTGTAGGTGGGGCTTAGAATACACCTTCCGTATCCTCTGCGTGTCGTAAGAGGCAACTAAAGGAGGTAAGGGTGAGGTAACCCTGACAGAAACCTCGAGTGCTGAAGACGGAGGTTCCAGGCCGCACGGCGCACTCTAATAAACCATGGATCCACGCACTTAACGCTTATGATCATGTCGATAGTCACTTACAGGACTGGCAGTATGATCAGCGAACGAAAAGAAGATGAAAGAACCACCAGTGGATCACACCCCGCAACCAGCTTCTTCAGATTGTGGCACCCAAACATGCTGTGGTAACTTTTCCGCAAACACCCGTGACCACTATTGTCGTGGATGCAACAGAATGTTTGATTAGGCATGCGGAAAATTGAACTATTATGTTTTTATTTTTGAAATTATTTTCTTATTATTATACTTTTCTTAAGACTGAAACCCCGTCCCTAGGCTGACCCCGACCATCCTACACAGCTAACGCAAATTATTGCATAGCTGTGTCTCAAACAAATGAATTGCTGTGGAACCCTATGCTGTAAATACACTTTATGCGGTGTAAGTATACAGCATACTGCAGCGAGTATGTCTTTTATTGTCATGCCATCCCAGCTATTATCTTTTATATTTAACATATTTTTATATCATAATTCTGGTACGTTGGAGCTTGGGCATTCGCGGAGGAAATTTAATTATCCATCGCCAAGAGAATGCCCATGCGAGCTAATGTTTTAGAAGTCAGTGTAATAAAATAAAATAAGAAGAGCACGCACTGTGACATCAAAAAGAAAAACAAACCCAAAAGGCCTGGAAATATATACCAGGCCAAAAATCAAAATCAAAAGTATGTCTATCTCCCAAAAACCTTTCACACATCTATGTGCTCTTCTCTATTAAACTACGAGTCTCTCGCGTCACTAATCTTCTTGGCTATGCGCCTGCTTGAGTAGCCTATAATTATCACCTAGCATGCTCCCTTGCCCTCGATCTACATGGCAGTATTGTTTGCCATGGGCGTCAAACTAGGAGGAGGTGGTGTAGCGTGGATTGGCCGGACCATCCCAGCTCAACTGGATACGGGATGGCTGTTCCAGGTACGTTCTGAGCACACCCACTTTAGTAAGATAGAATACATTTATAAATCCATATAAGAGAGGTTTCTAAAATGACTAAGTCCGTGAGATCGCGTAGTGCGCATGCGCACATCAGAGCTTCCCTGACAACACGTGTCAATGTTGGGAGAGAATGCATACTAAAATGTACCGAGTTGGTGCTGTGATTTCGTTAAATTATGCTATCCTCGTCGTTGATGGTGCCTATCAGGACCGGAATGAAACGAGGAATTCAAAACTGTAAACTATTCTAAAATCAGTTCTGAAATGGCCGAGATATCCTTATTTTTCTCCTTAAATTATGCTCAAAATATTGAAAACATCATAAGCGTACGTATGTACTAATTGAATGGGGAGGATGTTTATCACGTGATAATGTCCTTGCCCTTCCAGGTCGCATGCTGATTGGCTACAGATCGCGCATTGATTGGCTGAGCGTTCTCGCGACGACGTCATGAGGAGTATAAAAGGAGCGAAGAACTGAGAATCGGGACACACACATCGACGAGAGAGAAGGTGATAGGTTGTGTGGCCAGAGGAGTACAAGATGTGGGTAACTGCTTACTGACTGGTTACCATACAACCACACCAGTGCCTCCAAAATTTCAGCTCTTAGTCTATGGCACACAACTGCCGCATCCGCATCTAGGTTTTTGTATGCTCTCGGGAAGATATAACCTGAGGGCAAATAAATAAATCTAAAAGAAGAAGCTCTCACCTCCAACAACTTCAGAGGAGTCTTCCTGCGGATGGGCCTTGTGGCCCTATAAAGAACTCGTAGTACGTGGAACGAATGGTGATTCTTGGTGAACAACTTGTCAGATCTGCCAGATCATGCCGAAAAGTGGTAGCCAAACTCCGCGCAATGCATTGTGTATAGCATTTAACTGTTAGACCACAGTCTAGTGAGACCTTGCCTGGTGTTCCGCATGAGCTATGCAGTGCATCATGTACTGTGTACATGGAAGATGTAGATGCCTCATTATCTAACTTTTCTCTGTAGCCCTTCCTTACTACAGGGCAGTAACTTCCGCCACAGTACAGAACGTTTTATCATACTGTTTAAATTAATATGACTATCTAGTGGACATCTGCTGAGTGAGCCACATCAACAGTTTGCCATCAGATACCTGCACAGTTGCTTCAGAATCGAGCCATATCACGTTCCTCATCCAGGACGTATCAACTACTGTGATCTATGAACTTTACCCGTACCGATGACTAATAGGTACTCATCTAACTGTATTTTTGTATTATTGTATTTTTGCCTTTAAAGATACTGCTGACTAATAGGTACCGAACAGTCGTCTGAGACCGCATTTATATTTTACTGTATCTATTATCCTAGTTTTGTGCTGATGACTAACAAGCACCGCAAGGTCGGGTGACCTTAGTTATGGCTAGTACTGTGATAGTTAGTTATACATATGGCAGCAGCCATCCTAGTTACTTGTTTTGTTTATTTTATATAAAATACTAGGACCCCAGTACGGTAGGCTACACTATACAGCAACATAAAATCGCATCACCTTTTCCCCCAGCATCACATTTTCACTGAGGCCACTGTTCATGAGATCAACGAAACCTGGCTCAATAGGATCGGTTTAGAATTAGATAGAAATGGTCACTCGTTAGAAGTTATTTGTGTAATCCTCTTTTCTGGATGTAGCGGAAATGTAACCCTGTACACTGGCTAGGTGGTAAAAATTGGCCATATACTTTAGAGCCTCCTTATTAATATATGAGTGATTGTTTATTCCTACATTCCTCCAGTCATATCGCTTATAATTGTATGGACCTCCCTTCGACAAGTTGTGGCAATCCTACTCTGGAAACTATTGGGGTTTCCGAGCGGTGAAGACTTAAGTGTCGATTCCGCACACACTCCCTCTGTATCTTCAGATACCAGTTAGCATAAATATCCATGCCAAAGTAGGAAGCACTGCGAAAACATTATGTTATTTCAACTGGCCAGCAGTGCATCTCTGGGCATTCTAAACATAACCCTAAAGACAGGTAAAATGTTAGTCCGCGATATCAGATCTCATATGATCTGCCCTCATCACACCAGATGACGGATGGGACACGGATCTCCCTTTAACTCTTTACAGTAACTGGGTGCAGCCTTGGAACCCACGTCACTATAGTCGGATATCTGTCTCCTTATCCCCACCATAAAAGATATGCGCTTTTCAAATGCTTTTGTAAATATGTCTTATCCCAGTGATGTTGTACGTGGTTACTGTCCGATAAGTAACGGGATCGTTATATGATTCAGGAGACAGCTCACCATGACATGTCTGCTCGCTGTCTTTCTGAGGAGGATGCTTCATACGATGACCATATGGAAACCGAAGATGTCCACCAGTCACTCATGTATTTAAGAGATAGGTAGAACAACTTGCCATTTGTGGCCAAGGCATGGAACATGGCTCTAACAACTAAAGGTTAGTTTAGGATGGAGCAGAAGGTCCACATAAATAAAGCGGCAACTACCAATACAGTATCTTTAATCTACATAAGATGACGGTGTTGAATTCTCCGGAAATCATCCACCCCATCTTCACGTAATTTAGCGTGCATCACGATAGCATACAGTTTGACTAGGTTAACCCACACTGCACACGTAGCATATGTTTGAACAAGAGTGTCGCCCTTGTTGCCAATTCTGCTTCAGCCTTGAAGGCATTTACCTATGACTGAGACCCATGCGAGGCAATTTCTTCTCACAACAATAATATTTTGTTAGGGGTATAATGGTTTATATTAAACCGCACAAGTGACCATGCTAGGAATCTCCCTTGCAGGGTTACATCGCGGATTTGTGGATCGGCGAGGTAGCTCTGACGAGCCCACATTAAACAAGTACCAACTTAGTTCCCTGTATTATATTTTCTCTCTCCTACTATCAAACGAGTAGCATTGTTTGTTTTAGCTATGTTATTTTATTAATTATGTCTAACTCCAAAATTGAGTAATGGACCGTCATACCGGTGATATGAACAGCCGGGACGAGACGGTGTGGTTCAATCTTGGCGGCAATGATCGCACGGCCCAACTGGAATGTTATCATTCCACCTACTCTAGAAGTTGATCATTGTACATTCCGGAAAGTCGTGAACGACAATCCATAACCACAAGATCCGACGCTAACCAGCTAGTCTGCGCATCGTGTACATGCGGTGCAGTGGAACAAACTATTCGGACAGACCGCCGCATCCCCACCCCAGGGCTACACTAAGCATTGTTGTACGAAATGTCTGCTATTTAATAAATTATTATGCATATCCACTCAATTCACATAAAACTACACTAATGGACCTGTCCATTTTTAGCTATGCCCCGCCCATCTCTAGCTAAGCTCCTCCCACACCTCACTCCTGTTTGGATCGATCGGTCTCTGAACTCCCTGACTATCAATTTCCAGAAAACTATACAAGCAAGCTGTTGAATATATTGAAACTAATTTCACTGGGTGCTGTTGCAGCCTATGGCAGCAAAAGCACCTAATCAAATTTGTTTCAAAATATTCAACAGCATGTTTATTAAATACTAGAGACATACAATTAGTACAATGTGCCGGGCAATTAAGATTTAAAGACGGGCCAAATAGAATCATTTTATGCTTATGACATCATCCTACACTCCGCTTAGCTGATTATGACATCATATGACGTCAGATGATAGGTGGATAATCGGGAAAGGTGAATTCTTAACCGTATCATTGTGTTCGAAAGGATCATTGACCAATCGTATCTGCAGCTGGCCTGTTTCTAGGGTGAACTCCTATACTGAGATTTCAATGCATGCCTGCATGCATGCAGCGAGGCAGCAACATTACAGCATGCACATATATAAGCTTGCTATGGAAACGATCACTCTAGGCACTATAGGCAGTGCTGTTAATCTTTACCATATCACCCCTATTAACGAGTAACGAACATAACGCAACTGGCTGGTCAGGAGAATCGGCAGGCTCATGGCCACATGGCGCGAGATATATGCGATTCCCACAGGAAACCCTATTTGGAGTAATGACCTCATATGACCTGGGTTCAGGCAACCTTCTGCCTATTTTGGCATGAGTTTTTTAATCCTTGAAGAAAGCCTTAGCTCCAATTTCTAATTCGTATACATTATTTGTATGGTGATATCTGTTATAGTTTCACTTTGCTTTCTGTCTATAATCGTTCGCAATCTGGGAGTTTAGGTAATAGTTGTTGTGTTGCTATGGGAACAGGGGTCTTAAGGCGGCAGCCAAACAACAACTCGGCAGGGCTAAACCGATTTGCTAAGGGTGTAGCCTGGTAAGCCATAAGAGATAAATAAGATTTCTTTATTAAATATTTGATCGTTTTAACTGCCCACTCTGCTTCACCATTCGACTGATTATTGTGGAGCGGATTGACTGGATGGGTACTGACCATCCCAGCAAAGCTGGGCACGGAACGGCCTCTCCGGATTCACTCCAAGCCCACCCCCTGGGTAGGATAGTACGCGTACATAGGCCCTATGGGAGAGGTTTTCATTAAAATCGGCTAAGTCCGCTAAAACGCGTGGTGCGCATGCGCGGGCGTCAGAGCTTCCCTGGCAACACGTCACTGAATTAGAGGCGAGTGCATGCCTATAGTGTACCGAGTTGGTACTCGTAAAAACCTTTACTTATTCCGCTCTCATTGTTCTTGGGACGGATCAGAACCAAAATAAAACGACCCTTCTAGAACTGTTTACTATTTTAAAATCGGCCCAGAAATGGCTGAGTAATCTGCGAAAATACCCGTATATTATTTTCGAATTATTGCTTTTAACGTCGTAATCGCGTGTATGTATAAATAGATCTAGAATGTTCTGTGCACGTGATAAATACGTCACTGATCGAGCTGCGCACATAATTGGCTCCTGCTCGGCCGTTGATTGGCTGAGGCATCTGCCGCTGACGTCACGAGTAGTATAAAAGGGGTGAAAAATCGAGAATCAGGAGCATCGCCGGTGTGGAAGCGCCCGCGCAGGACCTCTGGACCGTCAGGAGGACGGATGTAACTGCTGACCTCCAGTGACTCTCACTTCAACCGGTGTCTTACGGATCCCAGCACATCCGCAGTGACTTTCCTAAGGGAGCCTTTCCAAGAGAGGGCCGGGCGGGCCCAGGATGTAATCCTACAGAATGTAGAGCTGACGGTGATTTTTGGTCGATGACTCGCCGGATCTGCCAACCATGCTGAAAAGTGGACTTCAATTTTCGCACTGCATGTCGTGTGTGTTTTATTAACCTTTTGACCACAGTCTGGTGGAACTTTGCTGGGTGCGCCGTAAGAGCTATGCGACGCATCCCGCACTGGGTGCCAGTTTATGTAACTGCTTGACATTATATACAGTCCTCTCTATTAATGGGCAAACTTTAACTTTATTACTTCTGTCGCCGGATGGATAACTTTCTCACTTCCATATAAATTGTATACTAGCTACAAAGACTATCTAATTGACATTTCTTCACCGCTCTGTTTCACTGTCCTGAGTGTGTACCGTGTCTACCCTGTCTGGACGAGTCAGCTTGTGGAGACCTGCCTGCGGAAATCAGCTGCAGAAATCTGCCTGTGGAAATCTTTCCAGCTTCAGAGAACGTGTAGACTCGCACTATGGAATACGTTAGTGCCTCAATTTCAGTAACATAGTAGCATGTTCCGTACCAATGACTATTAGGTACTCAAGTAGCTATACTATTTTACATTTAATTCTCATTTCCGTAAATGGTACTGATGACTAATAGGTACCTATTTATCATTTTTTTTATCATTTCTGTTTTACTGTGAATATGATCCTTGTTTACTGTCGGTGCTTTCAACTAGCCACACCGTTTAAGTTTATCAATCTGTGATATTCATTGAAATCATTAATTACATTACACTTATTGCAATGGTTAGTTATATATGGCATATTAGCCATCCAGTTAATATGTTTTGCTTAAATGTAGAAAACTTTGGACCGCAGTACGCTAGAAAATACTATACAGCAAGATATATATCCGCATGACTCTATTCCCGTCATCATCAATTTTACACTGAGTTCGCTGACCGTGCTCTAATTGTTTGAGCCCGGCATGTTACCGACTAAAGCTTACTATTCAGCTCGACAGGATAGGTTAAAGTGGTTAGGGACAATTTCTTCGTCTAGAGACATATAGTGTACACGTCTTTTCCGGTTGTTGTGGTAATGTAGCCCCGCACTCTGGCAAGGTTGTGTAAAATTGGTCAGTTACCTATAGGCCTCATATATATTAAGTTATTGTCTCTTTCCACGATCCACCAACCGCATGGCTTATTAATTGTCTGGACTCCCCATCAGCATGTTGGTCAGATCCGACACTGGGGAACTATCGGAGGTTTCCGAGCGGTGATGGTTAAAGTGCTGATTTACATACATCTCCCCTGTATCTTCGGATACTTGTTAGCTAGATAACCCTGCCAATGAGGGAAGCACTGCGAAAACATAAAGTTAGAAATATGAGTTACTTAGTGTATTTACCGGCCCGCAGTGCATATCTGGGAATATTGGAACTTAATCCTAACGACAGGTTAAAATGTTAGCTCTGTAGCACATGGTGATGGACGAGATGCGGATCTCCATCCAATTCATTGCAGTATCTGGATGAAGCGTTGGAGCTCGTCACGCCCTCACGGGAAGGATGCTCGCGATAGATATCCGTCTCTTCACCTCCACCATAAAGACATGTCACGAATCAAAACTTGCTCGTGTGAAACGTAGCCATTGTCCAGGTGATGTTTTATGTGGTTGCGGGGCAAGATAGCCGGATTTTCATCGAATTCGGATGCCTCGTATCGTAATATGTATGCATGCCGTCCTTGGAGGTAGATGCTAGGCAAAGTTACCTACGGGAAGCGGAGCGTCTGCGCCTATTGGACAACTGTATCTAATGCTAGGGAGGAATCCCTGCCACTTGCAGCCAAAGCTAGTTTCTGTTTCTCTTTCCTCTCACAACAGCAATATTGTCTTTGATTATGTTTGGGGTATATAACTTATATCAAGCTACTTAGTGACTTTGTTGCGGATGCTTCTCTTGTGGGGATACCTATGCGGATTCAAGAACCTGTGTGGTACCTCCGGCGACATCACATGGAAAGAACACCAGATAGCTCTATGTTGTGTATTATTGTGTGCTCATTTACTGTCAAACGATTCATCTTGTTTGTATAGTATATAAATATTTCTACTGCTGTCAACAGCTTTACATTTGCAAATACAGAGGAATGTTCAGATTATAGTCTAGTGAAAGATAAGTTTCAACAACATTTCATAGCAAGAAAAAATGTTATATATGAACGATCAAAATTTAATGAACGCAAAACAGAATGGAGCAGAAACTGTTGATCAGTTTGTAGCTGCACTTTACGTTGATGAGCTTGATTCTGACAATCACACTTCCGGTTCAGACTCTGATAGCATCGAAACAGAGGCAACAACAAATCTCATTGGTGGGAAATATGCTTTTGTTTGAACGGTCTCACAGAACTATCCTACAGACTCTCCCTGGCATATTGAACTGATTATGAATAAGAATAAAATTAATTTTGCTATTGACACTGGCGCAGATGTGACAGTATTGCCAGAAATCTTGTACAAAAGGCTAGATCTAGATGCAAAGCTTGAGAAACCTGAGAGGGTGGTGTATGGAGCCAACCAATGAAAATATAATAGTGTTGGCCAGTTCACTGCAGACCTTAAGTCTAACCATGCCAAGTCCAAGCAGGTTGTGTATGTGGTCACGGATTATCAGTCTGCTTTACTTGGGAAACCTGCCATACAAGCACTTGACGTGGTTAAAATTGTCAACAATGTTCAAGGTGATAATAAGCACCCCAAATTGCCTTCAGTTTTAGGGGTTATGCAAGGTGAATATGACATTAAACTCACCAAAGATTATGTCCCATATGCTGCCAATACACCAAGAAGGGTTTCATCAGTTCCCTTATATAAGCTTATCAAAGATAAATTGCATACTCTAGAACAGACGAAGGTAATTTTAAGGTTAATGAGCCAACCGAGTGATGCGCCTCTATGGTACCAGTGTCCAAGAGTGATAAAAAGGGAAACATTATTGATGTTAGAATTTGCGTACATTATACACGCCTGGATAAATGTGTCCATTCAGAAAAATACCCAGTGTAACTGAAGTGCTGAGTCGATTGCCAGTCCTGAGGTTTTTAGCAAACTTGACGCCAACTCTTGGTTTCATCAAATACCCATAACTGCCGCTTCTCACGTTCTTACCACATTTATCACTGCATTTGGAAGGTATGCGTACCGCACTGTACCAGTTTGGGTCACGTCAGCCCCAGAGAATGCCCAGAAGACTTTCCCAAATTCTGGATGACCTTGAAGTGGTTGAAATGTTTATAGATGATATACTAATCCATGCTCCCAACCAAACATTGCACGATTCTCGATTGCAAGAGGTTCTTTCCAGACTGGAACGAGCGGGTATGGCATTGAACAAAGATAAATGCGAGATTAGTCGCAATAAAGTTCATTTTGTAGGTCATATCATTTCTGATAAAGGCATTTCACATACTCCCGATAAAATCAAAGCTGTGTCAGAAATGCCTTCACCAGAAAATATTCATGATGTACGCAGATTTTTAGGCGTGGTGAATCAGTTTAGTAAGCTTGCACCTGGTTTACCTGGCTTGAGTCAGCCACTTCGTGAATTACTTCAAAAGGACCGGTTGTGGGATTGGAATGATAATCATGAAGCGGCTGGTGATGCATCTGGACCGGTCTAGGTGCCTGTCTGTATCAAATGCAATAAAAGGGTGACTGGCGATTAGTATTTTGTGCCTCGGAGGTCATTGTCAAAGGCTGAACAGAAATATGCCCCAATAGAGAGAGAAGCACTTGGTCTTACTTGGGCATGTGATGCATTTGCCCATTTTCTTATTGGGCTTAAGCTTCAGATTGAAACTGACCATAAGCCGTTGGTTTCGCTTTTTGGACAGACAGATTTAAATGAGCTTCCTCCAAGAATCCAGAGATTTAGGATTAGGTTAATGAGATACAATTTTGAAGTGTCACATATACCAGGAAAAGACCTGATTTCTGATATATTATCTAGAGCTCCATTACCATCTGGTACAAATCTAGAAGACAAAGAATTACGGGAAGAAGTTACGTCATATGCACCAAGTATTTTAGCACATATTCCTGTTCCAACAACCTAAATAAGATACAAGAGGCCCAAACTGGCGATGCCATTTACTCTAAATTAATTGAGCTTAGCAAATCTGGTTGGCCAAAAAGAAACCAAATATCAGGTGCGCTCAAAGCATATTATACATTTCGATCGGAGATCAGTTTTACGGATAATATTCTCATGAGAGGGTCTCGTGTGATTATCACTAGCATAATGCGACTTGGAGCATTAGATGATCTTCATGAAGGTCATCAATGCATTGTAAAGTGTCGAGAACGTGCTAAGTATTCAGTATGGTGTCCAGGTCTTAGCGGCCAAATATCGGATCTTGTTCATTGGTGTGTTGTTTGTATACATGAGCGCCAGTATGTGATTGAGCCATTGATATACTCCGAGTGCCCAGATCTCCCTTGGCAAAAGATCGCTGCTGACCTCAATCTCTTAAGCGATGCTATCTACCTTCTGGTTGTGGATTACTATTCCAGGTTTGTTGTGGTTGTGAAACTAGAGCGAACTAAAGCGTCAGACATAATCATACATTTGCAATCTATCTTTGCTCACCATGGCATACCTGACATTTTCCGTTCTAATAATGGGCCCCAATTTCAGCCATGGAATTGAAATGCTTTGGGGGTACGTACTGGTCCGCCATGACGTTTCCACCCATCGCACCGCAACTGCATGATGAACAGGCTGCCTGGTTAGCTGTGGGTCTCGGGGTTATGGAATTTCTTCAGCTTCTTCACCCATACAGTACACGAAAGTGTCAACTTGTACATCCTGGCCCTTGCCTTTTAATCCACTAGCTGAACGGTACCTCTCAAACCTTCTCAGTCAAGCCTCCCACTCTTGACCTTTAAAACCAAACTTTTGTGGAGGGGAGATTTGAGATGCATTGGCCATGGTTGCTAAAATCAGTTCATGAATGCTTGGTTTTATAGGGACTCTTCAGCTTTAAGTTCTCATTCGATTCTGACCGAGCGAGACAATTTACGGCGATATGGCTAATTATCATTATCATGTGCTTTACTAGGTTCGTTATATTTCCGACGCCATGACGCGTAGCGAACATAACGCATCAGCCAGGGTTATAATATCGTAATAGAACTTTAATACTTAACGTGGACATAAACATCAGATTTACAGAGCGTCATCCGAGCATGGTTAATTTATGGATCCCTCATGCAGGACACATATTTAAACTAATATAGCTAACACAGAACCTATCAGAACCTGCTAACAAATAATCGAGGTAATACAGCCAGTTCCACGTCGAATTCTGACCGATACAATACGTCGAATTCTGTCTTGAGATTATATTTAAATCATACAAATATTGTGTCATCATGGTTTATGATGTCATTTTTAGTGGCATCCAAATGGCAAGCGATAATATGAAGGGCTATGGTCTGTCACACAAATAAATTACATCAAAATCGTGGACGGAGCCTAGTTAGTTATAAATGACAGATTTAAATATGTTGATAACATTTGAATGAAGCAAACACTGCTGTCTCTCAAATTAGTTTCAACATTATAAAATGGAGACTTCTTAGATCATGAAAAACTTGCTTTAACAGAACTTTAGTATGGAGATCGATTGCCGTTTTAAAACATACGGACAAGAAAAGACGAATTATGTTTTAGGTAAGTAGTATTCTGTTGGATATTTTGAAATCCTCTTGACCAAGAGCTGTTTTATGCTTATAATAAAAATAGGGTTTTAGTCGGGCTAGTTTGATAATATCCAACAGTTTAGCTATGTCCCGCCTATCTCTAGCTAAGCTCCACCCATGCTTTGCTTCGATCGATCAGTTCACTCACTGAATCTCAATTTCCAGAAAAACTATACAGGTAAGCTGTTGAACTAATTTGAAACTAATTTGACTGGGTGCTGTTGCTTGGGGTCCAATGGCAGCAAAATTGCCCAGTTACATTAGTTCAAAATATTCAACACCATGTTTAGTAAATAGTAAAGACATGCAATTCGAATGTCCTGTAGATGTATCATCTAAACTAGACAGGAACAAGTACAACCTGACGGGCATAGTTACGCCATTCATGATATAATTCATTATGACGTCAGCCTACATGTGATGTTGATTCTGAAGTCATATGATTGATTGATAAACTGGATTCCTCTATTAAGACAGTGGATTTCAGCGTGTAAATGGCTACTATGCTTACAAATCTGTATAGATAAGTAGCTTGCCCAGGAACCCAGACAGTGCGTATATAATATAGGTTTTTCTTCATGTCTTCATATGGTTCTGGTCTGTTGCCATGGTGGACCTTCCCAGTTTATCCATCCATCATATGACGTCGTAATCAAATACGTGACGTATATGATGACGTCACACTCAATGACGTAATGAATGACGTAGATAAATGAGTAGCGAACGCTTAATTGATGGTGGACTAAGCGTTGTTGCACGAATTGTGTCTTTACTATTTAATAAACATGTTGCTGAATATTTTGAAACTAATTTGACTGCGCATTGTTGCTGCCATAGGCAGAAACATCAACCAGGCAAATTAATTTCAGACTATTCAACAGCTACCTGCCGTATAGTTCTCTGGCAATTGATAGGCAGGGTTTCAGGGATCGATCGGTCACAACACGACGAAGCGTGGTTGGATCTTAGGTAGAGATAGGCGGATTCATCCATTACCATTGATTTTTGTTGCAACATCTGCGCTATGAAAACTGATATATTGCCATCCTAGAAAATATCTACTGATTGGATTGAACAACCAGGAGTCTCTTAGGCCGTGTTCTTACTAGAGACTTAATCAGGAATAGCGCCATACTGATGCATGGCGTTATTCCTGAGTACCTCTAGTGAGAACACGGCCGTTGGTATATCTGACTGTGTTACCTGACGTGATTATACAGAGGATCTGAAATGAGGTCACATTTCATATCACTGTTATCAAGCGAGATGAAAATTATCACATTGCAAGAGCGCGAGCAAGTCCAATTTGATAATTTTCGACGAGGTTGATAAAAGTGATATCAAATGGGACCAATTTTTAGATTGTTTTTATCACATAAACTGATATTTTAACAAATCTTCCAATAAAGTCGATCACTGAAATGCGTTTAAACCACAGATAAAGTACATACTCGCTAGATCACCTAAGGCCCTCTCAAAACCGGCATTTCAGAGCTCAGTGTTTTCTGGCCGGGTGTTTAGTCTCCAAAATAATATGTTTTTGTTACGAATCCTATTACTTTTTACTATTAGTCGAATAAAGTGTTAGATTAATATCGCCAATACAATTTTATTTCTGACAAAAAATATATATGTGCGTCTGTTAAATCCCTCTTCAAATTACCAAAAGAGAATTTAGTAATTTTTGGAGGCTATATATGCAGCTGATCGTGTGCTTCCGCCAGTCAGTGAATACCTGTTCACGCGCAATTACGATTTACTAAACTCAACACCATCGGCGGTCGGTCGGCATAGCTAGCTCCATAGTGATGGTATACGCGTGGGTGATCTAGCGAGTATATACTATATCTATGGTTTGAGCGTACCATTTTGGCGCATCACTTACTAAAACTGCTGACCAATGTACCATACAAAATAAAAAACAAAGAAAACATCCTTACTTCGGATAGGAAATTACTTTTAGTCCAACTATTTAATATTTCTGCGTCTATCATGCAAATTTACAAACGTATTTCATAACCATAGGTATCATGTGTATTACAAAATTTAAATCAACAGCATAACGTATACTCTGTGTTGACATTTTCACTATCATCATCGCTACGAAACGTTTGCAGTGCCACAGCCCATGTGGGATTATTACGCGTTATCTAGCTGATGAGAATAGTTCTTACGCGTTACTTAACCAATGAAACGCTTTCATTGAACATTACACGCCTGTTCATATCAAGAAATATTAAACGGGCTTAAAGCCGAGTTTATATGATAATATTAATTACATATGGTGGAAAGACTGGATTGCGCTCTACATGATAATGGTGTGGTGTGTGATGTGCTGGTATGGGTATAGCTGTGGTCCATGACATATCATTTAGAGGCGAGTCATTCTAAATGTTCTGAACTAGCACTCAGATTATTCTTATCAACGTATTGCCACCACGTGCTTTCACTTGCTTAATACATCGGTATTTTGAAATAGTGTATAAAAATTCCCATTATGAGAATCTTCCACGCAGGTGCATAAGTACAGGAACTAACATTTGGCACGAGTTCAGCAAACCCATTGTTCCGTACAATCTGTCTGTACACCTCTGCTGACATCTTTGGAGTTCTGCGCCTATCAGGGTGATTCATGTCAACATGGTAGATCCCAAAACGGCCAGGATAAACAGATCCCATTGGCGAATTATCCAAAAGAGCAAACAAAATGTAGCCACGCACATCGCACCCATCTAGGTGTATTGCTATAATAAAAATAATAATAATAATAATAATAATAATAATAATAATAATAATAATAAATAATAAATAATAAATAATAATAATAATAATAATAATAATAATAATAATAATAATAATAATAATAATAATTAAACATAATAACTAGAACTGTTCAAGCAAAGTTAGATGGCTTCCCAAAGAACGTGTTACGTGCTCAACGTTAATCTATTATATACGATCCAGATAATGCAGCTTACTGGGCCGATGCTGGATGCATCACCTGCCCATGGGTCCGTTATAAACACTTTCTTAACCACGGCTGGACGATGGGCCAGGAGGGAATTATTAACCCTACCGTAGACACAGGTCAGCTACTGCGCGCCAGGACACAGGGACACACCACAGACACATTCTCGTTACACCACCAATAGATTAATATGATTACGCTCCATACACGTGATCAATTTTCTGTCTGCGACCGATCGTCCTCATTCTATTGGTGGCCGGATGTCAGATATACTGAGCCCATAGAGCCCTTAAAAGAAAAACTGTAGGTGTTCATACTCGGGTCTACTCGGGTCGCGGAACTTCGGGACCTATCGTAGTTTTACTTAATTTTGATGTTCTTTCGTTATTTCTTGACGGACTGAAACCAAGCCAAATATCAGCCTTAAGAAAGTCAAGTTTATTCGATATAAAATGCCAGCGTTATCGCATTTCTGAAGCATTGGAACCAGCGTTTGATCTCCTGTTTGGCTTATGTGTACCTTTGGGCATTCTTACCAACAGCGTAAAAACTAGATCAGTCTTACTTTCTTTCTGGAGACTATATGCCAAAGCTCAATTTTTCCATTCGAAACTATAGTAAGATATTCAGCACTCAGATTTGGTCTTACTTTGAATTATTTACACTAAAGCATATCAAAATATTCCTATGAACACTGTAATCTGTTGTGGTTCTCTGGGTGTACCCGGCGTACTCTAGTGTATACAATGTGAAATTGAAGCTGATACTGTGTCAAATCGTAAGGTAAATATTGATGGCAGAAGAAAGCTAGTTTTTAACAGACATTTTTTTAATTATTCTCATACTCAGTCAATACTGGAATTCTAACATCTCATGTTTCAATACAAAACCATAAATGATACATTTAAATATGTTGAACACATTTGGAAGAGGAAAACAATCTTGTATCTCAAATTAATGTCGAATGATACTACTACTTATAGTATGAGAAATCAATTTTATCTTAAGTATGCATGAGAATCGAGAATTATTTTAAAACTCACAGACCAGAAATGATGATTTATGTTTTATGTAAGTGGTCTTCTGTTGGATATTTTGCTATTATTTTGATCGGGAGCTATTGCTGCCTACGATAACAAAATGCTCAAGACGAATTTGTTTGAGAATATTCAACAGCTTACGTATGCATAGTATGGATACTAAAAATTTAGGGGGAAAAGATTATTACTCTGATAACGCAGGTTACTGGACTAATACCGGACCTCTATTGACCATGTATTGGCCCCGTACCAGCCCAGTAACTTGTGTTATCAGGTCATGATCGCAATTTAAGTAGCATAAATATATTTTGCTGTTGAAATATACCTGAAATAATGTACCAGACATACAAGCACACATATACCGCCCACTCAGTAATTTTCTTTGAAGATTTGGTTGTTTTCAAAGCAATTTCGCGACTGACAATCGCATTGGGTGGGTGAGATTGCCCCCCCCCCCCCTCTGGCTACGCCACACAGCCCCACTTGTTGCAGAAAATGTATGTTCTATCATATATACGACCACCAGCCCAATAACTGGTTTTCTATCGGGGAACGTCATGGAGACTGTCCATAGCTGAGAATGTGTGTATCGATTTCTAGCTATGTTCTGCCCATTTCAAACTAAGCTCCGCCAACCTTTATATGCTTGTTGGAATTGAGGTGAAACTTTGGAACATGAATTCCCAGAACCCAAATTTCAAAGAAACTATATATGTAAATTGCTTAATAGTTTGAAACTAATTTGATTTGAAGCTGTTGCTACCATAGGCCACAAGCAAAATTAGTTTCAAAATATTCAAAAGAATGTTTATTAAATTGGAAAGTCATGAAAGGCATATAACTCGTACACATTTGGTTGTGACATCAGCTAGCATGTGACGTATTTGATTATGACGTCAGATACTTGAGTGACATATAGGACCCTCCTCTGCGCTGAATACGGCACTAAATACTCACCTTGAAGTAATTCCTTAAGCTGATCCTGTAGATGCTTAACACGAAGAGTGTCATGCAAGGTCTCGGTTTCATCTGGTACGCCATGTTCGACCACATATATCGGTTGATTCCCATATTCTTTAGCAACCCAGTTAAGCGCATTACGGAATGCGCCAGGTGTATAATAATACCAGGAAACAGTACTACTTCTGTGAAGAAGCAATATAGAGAATATCGAATTGGCTACAGGGTAATATAAATACTATCAGGCGTCGCTACGCGCAATGGTTACTGCGAACACAGGATGCTTCTTCGTGTTGTTCTTGTTGTTCTTAATACGCTTTAAAAACGCAGGTACTACTGGCAAGATCGCCAAGCATGGGTGGAAGCTTCCCGTGGGACCCCGAGGACGTGTGCAGAGTTTGCCGTAAAAATCCAAGACACAACAGCTACATCTTGGAGTGGGGGGGGGGGGGGGTTGGCGGTGGTCAGGTGGTGGGCGAGTGGGGTTGATGGGTGTGGGTGTGGTTGGGTGTGTGGCGGAGAGTATATGAAACGTTGGGGAAAGGCGGTATTGCATTGTGGGCTGCATGTCCGCGTGCGTGCGTGTGTGCGTGCGTGAGTCAAAGTCAACTCGTGGTCAATAATGCGCTCTGTTCTTGGCCTACGCGTTGCGTGATGATAGATAACTGTTTAGATAATTTTGCACGGTAAGTCATCGGCCCATGGGTGTACAAATTTACATAATTCTGTGGGAGACAATTTATGAGACAGTAGAAAGGACAATATAAATTTACTCACGTGTATTTTATGCACATCTGCATATTAAAATATTTTACCCTCATCCTTATCGACATTTATTCAACATAATTTCATTATATGTCATTCTTTCAGTATTTTATTGTTGAGCGTCTAACATAGGTAGGTATAACTGTGTTTATCATATAAACACGGACATAGTACCTAGTTAAATTTCAAAAGTTGTATTAAAAGTAACTTCAAGTCTGAAATAACGATGTGTTTTGTTTGTCATTATTTTTTTCGGGCTCATTCGTCAGCACTCTTAACAAGTGGTACAAAATCGTGCATTCAGACGGATTTTAGAGATCGACTTTCAGCAGAAAATGTGTCAAAATATCTGTTTATATGATAAATAGAATATCAACTCGGTTCACTATTATGAACTGTCGAAAATTATCAGAGTGTGATAATTTTCGACTTGGTCGATAATAGTGATATTAAATGGTACCTCGTTTCAGATCATCTATTTACAATAAGTGCAAGCAGCTTTCTCCATGGAGATGCATACTTTACCTTTTCCACGAAGGATCTATGCAAAACTTTATATCCATCAAGTCCTCAGAGAAATAGGATGTGCAGTTTCTGTAGGGCGCTGTTTGATTCATCCTGGTGACCTTATTCATAGAATAAAGTCCAAATGCGATAAAATCAGATGTACCTGCATAGGAATGTCAAGTTAGTTAGTGGCAGAGCAACCGGATTGGCCATTTAACTATCTGACATCATAATCAAATGGTCACATAGTAGCTGACGTCACACTCAAAATGGACCCGCCGTGGAAATCAAATGTCAGTCACAAAATTGTACGAATGGTATGTGTTTGATGAATTTATAGCTTAATAATAATAAGGAAAAATTAGTTACCTCTCCGGGATATAGAAATTTCTACATCCCGGAGAGGTAACTAATTTTTCCTTATTATGAATCATCCTAGGATCGGGACCAACCTTTTCGGAAATATGTTATATTGAATATTTTGAAACTAAATAATCAGATTGCTGTTGCTGCTATAGGCGAAACATGCAAGGAGGTCGAGAAATATCCATTTGCACGCCAAGAGAAAAATATTTTTGAAAGCATATCACTGGAATGCCTGGCTCGATTCTCGAGCCACTCACTCCAGTCACGCGTTTTCAAAACCACTCTTCTCTCGGCCTCCAAATGGACTTACATTCGCTAAGCAAAATCTCAATGTGACCTATCGCATTAAAGAGTAATTAAAAGCTATATTTTGAAATATTTATGCAGTAAAAATTATTCAATTATTTAATTTTTTATCATAATGATAAATTCTCGATTCAAAACACAATCGTGATTTTCGATTTAATCAGGTAATCGCGCAAGCCTACTTGTTAGTCGTCTGAAACGTTGAGCGTAAATTGCTTAATTTCTCCATTATCCCTTTTCTGTATTGGAATAACTTCTGAATATTCATATTCACAGACTTCTTAACAACTTTTATTAAACATTATCATACTTTAATTTATCTTTATTTCCTAAAAATTAAACAATTGGCAAAACATTATATACATAAACAAAACGATGCTTTACCTTTGTTTAAGACCTTCTCTTCCTCTGTAAATTCTTGAAGAAGAGATTTTGAAAGACCTAAACTTTGGCTTCTGCGACCCACATATTCTTTCATCATTTCAGAGTAATCACCATTCTTAAAGATTGGATCAGTATACCAGCCTGGTCTCAATATGAGTGATCTCTCGTTCGCGGCCACATCTTCCGGATTGTTTGGATCAAGTGGTTCAGTCCAAAATATGCCAATGGAAAGTCCAACTTGGCCTGTGTAAAAAGATGTTGTATGCCATTTCTTAAGTTATCATCTTATCTAGAATTAAGATGTAGTCATTATCGATAACTACTCTACAATGCAATCTGGCAGAGGATATACGTGTTCTAGGGCCACAGGTTGTTTAAGACAGGAGGGACTTACCACCTTACAACTTCCCAGACTGTCGATTGGACAAGATTGACAGTATATCGTAGAACCTCAAGATTTCTGATGTACAAGGAGTAGGCAGCTTCTAAGTGGCAGTCCATCGTTGTGAAAATCCTCGTCTGTTATAACCTGGCCGTAAATGTTATCAGGAATAAAAGGAGAAGGAGCAATGTGCAATATTATGTTATCAGATTTGGAATTTGAGACTATACATTCACTATGTTGGTATTGAAATACTATGCTCTTACTCTACACTAGAGTTGGCTCTGTTCGCATTGGACGCTCTCAGTGTAATAAATCATTGCATGTATGTTAATAAGGTTTTATACCAGAAGTGTTTACTAAGCAGGACCTTTTATTCTAGCTAAATGTTAATGGAGGAATCCAGTTTATCGATCAATCATATGATGTCATAATCAACAGCGTCACATGTAGGTTCGTATCATAATTAATTGTGTCATGAATGACGCGATTTAGTACGTTATAGACGCTTAATAGTCCGTCAAGTGGTGCAAATTATATGTCTTTACTATTTAAAAAACATTTTGTTGAAAATTGTGAAACTTTGATTGAGCTCTTTGCTGCCATAAGCAGTAACAGCGCCCAGCCAAATTAGTTTCAAAATGTTCAACAGGTTACCTGCATAGTCTTCTGTAAATTGAGATTCAGAGATTGGAGGGGTTTATTGATACCAGCATGGACAAAGCGTGGTTGGAGCTTAGCTAGAGATGGGCGGGGCATAGCTAAACTTGGATTCCTCCAATTACAGTTTTGATTTCCTAATATGAAAACAACATATCCCATACAGATACTTATGGGAAGAGTCTCCACTTCCAAATCTGGCAACAACCTGAATTCTACAATACAGATAGATTTTCTTAATTTCTTGCTTTAGGAGAAACTTAATGGCGAAAGACATTTGCGCGAAGATTCTGTATCATACGATGTTCAATCACGAGTGCTCTTCATTTGCTTACTTATAGGTGAAATAACAACAAACTGCAATATCTATATATACTTACATATTTAATAACTAGTTTCCCCAGATGATGTAGCAAATAAGTTTAATCAACACTATGACAACTGTGTCCGCGGTTTCAACTATAAAGGTTTGGTTACTATTGTTTTTAAATGTATTTTTGCGTTAAGCAATATACATTCCACTATCACCGATTTTTGAAGCTGTTGATACAACAGTTCAGTGTTACCAGGATATTAATTATCAGTTTAAATATTTTGCATATATTACATATATTTATATATGCTATGTTTAAATTCTAACCTTTCTGGCTAGCCCTGTATTTATCATTATAAATATGCCAAGCTTTCACATGTGATCTAATTTGATTGTGGGCTGCACGGTACATGGCATGTTCATCACTAAGTCCAGGAGCATAAAATGCTGCTCCATAACCCCACTTTACCTCTGTGAAGCCATCGATTATCGTCACAAAATATTTCACCTGTGGGGAAAAAAAATGTATAGGCCTATGTAAGTAGTAATATGGGGGGGGGGAGATCGTTATTGTTCTTCTCCACAGGAGGTCTTCGAGAACAATGGCGATCGTCCACACACAAAGGAAGAACAATGCCGATCATCTGCACTGATTTCTGAGAACAATGGCGATCATCTCCCCATGATCTAGAGATTTGAGAACAATGGCAATCGTTGGCCCATGATTTATAGATTCTAGAAGAATGTCTATCATGCGTTGAGTAATGTATTTTTAGTATACTCATATGAAAGCCCGTTTGTGTGAGATAGTGTAAATGTAGAAAATGTTAATCCCTAAAAGTTTGGTATTTTATGTTTTAACTTAGCGGTGCGAACCTCCCCCCCCCCCCTCCCCCACTTCCCCCCCCCACCCCCCCCCCCCCCCACCCCACCCCCCTGCCCCCCCCCCCTCCATGGTACCGTGGTATGTAAGGTAAAAATAATAGAGTTTAAGAGGTGGTCTGATAAGGGAGGTCTAAGAGAACGATGAGGTGTAGGAGTAGGAAGCAGATGAGGATACATTCCTCTTCAGTAGAAGTTTCTGGATGGTTTGAGGGCGATGTTAGCATACTTGTTTACAAGGTAATGCTCGATGTACGAATATTTTGAAAATAATTTGACTAACTGCGTCATTATTAAAAATCATTACTCGAAATATTTATCAGTAGATCCCTTGAATGACTGTGTTGTCATATGTTTAATTATGTTTTTAGCCCCACTATCTACCAGTAAATGCCTATGGATAATAAATCTGTACCATATGAATATTTTGAAAACGATTTGTCTGTCTTAACAAGATCAAATCGTTTCCTAAATATTTAGCCGTAACACCACCCAATTACTTTGTCTGGTGCAAAATCTCGTTGTCTCGATGCTTTTAAGCCACTAAACTTTAATAGTAAACTATGTACATGCTGAATATTTTGAAAAAACGATTTGTTTTTAAATACTTAATAGACAATATGGCGCTTGCAATAACGTCAGTCGTTTTAGATTGCGTGTCTGCTGGATGTTATTGTCACGTTTAAAATGTCTGCATTATGTCTCTGAAGGTGGCACGCGTTTATGGAATTGTTTGTCTAGCGGATCACACTGTATGATAAAAAGATTATTTGTCGTGTATGGCATACAGTTTTACCATTCATCAGTGTCGCATTAGCCATGAGATCTGTCCTTAATCGAGTTACAAACATGACACGTGTTAAGGAATAATGAAAGAATGTTTAAGCACCATACATGTCGTTCTAAGCACTAGATATTACAATATCCTCGTTCAGAGTTTTTTAAAAATCGATAATAAAGCGCGCACTCGCTCACCGGCTATTGTTGTTTACCGAGCAAAGATTCAAGAATTAAGAGCAACATTATGAGCATAGTAACATAATCACAGATGGTTGTTTACTACAAATATAAATATATCCTTTTGGCTACAGCAGTGATATGTTATAACCATGTTTTTACTATATAATTCAGTCCTGCCCTAAGCGACCATCTTCTGTTGCACCATTACATTGACGCTAGAGACTTTCTTAACCCTTTAACACTTGAATTTCTTCAAGAAAATTTCAATTTTCTTCATACTCATATTTGTAGACCAAGAGAAGACTATTTTTGAAAATTTATCATTGGAATGACTTGCACTGCTGGCTATCCATTTGTCTTGACATTGCGCCAGCAAGCACCCTACCTTCCCCCCCCCCCCCCACCCCCACCCCACCCCAACACCAACCACGACCACCACCACCACCACCATCATCACCAACACTCACCACCACCACCAGCATCAACACCACCACCCAACACCTTCACCACCGCCGCCACGAGCACCAGCACCACCAGCACCACCAGCACCACCGCCGCCATCCACCACCAACACACACCACCATCACCACCACCAGCATCAACACCACCACCCACCACCTTCACCACCCCGGCCACTAGCACCACCACCACCAGAACCACCACCACCACCACCATCACCATCATCATCACCACCAGCCACTAAGCACCATCATCACCACCACCAGTATCAACACCACCCACCCACCACCTTCACCACCACTGCCACTAGCACCACCACTACCACCACTACTGTCATACAACACCAGCCACTAAGCACCATCATCACCATTACCAGCATCAGCACCACCAACTACCATCTTCACCACAACGGCCACTAGCACCACCACCAGTACTACTACCACCAGCACCTATATCCACCACCAACCACTAAGCACCACCACCACCACTACAACCTAGCCCACCACCATGCATTAACCCCATCACCAACACCAACCCACCCACCAACCCTTAGTGAATTTCTTCATATTCATACTTGCAGCCCTAGAGAAAACTATTTTTGAAAATTTACCATCGGAATGACTGACTCTGACAGCTATCCATTTGTCTAGACATTGTGGTCAGAATGTGTGAGAGCATGGTGTCTGAAAAATTACCTATAGGTTGGAGAGGGTATGTCAATGAGGGTTAAATAAAGGTCTCGCTTGTACGCACACATGCTAATATGCGATACTGCTCGTTATATGTTGTGCCCTTGTGCGTGTGTAGGTGCGTGCATGCCCCGGTGTGCACCCTTGTGCGCATGCATGTGCCAGAAGACTATTTTTGAAAATTTATCATTGGAATAACTGGCTCTGCTGGCTATCCATTTGTCTAGACATTGTGACAGAAATCACCACCCAACAACCAACCACCACCGCCACCACCATCATCATCATCACCAACACCCACCACCACCACCACCACCAGCATCAACACTATCACCCACCATTGCATGTTGCGGATTGCGATCGCTTGTTGCAGATTTGTGGCCGCATGTTGCGGATTACGGCCACAAGTTGTGGATTGCGGCAGCATGTTGCAGATTGTGGCCACATGTTGCAGATTTGCAGGTGCATGTTGCAGATTTGCAGGCTATGTTGCGGATGGCAAGAAGTGTATGTATATGCCTGAACACACCTGCCGCCAAAATGCATGCATACATGTGCTGCCATATGCGGGCTGCATGCTGCGGATTTGCGGGCATGTTGTGGATTGTGGTCGCATGATGTGGATTGTGTCAGCATGTTGCGGATTGCAGATTTGCAGGCGCATGTTGTGGATGGCAACAAGTGTATGTACATGCCTGAACACACATACATGCCAAAATGCATGCATACATGTGTCACCGCATGTTGCCAATTGGGGCCGCATGTTGCGGATTTGTGGACGCGTGCAGCCACATGTTGTGGATTGCTGCCGCATGTTGTGGATTTGTGGATGGATGCAGCCGTGTGTTGCGGATTTGCGGGCACATGTTGCAGCTTTGTGGCTGAAGTACAAATAATCTTATAAAATGGTTCAAATTCAATCCGTTTTCTCACTCCAGTTTGAACATCACAAAGTGGTTGAACATGTATTTTAACTGCAGAGTAGTTAGGTAGCCTAAGGCAGTCAGATTTCTTTGAAGAACCTTGTAACTGGAATACTTGATAGATTTATCCTATAATCAATACGCTGAGACATAAATGTTTTGAATATGATTCAACTTTTAATAGGTCAAATGACCTGAAGCGGCATAAGATCTGATTCCATAATGATGAAGATAGCAAAAATCTAGACAGTGAAGATGAAGACATGACAGAGATGAATAGTGAAGATGATGAGCCAGCAGAGACAGCGAGTGAAGCTGGTGACTCAGCAGGGTCTGAGAGTGAAGATGAAGGTGAAGATAAAAATGAAGCCATAGGCAATCAGGAACTATTCACCATATTCCAAAATATTAAGCAGGTCTTAGACACTGAACAATCATGTTTAGAAGATGAGGATGGTGAAGAGGACACAGACCCAAATGGTGCAGGCAATGTGTCTATTTCGGTGTATGCTGATACTTTAGTTACAAAGTGTATAGACATAATGTTCCAGTGCGAGAGGATTACAGAACTCTACGCTCATTAAAATAATTCATCGGGAAATTCAAGATTTTATCACCGAGGGGTGCACATACGATGAAGCAGTCTTCTCAGCTTTTCGAAAAGGAGAGTTTCTGATCAAGAAGTACATAAGGAACAATCTAGATGCTGATGATAATGATGATGATTCTGTCAGTGATGGATCTGCTCCATAAGGAATCAGTCTACCCATCGATAAGTGACTCTCCAGAACATTGACTATTTGTTTATGCTACAGTAACTATATGTTTTATCATTTATAATATTTTCTTCAAAGTAAAGATATGGATACAAATAAAACATTGGTTCTTTATGTGCATGTTGATTTGATGATTGTAGCTGCACAGTCGCCCCCCCCCCCCAACCACATCCCTCGATATACAAATCGGAGTGGGTGCTGTTGATGTTGGTGGTGATGGCGGTGGGGTTGGTGGTTGGTGGAAATAGGTGTTGTGGTGGATGATTGTGGTGGGGTTAATGCTTGGTGGTGGGTGGTGGTGCTTAGTGGGTGGTGGTGCTGGTGGTTATAGAGGGATGGTGATGGTGGTGATGGTGGTTGTGTTAGTGGTAGTGATGGAGGTGGTGATGGTGGGTATTGGTAGCAGGTGGTTGCGGCCACAATCTCTAGACAATGGTTAGCCAACTATATTATTTTTGTTGTCGGGGCCTCATTGACTAGCTACTCATAATTCATTCATACTGTGTGTACCCGCACACACTAATTTTTCCTAGATTTCTTACCTTTAACTGGCTGACTGGCGCGGTGTTACAGACATTCCAGCGATCTACATCCTAGCTAAATATTTTGGAAACGATTTGAGCAAAAGTGGATGCTAACACCGCAATTAAATTATTTCCAAAATATTCACTAAATATCGTGGAAACGATTTGATAGAAAGTTGTTGCTAACACCACAGTCAAATTATTTTCAAAATATAATCGTACATCGTGCATACCTTGAAAACAAGTACGCTAGCATCGCACTCAAAACCAACCAGCAACTTCTACTGAGGAGGAATGCTATAGCATTCCGCCTCAACTGACGCAGGCAGTCAAATTATTTTCAAAATATTAGTACATTGAGCATTCCCTTGTAAACAAGTACGCTAGCATCTCCCTCAAACCATCCAGCAACTTCTACTAAAGAGGAATGTTATCCTCATCTGCCTCCTACTCATACTCCTCATCCTCCTCATAGACCTCCCTTATCAGACCACCTCTTAAACTCTATTATTTTTCCCTACGTTATCAGAACACCTCTTAAACTCTATTATTTTTACCTTACATACCACGGTAAAATACCAAACCTTTACATTTACAATATCTCACACAAACGGGCTTTCTCATAAGTATACTAAAAATACATTACTCAACGCATGATAGACATTCTTCTAGAATCTATAAATCACGGGCCGACGATCGCCATTGTTCTCAAATCTCTAGATCGTGGGGGGGGGGGGGGATGATCGCCAATGTTCTCTGAAACCAGTGCCGATGATCGGCATTGTTCTTCCTTTGTGTGTGGACGATCGCCATTGTCATATTGGATTGCGTGATGTGTAGAATGACATCATAATGCATGACGTCATGAATGCCGTCGAAAAGGACGTCACGAACGCATATTTGAAGACGGTCTATGCGTTGTTGTACACATTGTTTGCTTTTACTATTTAATCAATATTCTGTTGAATATTTTGAAACTAATTTGACTGGGCGCTGTTGTTGCCATAGGCAGCAACAGCACCCAGTCAAATTAGTTACAAAATATTCAACAGCTCCCCTGTATAGTTTTCAGGAAATTGATAGCTAGGGCATTTGGGGATCGATCAATCCCAACATGGCGAGGTGTGGGTGGAGCTTAGCGAGTGATGGGCGGGGTATGGCTAAAAATGGAAAGGTCCATTACGTCACTAGTTAGCTGATGCCACAATCAAGATGACGTAAGTCTGTCAGGAAGGGGAATGATTTGTATGGCTTTGATTAATTTACAATTTAATAAACATTTTGTTGAGTATTTTGAAACTAACCTGAATGGGAGCTGTTGCTACAACAGCCCTCAGTAATTCAGCAAAATATTTATTAAATCTTACTTGTATAGTTACCCTGAAATTTAGTTTCTGGAAATTCATGTTTCAAAGTTTCAAATCAATTCCAACATGCATAAATTCTGGGCGGGGCCTAGTTAGAAATTGGTAGGGCATCGTTAGAAATGTACCCCCCACTCCACCCCGCCCCACCCCACCCACACCCACACCCACACCCCACGCACACCAACATTACCCATTAATATGTTATGGCAAATCTATACCCTCTTTTATTAAATTTATTATCTAAGTTTTAGCTATGCACCGCCCATCTCTATTAAACGCTCGCGTTGGGATCAATCGATCTCAGCACTCCCTGGCTATCAATTCCCGGAAAACTATGTAGGTAAGCTGTTGAATATTTTGAAACTAATTCGACAGCGCCCAGTCAAATATTTACCAGTTTGCCTGTATAGCTTTCGGGAAATTGAATTTTAGAGAGCGCGGGAGCATAGATTAAACTGGAAAGGTCCATCATATTTAGGTAAATAGCAGCAACATTAAGCGTTTATGACACGCCAAATCGCGTCATTCATGACGTAATTGATTATGACGTCAGCCTACATATGACGTATTTGATTATCACGTCATATGATTGATCGATAAATTGGATCCCTCTATTGACCTAACTCTGTCCATGTTAAAGAAAGATTCTGCATCAAAGAATGTCTTGAAATAACATTAGGATATTTGTATGGAAATACATCTCTAGTTTAAGAAATAGTTATAGGTCATCACTTGGGTTATGTTGTTAAGATGAAAAAAAATTCACTGACCACAACAATTTACAATCGATTGCCAGTCAGTTTTTCTCGGGGCACCTAAATTTTGGCGGTCCCAGCGACCCCGCACCCTGAAATATGCGGGTCCCCAGTTGAAATTTTGAAACCTGGGGTCGTCAGCTGAAACATAGGGTACCATGGACTGATGCTTTCATGCTAGATCCTACAGGTAGTTTTGTACAAACACCTATAAAACTACTTAGTATAACACAATCATGTAAGATTTTCAGGGAACCAAGCTAGACTTGAGGGTATATAACCTGAAAAGAGAATCCCAGTTTACAGTGACACAACAAAACGCACTATGGTATTTTTCAGGAAAGTTAGAAACCACATACCCTATCTCCGAAATGGCGAAATACCGCATCAGCATACTCGCCGAATTTATCCACGATGATGTCATGAGCCCATCCTTGATAGCGTTCCTGTAAGATCTGTGGCATATCCCAGTAATATAGAAATACCATCGGCTTTATACCAGCTTCCAGAAGCGCGTCAATCAAGCGGTTGTAGAAATCCACACCTTTTGCGTTAACTTCTCTTGTGAGGGGATTTGGAATGAGACGAGACCATGCGATTGAGAACCGATAGTATGACACCTGCATATCAGAATACATGTATGGCAAATTATGAGCGTGTTAGTGTAGAGATAATAATAACATTTAAATAGTTATAACCCCATTACCGATTTTTCACGCTGCTTAAATAGCTTTGCTTTTGCGTCATGGCTGGTCGCCGTTTAGTCGACAGCCTATGTAAGAAACGGGAGGCATATGGTTTAAGTTTCTGTCAACGCCAGTCTGATGAAGCTTAATTATGGAAGTCAACTGACATTTTTTTGGCATCTATGCTTAACGTTTAAATAGTTATCTACCATTTAGCGACATTGCAAACTGTTTTTATCGTTCGTCAAGGGATCCTTCCCGTTTTAGATATGCCCCACCCATCTCTAGCTAAGCTCCACACACACCTCGCTCGTGTTGGGATCGATCGATCTCTGAAGTCTCCTGACTATCAATTTCCACAAAAAAACTGTGAGAGAAACAGCTGACGGTAACGCTACCGGCCAAATGTTGAGGGAATAGGCTCCGTTCACATAGGGAAGTGATAACGGAAGATAAACCCCCGATTTTGTGGGATTAAATTTCGAAATAGATGACGTATTTATTCTGGTACAAGAGCCAGTTCAACGAGAACGCTCGCAGATAAACCTGGTATTTACTGAAATAGTGGCTGTATGAGAACACGGCCAAAGTAAACATCGGAATTGAAATGACTTTTAATCCAACTGTGAACAAATATTTACGTTTGAAAATTTACTAACGTATTTCATAAGTAGTTGTGGGGATGGGATGGGTGGGGTTGGGGTGGTATATCATCAGCTCACTGTTTAAATCAATACCACCAACAAAACCATAACTCATACATATCGCGTAGGAAATAACTAAGCTAATACAGAAATACAAGTGAAATGCGCATTGCAACACATTTATCTATGAAGCCATATTTATTAACCCGTCTTGCGTCAACAGCGCATTAAAGCGCTCAAAATAGTATTTATTTCAATTAACCATTTAATTGCCAATACCTTAAAAGGAAATTTTAACTTTTGCAGCCAAAGAGTTTTTTTGTAAATTTATAACGAAAATTTACTAAAATAGCTTTCTGTTATCCTTCAAATGGAAATTCATCAGAAGTGTGATGGTCAAGAAAATTCAAATTTCTGTTTAGTCAGTGTCCAATTTCAGACCAAGAAGAGTATTTTTTAAATTTTACCACACGAATGACTGGCTCGGTTACAGAGCCAGTCATTCCTGTGGTACATTTTTAAAATATTCTTCTCTTAACGGACATTTCTCAAGATCATTGCAGAGGTCGTTTTTCTACCAAGTTGACCATTAAAGAGTTAAGTTGACACAAGAGGGGTTAATCTGGACATATATTATTCTATAAATGTCTCAGCGCTGCGTGGTACTCACGCCAAGTTCTTTCAGAAGTTCCACGTCCTCCTTATATTTATGATAGCTGTCACACGACACGTCACCGTCAGTATTGTTCATGATAGGATTTTTAGGATCGTGTGAAATCGAATCCCAGATATTCGGACTTTTTCCTGTGAAAATGAACGTGAAATTCCGGCAAATGCGTAAAACTTACACTACATATACCAAGAGGTGTTATCACGGATAACGATAACAGTCAATTTATCTAAAGGGATGCACAGGAAAATAAATGAGTCATATTGCTTAGAAGTTTAAGAAATATTCATAGATGAACGCGTAAAGCCAGGTACAGGATTCATTTTTAAAGATGCCCAACTCATAGCCAGCTTCTAGCTAAGTGTTTTATGCATGCTCAGCTGGAACCGATTTGAAACTTTGAACCTTCTTTTCCCAGAATCCACCCTTTTAACGCTTTACCCAAACTTTTTTAAATCAATTTTCCAACACAACATGTCCATTTGCACTCCAAGAGAATTACTTTTGAAAATTTACCACTGAAATGACTGCTTAGATTATCGAACCAATCATTCCGGTGTTAAATATTGGAAACCAGTCTTCTCTTAGGCTGCAAATGGACATTCGCAAGACCACTGTAGAAGCTGATTTTAGCTGACATTAGTGTTAAAGGGTCTAGACCGCTGCAGATACTGTCGGTCAAATTGGTAATGATAAAGAAAATCCCAGTCTTCCCTTAGCCGGTGTCCATTTTCATTTGCCGAGAGAAGAGTATTTTTGAAAATTCATGGCTGGAATTACTGGCTTGGTTATGGAGTCAGTCCAGGGGTAAATTGTCTCGACATGCAAATGGACAAACATGGCCTAACGGTCACTGCTCAAAATCCGTTTATGAACAGCTTGGCGATTAAAGGCTTAAGTTGAAACAAGAGGGGCCAATAAATATGCTGCTGAATATTTTGTAACTAATTTGACTGCGCACTGCTGCTGCCATATGCAGCAACAGCACCCAGTCAAATTAGTTACAAAATATTCAACAACTTGCCTGTATAGTTTTCTGGAAAATGAGATTCAGGGACTGCAGGGATCGATCGATCTCAACACGGGAAAACTGTTGGTGGAGTTTAACTTCAGATGTGAGGGGTGGGGTGGGGTGGGTGCGGGTGGCGTGAGGGTGAGGGGGCAACACAATATCTGTAAAATTTTGTGTGAAAAGGATTCCCCAACATTGGGCGTGATCTGAGAAATCAGGAAAATTGGGGGAAAAAATCAGGAAATTCAGACAAATCCAGAAAATTAGAAATGTTTTATAATTTGACAGAGGCGAGGGTCTGTAAATCTTTTCTTGCTAGTAATGACTCATGAATAGATGAGTTCGGTGTTAGCTATGCCCCGCTCATCTCTAGCTAAGCTTGTATTAGAATCGATCGATCCATGCGCTCCCCGAATCTCAATTTCCAGAAAACTTACAGGTAAGCTCTTGAATATTTTGAAACTGATTTGACTGGTTTACGGCAGCAACAGTGTTCAGTCAAATTAGTTTCAATATATTCAACAGAACGTCTATTCTAACAACATGACGGACTCTGACGTACATACCGGACTTAGATATGTCATGCATGACGTAATTGATTATGACGTCAGCTTACATGTGACGTGGTTAATTATGACGTGAACGTGAGGCAGAAACAAGAAGGGTTCTGTTATGGTAATTACTGCAGATAAATGACGCTGCACCATTTTTCCACACGGAGTGGTTTTATTAGACGACAAAGCTGGTGCGACATCAGCCTCATTATGCGTAACCCACGTCAGATTTTTATCAAATAAACAACTCAGAATAAATCTGAGAAATTTTTAAATAAAAACCGGCGATAAGAGCGATGGACTGTGATATATATTTCCCTTGTTTATCGTTGATCTATTTGTACAGAATATGTTGTATGTTACTTTTATGTGTGGAATCAAATGCTTTCCTTACCCGCATTATTGATCCATTGACTTACCGTCTTCATTCCAGGCGCCTTCACTTGTAAAGGCAACAGTCGATGCGCCCCAAATAAAATTCTCTGGAAATGTGTCAACTGAAATATGTAAATAGATACAAAATAAAGCAAATTGTGAAAGCAATTGATTTTTCTAGAAAATAAGCTACGTATTATCTCCAACCTGTCAAGGTATTTTGCGACATTTGTTAGCTTTGCCAAAATTGTCAAAGATTTGGCACAGCAACAGAGTGACCGAAGACTGACAGGCCGCTATCCAGAGAGACTACGGTTTTCTCGTATTTAATGATTTCGAGCGTCGACTGCTCTGGCTCAAGTATTTCATCTGACGTTGGCGAACTGTCTAGACATGATTACGATTTTCCGAGTTCTTTCCAATTGGATTGTTTCCTAAATATAATTCTTTCCGAAATAGACCTTTCCAGTTTTAGCTATGCCCCGCCCATCTCTAGCTAAGCTCCACCCACATCACGCTCGTGTTGAAAATCGATTGATCCCTGAATTGGCTGACTATCAATTTCCAGAAAGCTATACAGGTAAGCTGTTGAAACTAATTTGAATGGGTGCTGTTGCAGTATCAGCGCCCAGTCAAATTTGTTTCAAAATATTCAAAAGCATGTACATTAAATAACAAAGACCCAATTCGTATAACGCGTCGGACTAGATTATGACGTCATCATACACGTCACGCAGTTGATTATGACGTCATATGATGGATGGATAAACTGGAAAGGTCCATTAAGAAACTAGTACGCGCACTGTAGTTTACAGAAGAACAGGAAATACTAGTATATATATGGAGGACAAGGTTGTAATTTGTGTATAAAAATGAGTAACCTATGCATTAAGAATACACCGTTATAAACCGTTATATTACACCAAAATAATGTTTCAATCATTATTTATAAATAGGAGAAATTATTTTTTTCAATTTGAATAAATAAACAATTAATTTGAGTGAATTTTGTTATAATTTCAGACTATAGCACTCACGAGAAAATACATGAACTATTCTTGGAATAACCCTTTGACTACCTAATTCCTAGAATTTCAATTTTCTGGGGGAAAAAACCCCGTGCAGGTAGGTAAGTTGTTGAATGTTTTAAAGCTAATTTGACAGGAAGAAGCATGCTGCAGCAACAGCTCCTAGTTAAATTAGCTTCACAACATTTTAAACAGAATACCTCTTGCATTGTAGGACCTAAACACACTTTTGTATTTGGCCTTTCGTGTTTAATGAGTTACATCGAAGTAACTAACTCCATTTCCTGCTCAACTTACCAGAGTCTTCCCCTCGGACGAGGCCAAGAATGAACACGAATACGCCCAAAAGCAGCGCCATCCTTAACATTCAATCTGACCAGCGCACTTAATTCAAAAGCTTTTATAGATAAAAAAGAGAAAGTTGTTTGCAGACCTGTTCTTATTACTCGCACACACACACACGCGCGCACGCACGCACGCACACACGTACAAAAATATATATAATCTGACTCTTTTGAAATAAACCCAGATTTCAACTTCAACGCAAACATACATATAATTTAAACTAGTTTTGCCCTTGATAGCGCGGGTTACTGACTCGGTACTGGGCTGGAAAGCAGGTCATATTGGTCAGGTAGGCCTATTTGTACAATACTCTGCATGCCAGAAAGATGCGTTATCATAGTAGGTGCCGACCTGCTTATATTTATTTCACGTACTTTCTAAATATTCACCACAACACATTTGGCACTATATTAACCATTTCTATATAATATGTGTTGGGATGGGATGGTTATGTTGTTATAGCGCCACAGACCCATGTAGATTCATGGTATCAAAGTATCAAAGAGAGCACTTGTCAGATTGAGGTTTCGCTTACCAATCTAAATATTGCTATAACCGGTAACAGGTGCCTAAAAGTAGGCAGAGCCGTATTTAGATATGTGGGGGCCCTGGGGCAAAGAATGAGCGGGAGGTCTGGGGTCCTCCCCCGAAATCTTTTTTACATTTACATCTAGGTGCTCTGGGACGGCCATAGAGTACTTTTAGCGTGAATTATGGCGCTTTCTTTCGTTGAAAAATTATTTTATTTTGCAAATTTTCGTAATTAACATTGTTGCCGAACACCAAACAAGAATTGGGGGCCCCCACAAATATTAGAATAGAATTATAATGCATGATTAAGAGATCTAAACTAATAAAGTTTGCTTTAAATGTCCTATAACTTCCAAAAAGTGCATCATTTTTTTTTTCATTTTTAAATTGTGGTGGCCCCTTGCTTGTGGGGACCCCCGGGGCTTTTGTCCCACTTGCCCCCCCCCCCCCCCCACCCCCCCCCCCCTTTTAAATACGGCCCTGAAAGTAGGCATACACTGCATTCCAGTAAAAATATTCCGAGGCCAGACCGTTGCTTTTGGCGAAAGCTTTGCCATTACCCTCCATGGGATTTGTACCCAGTGAACTGACGATAAACACTTCTCAGATGATCACAATATTACAGCATGAATACTCTCACAATGGACATTTCCGGAGTAATGACGTCATATGACGTCGTAATCAGCTAAGCGGCGTGCAAGATGACGTAATAATCATTACGTCATAAAAGAATCTATACCGCCCGTCTTTAACTGTTATTAGTCCGACACGTTGTACACATTGTATGTCTACTATTTAATAAATGCTGTTGAATAATTTGAAACTAATTTGACTGGGCGCTGTTGCTGCCATAGGCAGCAACAGCACCCAGTCAAATTAGTTTCAAATTATTCAACAACTTACCTGCATAGTTTTCTACAAATTGATAGTCAGGGAGTTCAGAGATCGATCGATCCCAACACGATATTCGCGTACCTGCATTAATTGGAGACACTACCAGGAAATATTAGGCCTAATTATATTCATTCCTTGATATCTATCTTATCCTTTAGTACACGAGCTTTTAGTTAATATTATCTAGCTACGATTGTCCACCGTCATATCCAGTGTGTAAGCAAGACTTGTCTTTGTAAATTAGTGAGATTTTAGTGGGGGAATCTTCAGTCTGTGAATAGCAAATAAAATATAATAAACTAGGCTGGGAAAATGGCAAAATATAAAAGGATATAAGGATATCAACATGCCTTCCTTTAGTCCACCTTCTCCTCGGAGTCCTGTTTTATCTACATATAGGCCGTGTTCTCATTAGAGAGTTAATCAGGAATAACGCCATACTACAGTATGCCGTTATTCCGGATTTAGACTCTAGGGAGAACACGGTCTTAGGTTCATCCCGTACTACCTCGCAATGTCCGCATATTTAGCCTATGCAGCGCGATAGTAATTTGTTTTTTTCTGGACTTATTTGTAGAAACTCTCGATCGCTGATCCCGGTACTAAAAAGGTCACCTATGAACAGCGTGTTTATATTTCAGATTTATATTAACATGAAACCAGGCCAGCAGAATAATAGTGGGTCATTTTCTAATATCATGTTAATATAATATTTGCCAGATAAATTCGAAAAAGATTTATTTTTAGGTATAGTTATTTAATCTAGTATGAGTTTGGTCAAGCATCGCTAAACGGTGGACATCGAATCTCAATTCTTGAGGAAACCAGTTTATCGATCAATCATATGACGTCATAATCAATAACATCACACGTAGGCTGAAGCATAGACCCCTATTATGTACTACGTCATGAACCACACGATTTAATTCGCCATAAACGCTTAATAGTCCGTCAAATTGTGCGACTTGTATGTCATTACTATTTAATGAATATTCTGTTGAATAGTAGGAAACTAATTTCACCGTGTGCTGTTGCTGCAACAGCACACACTCAAATTAGTTTCAATATATTTAACAGCTCACCTGAATAGTTTTTCCGGAAATTGAGATTGAGAGAGTGCATGGATCGATCGATTCCAACACGGGTAAAGCCTGGGTGGTGTTTATCTAGAGATAGGCGGGGCATAGCTAAAACGGGATTCATCCATTTATGGAGAACGTGCTACAAAATGAACGCACCTAAAGTGTTATGCTAGGCATACACATGCCGACGTTTGTCGGCCCGACAGGCAATTAGCCGACAATTTGGTCGTGATCGGGTAGTGCATGACTTTACACCGACGTAAAATCGGCATTATCTGGCCGATTCGCGCCGATTCAAAAAATGAATCGGGAGTCGGCGGTGTCGGTGATGATCGGGTGGTGTATGGGCCTAGCCGACACGACCGATTGTCCTGTATATGTATGCTGGCCTCAGACACACGTCTAGCCAATATGATCGTCGGCGTTCACGCAGCCAATGAATGACTGGCACGTTGTCATATGACAACAATTGTAGGCTAGTAGTCCAAGATGTCTATCATAACAAATGCACCATTCACGGACAAGAATATTTGGTAAATCCAAAGGAGCGGGACTGTACATGTATTATATACAACATGGTATACGATAACGTTAATGTGCCACCCACTGCGCCACACAAAATAAAGATAACCCAGGCATAGTGTGAATATGTCCCGCTAGGACGCGCGTGGTTCCTATTTTTCTCGCTAGGTGCACGGGTTACCGACGACCAACTAGTCGGTTAGTGTATGACCCCCAGTCGGCGGAACATCCTGCTGCGTGAGAGTCTGCCCGATTAATGCCGACAGCCGACAAATTGATCGTGTCGGGGAACGTCGGCATGTGTATGTCTAGCTTTAGTACAAATTAGGATTTGCTTGATCTGCCCAGTCATAGTTAAGCTCCGGCCATGTTTCCACGCATATTGGAACCGATTTGAAAGTTTGAAAGCCAAATCATCAAACTCTACATTTTCAGATAACTATGCAGGTAAGCTGTTGAACCTTTTGAAACTAATTTGACTCTGGGTTGTTACTGCCTATGACTCACGGTCAAATTAGTTTCAAAATATTCAACATAATGCTTGGATTCGTGTAATCATCTGGCTAATTCTTTTCTCTGAACTAATTAACGCTTCATGAATATTCAGACCATTTAGGTACATATACAATTATTTCCACCCAGATACCAAAGACGACGATGTATGAAAGAAAAATATATGACTATGCACAGACAAATAAAGAAAAATTTAACGAAATCGTAGAAAATACCACATGGGATGCAATACTTAACATTTATGACAACGTGGACGACGCTTATGAAATATTTACACACTTGTTTCTTGAGATTGGTAACAATTGCACACCACACAAATTAATAAGGATCCGTCCAAATGATAAACCATGGTACAACTCAGACATCCGACGTGAATCGAGAAAACGTGACCGACTAAGATTTAAAGCATTAAGATCAAACAACGCTAATGATATGACAGTATGCAAAAGACAAAGAAATAATGTCACACACCTAATAAGAAGAGCAAAACATCAGTTTTACGAGACAATCGACAATAGACTAAGTGGCCTATCCTTACGTAAATCAAGATCATATTGGAAAATGATAAAACATTTAATTAAAGGTAGAGAACTATTTGATATTCCGCCACTTCTACTTTCAAACAATATTGATTATGCATATACCGATTCAGACAAAGCCGATCGCCCTCATAATTTTTTGCCAGCATTTCCAATATAGATGACACAAATCACAACCTCCCGATATTTGTATTAAAACAAACGAGAAACTCACTGATATAATTATCATTCCACAAGAGGTCACTGACATCATCCAACTTCTGGATATCAATAAAGCATCAGGTCATGATGCGATCAGTAATCGTATGTTAAAGACAGTGCAACAGACAATAGCTACAGGTCTAACCAATGACTTATCAATTTCAATCCCAACAAAACAGTGAGTATGATAATGTACAACCAACCAAATCAAAACAGAATAAATCTCCTCATAAAAAGTACTAGAATTAACACCGTCACAACCCACACATATTTAAGTATAACTTTCTCGAATGATTTTAAATGGACAACTCACATACAAAAACTATTATTAAAGGGAAGTAAAATACCTTCGCTCACGCAAGACTCTCACGCACATTTACACATGTTACTTACGACCATTTTTGGAATATGGTTCAGAAATATGGGACGGATGTACAGAATACGACTCTGATCTACTGGAAAATCTCCAAAAGGAAGCTTTTTCGTAATAACCGACCTCCCCAGATTTACTCCACTCCCATTATTATACGGCGAAATAGGGCTGGAGACGCTAGCGCATCGACGAAAAAACAAAAAATTAGTACTCATATATAAAAGTATAAACGAAGATCATTGTCCAAATTACATTAAGGAGCTTGTTCCCCTCCACGTGGGAGAATTAACAAATTACAACTTGAGTAACAGAAACAATTATCAAGAAGAACAAACACACCTTGCGGTTTTCAGACACTCTTTCTTCCCGAGCACAATACACTTATGGAACCAGTTAGACACAAACACACATAATTCAGCAACGTTTTAAAAAAGCATAAATCCAAATCCAACAACCATTATACCAACATACTATTCATATGGCACTTATCCCTCCTGCCAAATCAGGCTAAGATTATTTACACTCAACCCCACCCCACCCACCCACCCCCCTCCCCACCACCCCACGCACCCTACACCAACCCACCCACATACACACACCCACACACGGTCATGGATGTTTGCGTTGAAGTTGAAATACTGAACTCTAGTACTAGGAATCTATCTGCAAACAACTGTCCTGTTTAAATCTATAAACAGCTTGTGAATTATGTCTGCTGGTCAGATAGAATGCTCATGATGTCGCTTTTCTTGGCCGGTTTATCTTATTTCTTAGCCTCACACGTGAGGAAGAGTCAGCCTAGCACGAAATATAGATAGCTATGCTGCATTAACCCGTTGGCCTGGAAAAGTTAAATATCTAAATTCGTTTGCAATACAAGAAGTATTATGTTGAATATTTTGAAGCTATCTGACTGTGAGTGAAAGAAATAGGAGAAAGGGAAATTGAATGAAGGAAATTTCAATCTCGGAGAAAGGGAAATTGAATGCAGGAAATTTCAATTTCCCTTTCTCCGTGATCTAACAATGCTTACCATTACATAACATATTGAATAACAGCTCTACTGAAGCTGTGCCCTAAGAATCTTCAGACTTAGAAAGCTCTACTGGCTCCTGGAACCGGGTACCCGCCCCAACGAACTCTCTCTCTCCCTCTCCCTCTCCCTCTCTCTCCCTCTCTCCCTCTCTCTCTCTCTCTCTCTCTCTCTCTCTCTCTCTCTCTCTCCCACTCTCGCCTTCCCCTTCTTCCTCTTCTTCTTCTTCATATTCTCTCACATTATGCGTTACATGTATATATTTTATTTTCTCTAACGGGATAGACTGGGTTCTGATCCAACTGGTCTCCAAATTGGAGTCACTGCGAACAGTATAGAATGCACTTTAGTTGCCTGATATACATATTATGTGTGCCATACTACCCTGGTGATGCCAGACGTAAGGCAAAACGTCTCTAAAACAAGTCTGACTATCTTTGTCACGTTAGAGGCGCGAGCCATTGTTAACTAGGCTTAACTAGGCACCAATCAAACTTGAAATACAGAAATAGTTAACTAGCTAGTTAACTATAGTCGACCAGCCAGGCATCCACTCACCCTTAGTCGTAAATGATTAATGCATAAATTGCGTAAAATTAAAATGGCGGCCAATCCTCACTTGCCACAGTTAAATGCACATAAACATGTAAATATTTCCATAATTAATTGAATTTTTAAATGTATCCCATAAAAACATCCGATCTTGTTACTAAAGAATGGTTAACCGAGACTGGTACCTACCTTCAGATATCCTGCGATGGTAATTCAATGGGGAGTCGCATACCAACTAACTATAGGTAACCATGCGTTGTTCGATTCATGTAGCCGATACCAACTATCAGTAAACCAACTAACTGACTATATTTAGCAAATTGAACTTCACCCAGATTAGCCTAAATAGTTTGAGCCCATGGTGTAATCATAGACTGTTCCACAGATTGCACTTCTGTCATACAGACTCCATTTTGAAGAGCAACTTAGAACCAATATGTCTCCTTAGCGAAACTGTAACTGCCTGGTAATTACTGGTAAAGAAATGAGCGATTTATACATTTTTATCGAGACGTTATAATCGCAGCACACATTGTAATATTAACACGTGACGCCATGGCACCAAATCCCATTGTGTGCTGTGTCAATGGGTGTGTTGGGTTTTAACCACACATCAAATAACAACCATCGGCATAGCAGCCATTTACTGACGCCACCATGAAGACACTGTGAGTCTGCAGAACAGACTAGATATAATAATTGCTTTTTCATCGTTTTTTTCTATTAAAGTCCAAGCCATACTGGTATCCGATTAACTTATGCCAACACGTAAATGGGACCGACATTCCCATGAACACAAGCCAAATCCATCAGCAGACTATTCTGGCAATGTGCGGAACTGTTCCAGAGAGTGAGTACCAGCTGACGATTTACCAGACATATTTTGGAAGACCTGGCACACCTTGCGCGTTCCCTGGTTATAATGGTAAGGATGTTGCGTTCAAGTACTGGGTATCCGAGCCATTTACCTATGCAGTCGCATTACTTGCCCTTGCGCAATATCGTTGCATAGAGTATGTCAGTGTGCCTAGTGATAGTAAGTTATAGTGAAAGCTGTGCAAGGGTTTGGATAGTTAGTTTTCTGTCTCTGTTAGTGAGCAGATAGGATTCAATTTTCTCATCTTGAAATGAACATTTACTTTACTCAGACGTTTAGATAACAATAAACTGGAACATAATTAGTTATGATAGATGGAGAAAAATAATTATATAGTACGCACGCACTATTATATACCTATCGTATATATCAAACTAAAATTTTTAAATGATGTATATATTGATTTAAATAAATAGTTTGACTAATTACATATGCTGAATGAAGAAAAAGGTAGACATGAAAGATGTTTTCAATCTAGAACGTGAGCATTTATTTTCAATATTCTGTGTTTGTCATAATGATCCACAACTCCTATTAAGAGCAACCAGCTTGCTGATACTCACTCTTTCTTTGTTCACATTTTAACAAGATTTTCTGGATGTTTTTATGTTCAAGATTTTTAGGCTTTCGTCAGCTGATCATGCCCACGTGTAATCTCTGTACTGTCACTACCTTACCTGTGCTGAAATTTTCAGCAGAATCAGACCAGACGCTTCTGAGATATCAATGAATGTGTAATTCGATCCAAACTGCATCATGGCTTTTCAATAGACGAATCCAATTTGTCACGCAAGTATTGATGCCATAATCTATTACCTCACATATATGTCGACGTCACAATCATAATCGACAGATAGTACTCCGTCATGAAGCTGGCATAGTCCGTCAAGTCTACGAATTGTATGTCTTTGGTGAAGGTACTATTTAATAAATATTCTGTTGAATATCTTGAAACTAATTTCAAATTTTGGGCGCTCTTGTTCTGGGATGTCGGGGTTCAAAGTATATTAATCGATCCCAACACGCCCAGCGCAGAGGCTGAGATTAGCTACCGATGGGTGGGCCTCAATAGCATTGGTTTCATCCATCCAAGATCACGATCAATGCCAGAAAAGCTTCTTTGCCGGTAACATCATCTGCTGTGTTGAAATTTGTGACAAATCAGATCAGTAAATTTGTGTGCTGGACACACATTCACGCAGAAAGACACGAATACATTACTCTGCCCCGCTTACGAGACAAGGATAAAGAATCGTAGGTCGTGTTCTCCCTAGAGACGTAACCCTTAATACTGACGTAAGGCGTTATTCAGGATTAACTCTTTAGCGAGAACATGGCCTTAATTTACACTGCGTAACACAATCGGTATGAGAAAACGAGTAGCCTACGACTGGCATGGCTTACCCTTTTTATCACGTAATCAAGCTTATATTCCATTGCACAATAGTAATTAAAGGCAAACCATTACATAAGATTTTATGTCCAACTAGTATAATAAGTCACGCGCCAGTGACCCATCTCGTAAGCCATGTTGGTGTCTAGTAAGTGTGATGTGAAAATGTTTCTTGCAACATTATTTTATTAAAATGTCGTAGAATGAAATAGAAATCTCGGAAATCTTAAACAACCAAATAAAAGTAATTTAAAACCTGAAAAATAAGATGTTTATTACTGTACATTGTTTCGTATTGGTAAGAAATTGCAGTGGTGAACAGCTGTACAATGATGGTGAAAATATAATACCAAGTAACAAAATGACAACAAAATGGCCAGAATTGATGAATCCAATCTGTCACACAAGAAATCAATTGCGTCACATGCATGCTGGTGTCACAATCAAAACGCGTAATGAAATGCGTATCAAAGTCCGTCACTAACTTGCCAATGTCTGCCAAGTGTATGAATTGTATGACATTATTATTTAATAAATGATCTGTAGCAGACCCCGTCAAATTAGTTTCAAAATATTCAACAACTTACCTGTATAATTACTTTGAAAATGGGGTTCAAAGTATATAAATCAAATCAATCCCAGCACACCCAACGCCATTCTCGTGACACCATCGGACCATACTAATTACGTCGTAATTCGGGGGCGGTGGTGACAGGGTGTGTGTACTTAGATATATTGTTCCCTGGATGAAGAGTCAACAGGAAGGTGGAAAGGGGGGTGGGGGGTGTGTGGTGTGGGGTGTTGACACCATTCAGTACATAGATCTATTGTTGCTGAAGGAAGAGACAATGGGATGGGATAAGTTTGTTATTCAGACCTATTGTTCCTGGACGAATATCGCAGCTAGCTATGTGCTAAACGTCTTGACAATCAAGCCATTGTGGTTAATGCATTCTTCAGTACATCACTCTATTTTTACTTGCTGATGAGACAATGGGAAAGTCAATTTAAACACAGTGGGGTTGGGGATTGCAAGTTATAACGTGTTTGGACATGTTTGTTACTGGCTGAAGAGACAATGGTAATGAATGAGTTTGGTAAGTAGATCTAGTGTTGTTGAATGAAGATCACACATAAGCGCTAAAATCGATTCGTCAGTACGTAACATTTTCTAACTGAAGAGACAATGGGCAGGTTAATCCAAACACCAGTGGCGGGATCTGGAGGACAGGTGTTGCTGAATGTGGATGAGTTATATACTGCTCGGACATGTTTGATCCTGGCTGAAGAGACAATTCGAAGGTCGATCCAAACATAGGGGTGGGTCGAGAGGCCGGGTGGTGTGGAAAGTGAGCAAGACAATAAATAAACCAGGTCTATTAATGGCTGTTCTGAGACTATGACTCATAGTAAATATAGTGGACGGGTGTATGCATATGTACACGGTCATGGGCATGCATACGTGCAGTCATGCATGTGCGCGTGCCTGAGGCATGAGGTTACCCAGAGCTGTATTTACGAAACCTACTGAACATTATTTTAATTCAAATTTTAGCACAACATATATGGGTGTCTTCTCGCGAGCACGTGTGTGCTATTGCAGCAACACCTCCAAGTTAGATAACTTTCAAAATCTTCAGCAGGATGTTTATTAAGGGATAACTAATCTCATCTCTTGATAGCTATTCTGGTGATCTAATATACGACTCATAAACTATGCAGGTAATTTTAAGCTTTTTATCATGCCGCTAAAGATAGATATTCAGGCCTTAGCAGCTAAACGTTGCTACATTTCTACAGCCTGTGATGGCTGTCATAACTTACTTCTCAACCAACAAGAAAGATCCTAGCGTGGGTGCCTCAGGACATACTCCCAGTCCTCGAGATGCCAGCTATAGTTTGTCGATGTGGTATAAAAGTAATCATACAGGTAAGCTGCTGAATATTTTGAAACTAATTTAACTGAAAATTGTTGCTGCCATAGATGAGTGGTCCATAATAAAGAAACTAATGCATTGACACTTACATCGTATCACACACTATCGCTTGAGGAGATAAAATGGTGGCGATCACTGTTCAACATCTACGCGATATTACAAAGCAGATAGTTGTGATACAGAACGGGAATGTGACAGGATATAAATGGAATGGAATCCATAAACCAGAATCTGTCAGTGCAGTATAACATTTGAGATGAGATTAGCATCCCTTGAAATGGGGAAGACATAACTGTATCTAAACAAAAATGCTGAATCCCCATTTTGACACAACATGTGCACGTGTATGCGTCTGAGGGCAGTAACAGCACCGAGTCAAATTAGTTTCAAAATATTCAACAGAATGTTTATTAAATAGTAAAGCATCCAATTTGTACACCTAACGGACAATTTACATGTTCATTATGGAGTTTTTCTCTCAATTATGATTGTGATATCAGTCTGGATGTGGCATAATTGATTATGCCACCATAACCTGTCTGTGTGCACGCGTGCGTGCATCCGAGTACCCGGAGTACCCGGAGGGTTAGTTAAAAACCTACTGAACCATATTTTGACTCAAATCCTTACACAACATGTACGGGTGTACACGTGTGAGCGTGTGTCTGCTATGGTAGCAGTATGTTTATTAGATAGTAAACGCATCCAATTTGCACAACTGACAAACTATTACAGATTCAGGACGGAGGATTTCTCTCTTAATTATGATTGTGATGTAATTGATTAAGATGTCATACCATGTGCGTGCGTGCGTGCGTGCGTGCGTGCGTGCGTGCGTGCGTGCGTGCGTACGTGCGTGCGTGCGTGCGTGCGTGCGTGCGTGCGTGCGTGCGTGCGTGCGTGCGTGCGTGCGTGCGTGCGTGCGTGCGTGCGTGCGTGCGTGCGTGCGTGCGTGCGTGCGTGCGTGCGTGCGTGCGTGTGTGCGGGAATGTGTATGCGTGAACATCCCTCAGGTAAACAGGAGGGAGAGGAGACGGCCATAGTACATAGTACAGACACAATCTTTTAGCAATTTTCTTCATTTTGCTATTGATCAAACTCGGTTCAATAGTTTTACAATAGTGTCATGCTACCGTGCACTGTGTAATCCTTTAAGAATCAATTACATAGGTGTTCTGCTCACCCTATGATATATATATATATATATATATATATATATATATATATATATATATATATATATATATATATATATATATATATATATATATATATATATATATATATATATATATATATATATATATATAGTGTGTGTGCGTGCGTGTGTGTGCGCGCGCGTACGTACGTGCGTGCGTGCGCGTGCCGACCACAGAAATAAATTCAGGGCTCAAATGGGTTAAGCGAGCTTGAGTGTAAAGAGGTAGCTGAAAGGAAACATAGTAAAGTCTCAGCTATTCAGCATCATATTCTCCTTAACTTGCGCAATAAGGGCTTAGCAGCATTTCGGTGAGGCTAGCGGGGCGGCAATTGTATAGATGCCATAGCTATTAGTGAGCATCCATATGGTTCAATTACAACGCGCTACACGTAGGAAGATTCCAGCTAACGTTTTACATGTAAAGATATACATTCACTTGCTAATTGTGATTGTACAGTTATCCCACGTCTGTAAATACATGGTTAGCTAGGTGAAGAGGTTAGGGTTGAGGCCACATTATATGCATTGTGGGTATTTACCATTTATAAACATTCTGTTGACTATATTGATACTAATTTGACTGATGTGCTATCAAATCCATAGCTATCAACCCGTTCAGTAGAGTATAAAAAATAAATTATCACAGATTTCTGCTTTATTGAGATTTCGCTGGAGTTACCGCCCACTGCTGACCCTCTCAAAATCAAGCAGTAATGTGTCCGCAGTTATCTCCCTTTACCATGATCTCAATGTTCACCGGTATTCCGGGATATATTCCTGAGTTAATGTCAGAAGTAATGGGTGGGGCTGTACGTTATTGGTCTTCCCAGCAGGAGGTCATCGAGAACAATGGGGTTTTCTGTAGATCAAAGGAAAAGGCACGTGTGTGGAATGTTGAGAACAATGGCGTACATATGCGCACACATTCACGAGAACAATGGCGTACAGCCGCACACGTTTTTGAGATTCTTCAACACTGTCGATCGATATTGTATTTTGAAACTGTTAAACCTTAAAAGTTGTGTATTTTACGTTTTAACGCAGCGGCGGCGCTCCCCCTTCGTGGTTATCTACCGTGGTAGTGTGGTATGTAAGGTAAAAAATAATAGAGTTTAAGAGGAGTATTGATAATAGTAAAAAAGGTGGTTTGATAAGGGAGGTCATAGGATGAGGAGGAGAGAGTATGAGGTAGAGGACGGTGAGGAATTACGCCAATGCTCGATATTGATGTATATTTTGAAAATAATTTGACTGTTTCGTTGATTACGTTAATTTATTAGTAAACTATTTTGTTGAATATTTTGAAAACGTTTTGACTGTAGGCTTAACCGTCATTATGTGCAAATTGTTTTTTTAAATACTTAATATTTCATTTGCAATAATGTTCCAGAGGTGGTCTGATAAGGGAGGTCGTAGGATGAGGAGGAGTGAGTATGAGATTGAGGAGGGGTGAGGAATTACGCCAATGTTCGATATTGATGTATATTTTGAAAATAATTTGACTGTTTCGTTGCTTACGTTAATTTATTAGCAAACTATTTTGTTGAATATTTTGAAAACGTTTTGACTGTTGGCTTAACGGTCATTATGTGCAAATTGTTTTTTAAATACATAAGATTTCATTTGCAATAATGTCAGTCGTTTTAGATTTTGTGGTTGCACGACGATTAAAACTGTAGTCATTATGTCTCTGAGTGCTCCATGTGTTTATAGAATTGTATGTCGAGCGTACGTATGATAAAAAGATTATTTGTTGCGTATGATTTATCCATACGACGTGAATAGCCGTGAGATCAATCTTTAATCGAGATACAAACATGCCATGTGTTAAGGAATAATGTAAGAATGTACCTCCCTTCTCGTTCTATGTGGGTTTTTTTTAGAAATATTCAAAATTACTATTGAATTATCGCCTAGGTTACTCACTAGGAGATTTTGCTATGTAGTTGCGAATGCGTACTTCCCTTGAATGTTTTTGAATAAATGACATAATCGTATTATGGTATCGTTTCCTAGTTCTTAACCGAGTGGACATATGCACTAATTCCCTTGGACAATTATTAGAATAGCACGTTTTGGCGTGTTAGTGCTTATGTATATTTATGATGTGTTCGTGCATTACTCATATTAACATTAAACATATCCGCTTCATTCGCTTTAAGGGCAGCTGATGTTAGATTTTGTCTATGCCTACTTCCTCGCGAACTAATAATGTTGTTGGTATGTACCACGCATGATCACGACATAAGGCTTCAGTCGTGGTGGAATACGAGGTTGAATGTGTCTGTATCGCTGGCATCTGGTTCTGATCCATTATCTACAAGGGTGTCCTACTTTTTATCACGTGCTCCATACACACGCACGCACCTCCCGCACCAACACGCGCATGTACTGTGCATATCCTCACACGTGTGACAACACACGTGACGACGCACGCGTGACTCTATGCATGTGCCCCTTGTCACCTGTGTTCCCTGTCCCCTTCGCGTGTACGTCGTGCGTGCGTGTGTGTGTGTGTCTTTTTATGCGCCCGTTTGTGTGTGAATGTATGTATGTAACATAATTTTGGTTTATGGTGGCCCCTTAAAAATGAGGCATATTTCTTTATTTTATATTTTGCTTTAACATAAATGTTTTTTATTTCAATTTATGCAAATGATAACCGCTGTTTTGTTCACACCACATACACGTGCAACAATCATTACGAAGTTGGTACTTCGCATGCACCCATTTGTTGTAATTGCGCTCGTCCGGATCCGCTAGATAATCTCTCCAGCAGTTTCGGATTTCACGCAATGCCGTTAAAAATGGTTACTGTACTGGTACCTCGTTATATCTGTTCCATTCGATGCAACCACAATTAATAGGCGTAGAACCTTCGTTTCCCATAGATCACATAATTGAGATTCCATTTTCGTTTTGGCAAATTCAAAAAGCTGTATGCCTTACTAGTCTCGCGCATTTAGCTTTTATAGCTAAAATACGAGCTGCCAGTAAAACTATCTTTCCAATCTGAACATGCCCTTATTTCGGTCACATGTTTTTTCTCCACCGCTTAAAATTAACTTCATTGGTTTTCAAAACATAACTATTGCACCACGTTTGAATGACATTTAAAAAAAATAGAAAACTGGAATTTTTACGCAGGGTTCAATTACAGAGCACGTCATATGGTTTTCTCTGTATTCAAATATGTGCGCATATTGTCATTGTCACAATGTGAACACGATTAATTACGAATCTTTGGATCATTGTGGTACGCCTCGCGCGCCTAGTGTACCATTACTTTTTTTTATCCATTATCGGCATTCATCCATCGCGGCGTATCAAAATGCTGATAATTGGGGATGGATGGGTGAGGGGTGAGAATGGAACACAAAAAAATAATAACATATTTTTACAAAATAAATGTATTTTTTATTGACACATGCATTTTTCTTATGATAAATATTAGCGATATTTATTCACGATAATTAAAAAGAAAACATAGTACATAAATAATTATACATTAAATATGATCATTTTTTCTGTTCATTCATAATCCTGCGCGTCAGACATTCACTATCACGTCATTTTTGTCTCTGTTTCTTAGCGCCCATAATATGTGTTTCATTTGTACACCTCTCGAACGATGGTATAAGAAATATACACAATAATATCCGCAAGTTGTCGTCACGGCTGGTTGAACACGTACATTGTTATAATAATAAACACGCGCACGGTGTCCATTTTGTACATTTGATACCATTCTTCCATCAGAAGGGCGTCTTCCATAAGGATCAAAGTATTCAGCATTTCCATTTTTAGTGTAATAAACTCCCACCCAATGTTGTCCGGACTTATTACTGGGATGTGTGTTTATTACTAATGAGGCCGGGAGATATTTAATATATGTGGGTACATTGTCAATTGGAAAAACACCGTGAAAGTCTTCACGTGTTTTATTGTCACCGAATGATAGATCCTCTATTTCAAATGTATTCAACATATTTGTTAATAATCTGTTAATACGTTAAAGTCTGATCCAATTTCTATTGTATTATCAAATTCAGCATAGCAAATTACATTGGTTGTAGCGGTAAGTGCTTGAGCAAAATGGAAGACCACTCTTAAGGAACCAGTGCGTGTAGGGTAGTGATGCTCTGAATCAGCTAGATCTGGCGTAAAATCCCATGTGAGCAATGTGGTTCCATGTCTGAACTGAGTCTTATTTATCAGGTAGCCACAGTCTTTGAATAACGCCCCAGTACCGCTGAATAGTGAGAAATAAGCATCCGAGTAAATGTTGTCGCTAAACGAAGGTCGTATTGGCGATGTTGTAACCTCTTCTCCATTTATATAACATGTAGCATAGGTAGTGATATTGTTATCAAACTTGAACAGATTTTTATGTACCACACCATTATAGGCATCATTAGGTACAAAAGCGAATAATACTCTAGTAGGAAGCTGACCAATAAATATATTATCTCTATCGATGCTCATAACACCGCTAGGTGCTGTAAAAGTCTTACACACTACCCTGCGAATAGGATATTTCGTGCTTGTTTGTCTCAGAGTAACGGCGTGCGCCACTAGCAGATCTGCTGATAGGATAACTTTGCGTACAAATAAGTTAGCCGACATTATTTTCAATTTAGGCCTCACTCCTTCCGTGGCCATAATGGCGAACACATTTTTACTCCTCTGTAGGTGTACTCTTAAATCAACGGAACCGAGCAGGAATCAGTCCTGCAGAAACATATCGCTGTCTATGCGGCCTATTAATTGCACCATTTACTCTGCGCCATCATTCTTCTATGTGCTTGAAATCCTAAGTTAGTATCGGCGATATTATCAAATTCGCCGGGATCATCTATTTTCCATCCAGCAAGTTGTAGACGCGATGATGTGGCATCGCTGCCATAATTTAGTAACGTCTCGATGTACGAGCGGAAAGCATAATTTTCGTTCGAGCCACTAACACGCTTTCCATTCAAAAAAACATCCACTTGTGAGAACATCGTATGCAAAAGATTATTCACAGGCACTATCAGGTCATTCACCTCGGGTGTCTTCTCAGCTTTACTAGCTTAACTTTAATCGAAAGATAAGATTGTGTAAGATCTAAATATCTATCGGCAGACCCGCTGACGTAAAACTCGATTGGTCCACTATCTGATAAACTAGATACAGGCTGAACTGTTCCCCATTTGCAGACTTCAATGTCATCACTATGAGACGCATCTGACAAATATCTAATTCGCTCTTCGAGCACTCGCAGATCTGATTAAGTTCCATTTTGTTTGTTAATTAAAGATATCAGCTTGTTTTCTCTGCCGTCTATCGCGACCCTTCCTCTTCGATATCGCACGCATTGACTGAGCATTACCTGTCTTATTCCTCTTTTTACGTTTAGGTTGAGGTGGTCTTAAACCACCTCGCACCACTGTTACAGCTTCCGGTATCAAAGACCAAGCAACACCACGTGCTCTCGATTTTAATGCTGTTTTAACATTTTTTCCAGCCATTACGTCCTCAGCTAGTCCGATTCCAGCACTAAGAGCTTGTTTACTTACAGATTTAGCCACATTTTTTGTGAAAGGTATTGCTGAACGTAATAGCCCGCCTAAGATATTACCGAGTACATGTCCTGATTGGTATCGTGCACCTACAAAAACTGGAATACGTCCATGACCTGCTTGACTTGTGTAGTAACACGCCAGCGCTGGAGCATTCGTTTTTCCTCTCATCGTCGCTCTTATCGTCCCTCTCATTATCATTGTCATCGTCATCTGAAATGCAAACAGAGTACACTCGGTGATGCTCCATCCTTGAATGGGACATTGGCACCAGTTCTATCCATTATAAGTATTCCAATAGTATCGATGTAGTTCTTTGACACAGTAGAGTATTGAATATCAGGAAACGTCCACTGACATATATCTTTTCCTCCATCTGTACTAGAAATGGGTATCACTCTGAGTAGTGGTGCAGAAGTATCACCTACCACGCTGTGTGAGACTACGTCACAGTATATATACGCGGTCGAAGGACCACCCTCACGATTTGAACGAAATGATTCTTTAAAGTCTATAGGTCCCATATGTATTTTTCCTCCTTCGAATCCGATTAAATTTGCTACTTCTTCACCTAAGCATATAGCGAAATTATCTTTAATGGTGAGAGAAACTAGATTCGCGCGATTCAAGTAAAAATTGGAAAATATTTTTTTGTGTCTAAATCTTGTCTTGCTCTCTATCTGGCCATTTAGATAGTCTACCATATTTTTTACGGCATAGTACCCTTTCGGTCCATTGATAAATGGAGCTTCTGTTTGCACATAATAATAATGTTCACTTCTACGTGAACGTTTTTCACCGACGTTATTTGTTTGATCATTTTGCGCATCTTTTCCCCGAGCATTTCATGACCGTTTTCCCTGATCGGCAGGACGTGGATTACCGAAACCATCTTTTAAAACTAGTGGAAAAGCCGTTGTCTTTTCTATTTCTGACGTGCTGACGACATCTTTGCTAATTTCTTCTGTCGCATCACTACCTTTCTTCTTCTTCTTTATCTTCTTCTTAGTAAATGCATATATTTGGATAAAACTTTCCTCCGCAATAGTAAGCCAACTCATTGGATATAACACAATCGAGAGGCTCACTTCCAATTCGCCATCTAATGTTAATGAAGTTTGCAGACGTGTTCGAAACTCTGATATCTTATTGTCTGGAAAGAACTGGGTACTACTATTGCTCGGAAGCGTTATGTAAAACTGATCCTTGTTCATTCTCAGTTGAATGATGTATGGATGTCTTTATGCACGGACTAGGCAATATATACCCTAGACATCCACTAAAAAGCGATATCCATATGCCTGATTGCCCATTTTGTATACTCAGATTCACGAAACATGTAATAATTACGATATAAATTATTATCATTTGAGCTAGGTATACTATTTCTTCTTTCGGTACTCACGAACCCATCATTCGCCACATGCTCTGATCCGATCTTCTCTCCATATATTCATCATTGTTAATGATGTATGGTACTTAGTTCATTAACCCACATGTTAAACTTATCCGGGTAACCGAGCCACTTTACCGGATACTCATGTTGTCCCTTTTTATTTTTTCTACTTTTATGTATTTTTCCCACGGTGTACTCTTTATCATTTTCTTCTATCACTTGCTGTGTCTCATCATGATAAAAAGTACCAATAATCGGGTCGCCTCCATAGTCTTCTAATTTATATAAGTATGGATATTTGTCTGTAAGCACCTCACGCACCTTAAACAATTCACGACTCCATTGCCCGTGATATGCATTTTCAAATGGCATTTTTGCTTGTGATATTCTAACATGGTCACGTTGAGTAGGGCTGTTTTTAGATTTGGAACATTTCTTCGTCTTCTTCCCATACATATTTCCCCATGAGATTAACTCAGTACTATGGTCAACTTCGGAAGGAGCCATGCGTGTACTGGAATGTGTGGTGTTATTGTACGCCGCGACTAAACTAGGTAATACATCGATATACTTTCGTGTATTTTTATGCGTCATGTATCTGTATATTCGACCCTTCAGTGTGTGTTGAAAACATTCTACCATTGCTGCTTTCGTTTCATTTTGAGGAGTGTGGAAATGTATTCCATTATCTTTCAAATATTTTTTCATTACATGGTTTACGAACTCGTCCCCTTTGTCTGATTGAATAGCGTGTGGGCGATGCTCAGTGCGCTCCAATATTGTTTCTAACCCTTTCTTGACTGCTGACGACATTTTACTAAACAGGCATTCCACCCATGCATATTTTGAAAGGGCATCAACTATGCATAGCAAATATAAAACGTTGTCGTTCTCTTTCGCCAGCATACCCATCGAGCATAGATCTGCCTGCCATAGTTCATCAATGGATGAAACTCTTATTTTTCGCCTGTCAAACTTTGTTCTCCACGGTCTGTGTAGGGTATATACTTCTTGGTGTTTTAACCATTTGTCGATGTAGTTGCAAGGTATTTTACCTTCGAACGCATTATATAGCTTTTCTTTCCCACAAAATGATGCGTAATGTTTCGGATCAAAATATACTTTCGCCAATTTAGCATCATTCATGACTTATCTAAATTTACCTACACCGGAATTGAATGCCCCTTTTTCTTCCTGATGCCCACTAGAGAACTCTTTCTACGTATTCTTTTGCTCACGGGCGTAGGTGTGTACTCACTGGCACTAACATCCTTTTCTGCACCATTATATATCTGTCTCATCATTTTCTCTTGCCCTACAAATCTACGAGGTATGTTTAGGTCGCATAACAGATTAAGAACCTTTCCCTCCGCTTGATCATGCATACCAGCCATAAGAGGTTTACGCCCATGTGCTACTACATTTGTAAGCAGGTCGAGTACATTACTTTTTGGGAAAAACGTACCCTCTATTGGCACTTCGGCCAAGTCATTAACGTGAAAACGTTCAGGAACCGAACGTAAAATATCAAGTACTCCACTGGCTTTTGTCTTGTACGTTTTTGGTATTCCCCTCATCATATGTTCAAGTATCTGTGCGGGCAGTGCATCGTAGTTAGTTATGGGCTGTAGAGGTAATGGTTGATATTGCTGTTGTCCTTGCGTTTGCTGATAGTAATGCCTATACTTATCCAATACTTGTGAATACGATTTTGCTTTTTCATTCTCAGTCAGATCGTGTCTGGCTAATATATTGGATATCTCGTTGTCGAGACTAATAGCTTTACGTATCGATGGATCTGTCTGTAGCAATGATATTTTACTCTGTTCATTTAAATTACCTAGCAATTCGTGAGGAACTAGTGCCATTTTACGTGTATGTTCCATCTTTTCATGTGAACAGTTTACCAATTAATGGCGCTAGCGTACCGATCACCGCTGGTAATAAGGCTTCTAAAAATCCGCCTGATTGTAGCAATTTTCTTTTACGTGCATATGGCACACCGCGACTAGTCAGCTTATGCATTTTCCCTCTATATTTACTCAGCTGTTTGTATCGTGTTTTAGTGAGATGAACATTCCCACGTAATACGTTTAGGCATGATTTGCATAGTACATCCACCAATTCGTTCGAAAACTGTTTAATTACATCATTTCTGATTGAAGGCTTTACTTTAGCCAAATACTGCAGCATAGCTAAATGGCGTTCCGTTTTACGTGATTCCGTTTTTCTTAGGTATGTAAACGTAGCACCCCTCCTTTGGATGAACAGATGAACGTAGTCTGATATTGCCAGGTGTCATCTGTTTCAAATCTAGGACTAGATATGAGTGAGATTCGCATGCAGCGTCCTTAAATGATTCGATCAAATACTTTGTATTGCATGGGTACATCTGATTCAATAAAGAAAGAATAGATGACGCATCATGTGGATTCTTAAACAATACCATGTAGTGACAGTTAACTGATAAGTCACATTGATTGCGCAACTTGTGAACCAGATTTTGTGCGACAAATATTACGCTACAATTCTCATGGTGAGAACGTTTTGTAAATAGGTCAGCCACATTCTCGTCGCATTTATTCATCAAATCATCGAGTACCACCAATGTTCTGCAACCTTTGTGTAGTTCAACATTCACACCCTCTTTAAATTCAACTTCTTTCGCCAAATCATTATACCCGTCTTGCCACGCACCATAGCAGTACACAATCCTCTGTGGAGGGGGAGTAATGGCGTTGGGGTCTCTTATTAGTGCTTTTATCATCTAAGTTTTACAGCACTGCGTTGGTCCATAGACAATCATAGTAAATGGGTGGCGCAACATTGTATTGCAGTCAAGTGATGTTGCCATTGCGTCAGCACACGCCTGGCCATGTACGACTAAGGAGGTATAAGCTCATGCATATGTATATATACTTTAGTTGTATGTGGACGTGCGTGAACCATCACTATGATGTAATATGTAGTTGCTCTTCGGCGAATTTTTTATCGATACTTACTGGTTAGCGAGCATTAAGAATATAATTGTGACATCAGATACTCGAGACGTAGGAGAAATGCTATGGACATTTAAGAATTGTGATGTAAAATTAGGAGAAATGCTGTGATTGTGACGTCTGATACTCGTGATGTAGGTGAAATGCTATGTACATATAAGAATTGTGACGTAAAATTAGGAGAAATAATATGATTGCGACTTCAGATACTCGAGACGTAGGAGGAATGCTATGGGCATTTAAGAATTGCATCATAAAATTAGGAGAAATGCTATGATTGTGACGTCAGATACTCATAATGTAGGAGAAATGCTATGTACGCTTAAGAATTGTGTCGTCATATACACTCTATGGAGCAGAAATGTTATGAACATTTAAGTGTATGATTATGACATCAGATACTTGCCCGACGAATCCATGACATCTTTAAATAGTTACAAAAATAAACACCATATTCAGTAAATATTTTGCCATGAAATTGAACAAGAAACCATCTAACGACGTTTTATTTAAGTATGCGCTATTCAGCTCACTCTATCAATCATTCACCTGTCCCATTCTTCTCTAAAGAATAGCAATGGCACGTGCTGACAAGTGTCTCTGTCAAGTGAAAAGCGGGCATACCAGTGCGTGCGGAGGAGGTGGGGGGAATGAATAGCGAGTCGCTAGCATCAGATAAATAGAGAGATAGAGAGCAAGGTGCTAGTACTGAACAAGTGAGATCCGATTTTAAAACTTTTTTTTATTAATACAGACATCAATAATACATATCATTACAAAGATACGAAAAACACCAAATACAACATATTTTACAAAGCTACGATTGAGGAAATAAAACAATTAATTATGTTATTTTTTTTAAAATAAAATAAAATACGTATATGATTTTATTAAAAATTATCTGTGTGTTTTAATGCTTAAAAACACGGTTAATTTTAAATAAAACTCTAAAATGATTGTTGGGTACCAAGCGTTAAACTTTAACCTTCGTTACCTGTTTAACGTTCGATGGAAAGATGCATCGCTTCATTTCATAACTATAGTTTTTGGTCCTAGTGCGCAAAAACTTGTTACTTTGTAATCGGAGGGATTTCACTCATCCAAGAACCTAGATACCCACTACATTCTTGAATGGTCGGCTCACCTTCACAGGTACTAAATACCACCGAATCCATATCGTGATAGCCTACGTGGTGTCCGAGTAAGGACAAGACTTCATACAGTTTTATTCGTCCATAAGCTGTCACGAAAGATGCAAGAATACAGTTGGTATTTAATGGTGACTGAACATACTCGTCATTGACTGAATAGGAGGCCATTAGAAGACTATCGTTCAAGAATGTAATGGAGCCTACAGTTTTACTTTTATCATTCAGAAGGGAGAGTAGACCTTTACATATTGATATCATGCTATTCTTTTTATGATCACGAAGAGAAACTCGTCCCCACAAAATATTCAAACAGGATTTAGCAACAAAGCGCAAACCCTGGTTATTCGAAATTTTGGCATGGTTGAGCTGTATTCCTTCATGTTTATAATAGTCAGCCACGTAACTCGCCTTTTCACTCTCACTACCGACACAATCAGGATAACCGCTACTTTCCTGTTTAATTTTCAAAAAACGGTTAATGTATTCTGAAAATAACCCATCGTCGCCATGCGGCTCATATTGCGATGACGCGTGATAATGCCATCCTTCATACATTTTTTTGATGACATAACCATTGCGTATAGCTAACTGTAACTCTGGAGTAGTCCATGTTCCGCATAAACTGTGCTGTTCTTCCATATGTTTGCATATAGAAGATTGTTCATTTTTTTGTGCATTCGTTGCATAGTACAAACATGAGGCGCAAATTTATTCGAGCAGGTAGCATGGGAAAGTATACATCATGAGGTGGAAGGACTTTACATTTAATAAAACCAAAGAAATCATGCACCATCTTGTCACTCAAGTCATTGCCTCATAGAACTGTATATGACCCTTCTGGAAAACAACATTGTTTCATCACTGAAGGATACATGGAAACGCAGTCTAAATATTCGAATGTGGTATGCTCATCCACTTCCATAAATAAACGAATTGCGGACATACGTCCACCGAATAGCCCATCACGTGGTGATATTGGGTGGGCTAAGTCCAATTCGGTGATAAAATCATTTAGTGCGGAGGAATCAGCGACTTGTTTCTTAAAGTCGCATTCCCACATAATTCTCACCGTATATCCATGTGATTCAAATAAAGAAATGCAACATTGAAGCGTGGAATATGCTTCTTCATATGGCTGATTGCCATATGGTGTATATGTTGTATCACGCTTATCAGCGCAACAAGCAGACTCATGTCCGTGGAATTTACAACCTAAGAACTCGAAAATAATATTTTCAGATACATAAATTCCATCCACATAATGTCCGCATATTTTCTGTTCACCGCCATTTAGCGCATGGACGATTTGGCAACCCTCGCGTTGACTGACCCATTCCATCCATTCTACACCCATAACGCTATAAGCACGTTTTGCTCTTAGTGAGAAATCAGGTAAAGTCTGTACACTCTCAGGTCAAAGCCATAAAGCGTGATAGGCTGCATTACATGCTCTCACTAGCATTATCCCTGTCACAAATGGGTCTTGGCCATCCATCGATTCAGAAAATAAAGTCTTTAATCTAGACATGGCTAAGCGTAAAACAGTTATGTCATCATTACAATATTCGATGAGATTTTTATCGACATCATAGCACTCATGTCTAGATATCTTCTCATTATACCAGCAATCAAATTCGATTAATTCATTCGCATTCATACTTTACGGACAGAATATCTCCCTCTCGGGAAAGGGTATTACCGTACCCCACTATTGAGGTGTGTTGAGCTGATGGGGAAATGCCCCCTTACGAACAGGAAGATTAAAAGCATCGCCCACCTTATGTAATGAAAGGGGGAAAAAGTTAATGGAATCGATAATCCGAATAGTACCTACGTCAAAGGAGAGAACTGAATAACCGTGCATGATAATATTTGCAGGTTTAAGTTGCAGGTTAGTGGTTTTGCAAATGCATTGAAGGAGTAAAAGAGAATCATAGGCACGCGCATTGTGAGCGATCACCAAGTAGTCACAGAAAACATATTTTCTCTTGAGTTTTTTACCAATACGTGCAGCCTCAACACGTGTCAACCAGCTAACGAACTGATCTACTGCATCTAACCCGTGAAAGCGAACATGTCCATAATTTGTGTATCGATGACATGTAGAGCAATCCTCTTCGAGCAGTTGCCCGAAGCACACATCACAACATATGTTGGCAACCACGAGATTGACTTTATGCTCGGCTAGAATATTAGTATTGCTACTGTCAATAGGCGATAAATATGTTTCTGTATCGTAAATGATGTATTTTTGAAAACATTCGTAACTACAATTTCGGCATTCGTACACAGAGCGTGCATGGGATAATGACATAATAGGTTCTTCAATTACATTATGATAACATGTATGATTTTCAGTAATGACATATTTTTCTTTACACGCATGACATTTTGTCATACCGCATACGTGTTCATCGTCATCTTTACGTATGCGACTGAAACAGTGGGGCACGCCTTCACCATTTTGCAGGTCCCATTAGAGAGGTGGTTCACCATACATTGATGGTTATAAAACTTACGATGACAATCAGTACACATTATCTTATGCGTAGCATCTGTAGAAGTACAAGATTCTTTATCAGAATAAGGTGTCTGACAACTATGACAGCACACAGTGCATGAGTGATCATTAGAGTATGATGCATTACACTGCGTACAGTAATTACGTACCATAAGAAATGCAGCCATAGACCTGATTAAGGATATATGATTATCACGTTCTGAATGCATAAGATTTATGCACGGTAAACTCGGGGAAGCACTCCCGAATAGGCATTCATGCGTTGACTCTGAGTAGACTTGAATAGAAAATTGATTGTTCCTGAAATTTGTTCCAATCAGTACTATTAATTTCGCGTTCAGGAATACTACATACCATATGATATTCATGTGCCATATGCATCACATATGTTTTATTACGTATCAAATTTCGCCATTCTTTTGGAGAGATTAATTTGTTCATTTTCTCAATATATTTTATTCCTAAAAATATTCCTGCCGCGAAACAGAATGGATATTCGACACATACGGGTATAATACATTTTTTATACGCATGTACGCATCTAGATCAGATGAATGTAAATTTAATAAATTTAAATGTCTAGAATCGCTCATGCCTAGGAGAGTATCATTTCGCCCACCTGAGTTGTAGTCCTCTACACGAAAAATGGGAAATTCAAAATCCTCTGATAACCTACAATCAGTATTTGACTGAATGACTTTTTCCACTGATTCTAAAATTATCTTCTGGCATAATTTCATTCCATAGCCTAAAATCCATGGCTATCGGCATTTCCAAAGAAGGGTGAATAAATTATATTCTCTCGTGATCATTTGGCTGAACATTACTATATTCGCTATATGTATCAAGCAAAGATTGAAAGACGCCTGACACAAACTCAGAATGAGAAAGTGGTGTATCGGCTATAGGATAACCTTTAAAAGATACATTATATTCAGTACCTTCAAGATGGAACCTTTTACTGCAGTATTTGCGAACAGTCTCCACAGATATATAGTCGGCATAATCAACTACCGGCCCTCCAATTTGAGCATGCTCATAGTGTTGCAAATAACGATTAAGTAGATCATCTGTAAGCACTATATTGGGTTGATGAGTAGGAACATCGATGCAATAAGCGGAATCGTTAGGAAGGTATGCTATATACAGAGATAAGTCATTAGCTAAAGGTGCGAGAGAGACGGACACATCGTCGCGTAAATGTAGGTCAGAATCAATAGGATGACATGATAAATCCAGTGATATGTCATTAGCAGAAGGCGCAATACAGTCTGGAACTGGTGCCACATCGAATAAATTTACGTCGGAATCGATTGGTAGGCACACTAAATCCAGTGATATGTCATTAACAGAATGCTCAATACGTACAGGAACTGGAGCGGTACTAAATAAATTTCGGTCGGAATCATTAGGAAGGCATGCTAAAGCCAGTGATATGTCATTAGCAGAAGGCTCAATACGTACAGGAACTGATGTGTTATCAAATAAATTTAGGTCGGAATCTTTAGGAAGGCATGCTAAATCCAGAGATATGTCACTAGATGAAGGCACAAGAAAGTCAAGAAGGGATGCATCATCAAATAAATTTACATCGTAATCTATAAGAAGGCATACTAAATCCTGAGATAGGTCATTAGCGAAAGGCACAACGTCAATTAAATTAGATTTTGTCCATCACGTACATTGGTCGAATAATTAAAATTAATTATGTCACATTCGTTATGAGGATAATTAACAAATGATAATGGTACGGTACTCAGATCAGGAATAGATAGTTCAGTTTTAGTATGCTCGGTTTGATCATCGGTAGAAGCAGGTTGTGCAGGTTTGATTACGTCAAAATCATATAAATCATCCAAACAATTGAAAACATCAGCATGGGTAATAGCCTGATCAGGAATGACTTCGCAGTAATCAGGAACAGAGTTGACATCGCTATCATTAACAGCAATGTTATTATGCTCATCAGATACATGCGGAATTGAAAAGTCGTGATCATACAACATAGAACCCAGATATAAATGGTGATCCACATATTCATCAGGTGAATATGGTTCATCCACATTTAATCTTGCCACATCAGAGTCACGCATCTGCTGCAAAATCACATTAACAGCATCTTCACATTCGCTTAATATTTAAAAAAATTATTCTCTTAAAATCTCAATATGTTTCTTTAAAAAGAACAAATAGCTATAGCGAACTAGACAGACACACTTCTTAAATACGCGCAACAGTGCCAGGCAGAGGCCGGCCACCATAGCATTCCTCCTCAACCTCCTTCTCCTCCTCCTCCCCCCCCCCTCCTCCTCCTCCTCCTCCTCCTTCTCCTCTTCCTATGACCTCCCTTATCAAACCACCCCTTAAACTCTATTATTTTTTACATTACATACCACACTACCACGATAGATAACCACGAAGGGGGGGGGGGGGGGGGAGCACCACCGCTATGTTAAAACGTAAAATACACAACTTTTAAGGGTTAACAGTTTCAAAATACAATATCGATCAACAGCATTGCAGAATCTAAAAAATGTGTGCGGTTGTACGCCATTGTTCTCGTGAATGTGTGTGCATATGTACGCCATTGTTCTCAACATTCCAATCCACATGCCTTTTCCTTTAATCTACAGAAAAACCCATTGTTCTCGAAGACCTCCTGCTGGGAAGAACAATAACGTACAGCCCCACCCATTACTACTAATGTCTACCTTATTCCTCAGGAGACAGATTTAAAAAAAGGCAAAAATAAAGCTCACCCTAAACATTTTAGGTAGAGGCTGGAGACTGAAAAATATCATTTCTAGGGTCCCTGGGGAGTGTTACTAGGTATGTCGCCAGACGAACTTTTGCACATTGTGGCAGTCATCTTGAATTTCAAGATGGCCGCGAGTAAAATTGGTTAATTCTCAATAACTTGCCTCCCAGACATCATAGAAGCATGATCTTGGTGTCTATACCCACATTGTTGATAGTGAGGAAACCAGATTTAGCATTAATTAAGAAGTTCGTAGGTGGCATATATCTTAAATTACAACACAGTGTCGTGTGAACGCGTTTTTGTTTTCATTAATTCATGAAAAACGGAGCATATTTAACAGTTAGCGCTCTAAAATTTCAAAACTTTAAATTAAATTTCACTTCCTCTTATAGCCAGTGTTCATTTTGAAAACAATTTTGCTCAAAGCTGTTGCGGTCTATCCCCAGGGACCCTAGAAATGATATTTGCCAGTCTCCAGCCTCTACCTAAAATGTTTAGGGTGAGCTTTATTTTTGCTTTTTTTTAAATCTGCCCCCTGACTAGTAAGGATTTTAAAAATAAATACATAAAATGTTCATCGGCCTATACAAGGTGGCAACCAACTTGGATCTCACCATGGCATCATAAGTTCAATTACATGATTAAACAAAACGATTAATAGGCAGGAATAGGTTTAGATTATCAATGTCCACTGATTGCATATCATCAGTCATCACAAACTTTGTTGTATGGATTCATGCAGATCGTGGAGCACTTGCAAGCATTGGTAACAACACATGGTGTTTTTGGTACAGGTACACATGCGTGAACGACAACCCGATCCATCCTCTCGATTACTATACCCACACGATTTCACTTTAATGGTCTTAGAACAAACTGGATCCAGTGTCATAAGTCTTGGTTTTAGAGCACCATCCTGCATATACCATCCATGTTCAAGCGGCGAAGGCAGATTCTGCATGGCATTGACAGACTGATTCAATACGAGGGTCTGGTAATGAGCTCTTTGACAGTGTAATACCAGGCCGTTTCTTGTAGGTGGCAAATAGTCAATGGTTGTTTTGCACTGGAAGAAATTTGATGCACGAATTTCCTGAATTGATGGTGAACTTGTGGTAGGATCATACAATTTACAAACAAATGATTCCACAGATGCTAATTGTTCTGATGATAGCTTCAAATGCTAACCCAGCCCTTGAATAAGTCTTGGGTTTTGGAAATATACCTTCCAGGCAGAGTTTTTAGAAATTCCCGCAAATTGACTTGTTGTGTCACTTCCCGTGAGAGCGTGGAATGCTAGTAATCCCTTCCGGATGTCATCATCATCTGGCTTTATGTCATGTACTCTTATCATCCATGGAGATGTAGCAGTGCCTGCTTTCATCCAAACCTCCCGGGATAGTTTACTAGAAAACACTCTCACCATCACTAACACATCTGTATCCCTACAAACTACAACTGTTCTGTCATATCCTTGGTCTGTGGCATCACACGCGTGTAGAACAATCCTAGTGGCCGCCTCTTCGTGGTTAGCCGAAAGCGTTGAAACATCACGCCCGGAGCTAGACATTGATTTGGTGATTTCCGTAAAACCGACACTAACAATAATTTCTTTTCCAGAAAGTTCGCTAGAGATTAACAATTCCTCTGAAAGGAAACGAGCAAGATCGGCTTTGTTTTCTGCCAGGGTGATAACAGTTTTCCAGTTCTGAGGAAGTTTTCTATCTCTACCAGATATCAAGCACCTAATTTGCTTTGTACCAGTGCGTCGTCTTTCACGTGTACCTTCTTTGATCGAATTTTGTTCATACCTGTCGAAAATGACATCTACTCACAAACGCATCTGATAAATCGCCAAATGTAATGGCATTTAGTGGTTTCCCTACAGCTTGGACTATTGCCATACCGTCAACAATGGTACATGTTTTCATGTCATCAGTAGGAGGGATGCTCGTCTCAGACACATCTTTAGATAGAATGTCCATTAGCTGCGGATCCATCCATCCGATGTGCTGAGTGAAAGCGGTAGTGCACACAATTCCCGGTGAAGCATACCCTCTTGGTTCATTTCTCGTCCAGACTCCTGTGAAGCCAACAGACGACGAAAAAGTGATCAGCTTTCACAGAGCTCTAGATAAGCAGGGTTTTTGCGTTTTCACTCAATAAAAATAGCCAATCACCCAATTACTTTTTAACATCATGAGTACCGAACTAGCTAATAACCCAATTACTTTCAGTTCGGTTGCTAATAATGTATAATAACCTAACTATGAAAACCCCATAAAATCTTTTAAAAACCCAATTTACAAAATTTCTAGGAGTGAATCACCCAATTACTGAAAAGCTTATCTAGATCTCTGAAGTGTCACATCACTTTTTGACGTAGTTCTCTGTGTTTCACCTTTATATTTTGAACTCATAGTCTTTGAATTTTTTTTCTTAAGAGTATCATGAACACCCTTCGCAGATATGAGGCACGAGTGTAAGAACGACTTAAGTTGTTCCTGTCCCTTTCCAATAGCACCAATTATATCTGATTGTATGTCTTTGGAAGCAACGTCACCAGTAGCAATTTGGACAAGTTCACTCCGTGGACTGAAAATATTAAAACGTTTTCTGAACGTCAGATTTATCCCGTTTCATTCTAGATGGGCCACACTCTTTGTGGCTATTTTCACTTTCCTTGTCCTCAACGTGTAGTCCGACCTGTAGTATGTATCATTGGCTAACTTAGCACGTTCATTAAATGTAATACCCCCACTGATGTAAGGCTGGTGTGTCCTGTGTTATGCCAATTAATCCTCTGGCAATCTTACCGCGTTTATTGAGATGCTCGAGTCCTTGGTCATCATGAATTTGATTAAATGCATGTTCTGTTTCTTTCACAACGAAATCTCCCCCGGAGAAATCCATTATGTACTTCTGGCGCAGTTGTACTCAGCTGTCGCATGTCGGCAAGGAATACTGGTCCCCATCTGTTGTAATGGGTGTGGTCATATATCGCAAACCAAAGAAACATTTCGGCAAATGATGACAAATAAAGATTCTAATCACCTGATCGCACGGCACGTGTAAAACGGAGTAAGATACACACTATCTGGATGCACTGTCTCCAGAGCAGCAGCGTTGGATCACCAGAGTTTGCCTGGTCAAACCTTTCTACAAGATGAACAAGCTCTTCACACTTAGAAAACAATGTATCTAGTGATGCTGTTGTTTTCACGGCATCATTGTTATCAATCATGCATATCACTGATAACCTGCTTAGAGAGAGATTTTATTTCTTCATGATCAATGTCGTTATCAGATTACTCAGTCCATGAGAGCAGTCGTGGCCATAGGGAAATCCACAAGGCTTCAAAAGTAGGTTTGTGAGCACGGAATACATGATTCCACATTTTCCCCTTCAATAGATTTGCAGCTGTATTAGAGCCGAAGATACCACTTTCTATCCAAATGTCTTCTAGACCCGAGTTGGCCATATGCTGGCCGATGGCCTTACAAAAATTCAGCTGTATGTAAAAACCGCCAAGCATCATGATTATGTTCTTGGCTGAATCTTCACGATTCTTATTCCATTATAGCATCTTTGCCTTGCAGTAGAGCTGCGCATCAAAGGTTATCACAGTATACTTTTGATGAAGACGTTGTACCATGTCTTGGCACCTCATCATAGCTGTCCAGATAGTGTCATGGTCATGTGCCGGGGCATTTATAATTGGTAGCACACTCACTACAGTCGCTTCTGGTTCTGCACTACCAGACATTGAATTGAATCCACTCCAAACTGGAATTTCGGTGCCTGTGTCGTAGTGTCTACAAAGGATCCAAGCCAAATCTTTAGCTTCTGCCTGCATGCTTATTGTTTTATCTGGATCTAACACGTTCGTATGTAAGGAGCTATCAGGAAATTCTAACAGCGAAAGGCTGGGTCCTGGTCTAACACTTAGTTACCAATCCCCGACGCCTACAAATTATAATTGTGACCCTGATTTCTAGACTTCAAATAACGTCTTTCAACACGAGGATAATACCACTATACACAGTGTACGTTGAACTCAATTTGATATGGAAACCAATGCCTAAGCATCTGTCCATGCGTGGGCCATCAATAGTGCAATATCACCAGAATGTCACTTAGAATTAGCTAATTATTAAATATGTCTCTCAAAGCCTAAATCTAAAACACGCATCAGTTACAAATCACATGTGGCCAAAACAAACTTTCCTTCACAAAATAGGTCCGCAAAATAGTTCCACTTGCGAACATCACCGGGAAATATTCTCTGAATCAATAAAACGTGAAGACCAGCTTAAACTGTTACTCTGCCATTCCGGAATAACCATGCTACGCATTGATCTCGATCATGCTAGACATTTGTTCAACCATAGAACTTAATAAACTATAAAATCCTCTGTGACAGGAATGCTTAGGATGACATCATATATATATATACCTGTGCAAAAGTTAAGCACCAGCAAAAACAATAGAACGTAGAAACATGATGGTACAACTAGGCTGCCATACCTTTTGTCCCCGCATTAGCTGACATAATTCCAAGTATGAAATGCACATGCATGCATGACTTCACGCCGCTTGATGTCCGTGCGTGGCGGGAAACAGCACACGTGTTCAGTTATGTAAAAGTCCAGCTTGAGGTGTAGAACATTACATACAGATTTAGGCGACAAGATTAGGAATTTTGTGTTCATGACCGTGGTTTATTTGTACAGAGAGAATTAGCTCTTGATTGTGAACCACTATGGCAAGACGAAGGTTAAGTGATCGTGTGAAATGGCAAATCATAGGCATGCATACCACTGGTATGTCATGCAGAGAGATTGGCAGACAGCTGAACATTAACCATACTGTAATCAGTCGTTTGATTGCAAAACATGGGCAAACTAACGAGGTGAAGGACAGGCCTAGATCTGGAAGACCGAAGAAAACTACTGCCCGTGATGATCGAGCCCTAGTACGCATTGTTAGGAGATCTCCATTCACCAACAGCAGAGTGCTCAGCCAGCAATGGGAAACGCGCAATAGAGTGTCAATGTCTACCGCCAAAAGGAGACTGTATGCTGCTGGCATGAAAGCTAGGAGACCTGTCAGACGTCCTCTCCTCACTGCACACCACAAAGAGGAGCGTCTGAGGTGGTGCAACGAAAGAAGACACTGGAACATGAGATCCTGGAGACGGGTACACTGGTCCGATGAAAGTCGGTTCCTGCTTCATGCCACAGATGGTCGAACTCGTGTATGGAGGTCCAGCCGCACGGCGTACGACCAACGTAATATCATGGAAGAAGATCCATTTGGTGGAGGTTCCGTTATGATATGGGGGTGCATCTCATTTGATTGTAAGCTGGATCTGTTGACTGTACCTGGAACACTAAATGGACAAAGATATCAAGATTCCATACTGGATAGAGTTGTGGTCCCTCATTTTGTAAATCATGCACCTGGAACCCACCCTATATTCATGGATGACAACGCCCGACCACATCGTGCTAGAGCTGTGCATGAATACCTCAGCCAGAATGCCATCGAAACCCTACCATGGCCAGCAAGGAGCCCTGACATGAACCCTATTGAGCATATCGTGGACATTCTGGGAAACATGGTGAGAAGGAGGGATCCTCCTGTGCAGAACCTACAGGAATTAACAGACGCACTCCATCTTGAATGGCAACGAATACCACAATGGCGTATCAGTCGGTTGGTGACCAGCATGAGACGTCGTGTCCAGGCCGTCATCCAGGCACAAAGTGGATATACCTGGTATTAATAATGACAGTCTCAAACTCGTGCACAGATGTTAAACTTCGTTTTCAGACACCATTAATGACAATCTAGCCACGTGTGTCAACTGTAGGGCAATAGTTGTCAGTTGTGTCAACGTAACCATATTCAGGCCTCGTTTTCAAGTTCAAACAAAAACATACAGTGTTTCCCCACCATCATAATCAGCATTCCTCTAGTTGCATTATTACCTCTTGCACTAAGATGGATGGGTACATAAATGTTTATGCTATTGCTTTCTTCACAGCACATGAATATACCCTCGCAAGTGCGTAAAAATAGGGTGGTGCTTAACTTTTGCACAGGTGTATATATATACATATACATATGATGATTTCACTCCCTTACATATGCATCTGTAGCACGAATCGCTCAGTCGGGTATGAACTGACCCGGGTTAGCCGGGTACTAAACATCCCTGTCTGAGATGATCCAGCCTCAACCCATTGGTTCTATAGGCCAGCGCAGATAGCCACAGAAAGGAGAGCTCAGATTGATAGAGTTCCTAGAATGCCCATTGCGCATGTGTGCCAATAAGAGATAGCTTGCCCACTCTGTATGGAGAGTGTGGGGAATGACATTTCTACATATATTTTTGCCTGTATTTTGGGGAATCCTTAATACTAGGCCTCTTTTATCCATCTTGGTATGTATCAACACCAGGATTCGTTGAGAGAAACGAATCCATTTACAGAATTGAAATCGGTTCAGGAACGGCAGAGATATCAGACAAATAGGAATTGGCCGTTTGATTCCTAAGTTGGTTAGATTGCCATCGCGCATGTGTTGGTAGGGTGAAGTTAGCGTGATGTCACAAACACATGTTTGTCTCCTGCTATCCCCTCCACCAAGTGCGCGATGAGTGGTTGAGCCTACTGTGGTGACTGCTGATTGGTCAACAGTATCCGACCTAACTGCGTAGAGCTCGTTGTTCTAGCAATCTACACCAAGACATTTCTGTTCCTGTACTCGTATCCGGAGGCCTGCCAAAGCACCACGATGCCGACTCAAGTTTTCTAAACCCCTCGCCAACAGGGGCAACTAAACGAACTCAATAGCAAGGCTATCCTATCTATTAAGACTGTAGGAACATTGCTTTCAGCACCGCTACTGAGCTAAGTGGTGCGGATCGTCTTGTGTCATAAATCTATAAACCCAGCCTCTTCAGCCAACTGAGGCATCTGTACATCTGCATCAAGATTTGAGTGCATCAAACACTGCAGTAAATTTGACTGTCTAACTTTTGTGCTTTTATTTCTGGTGCCACTAACTATGAAGCACTAACAACATCGAATACAGTACTGCTTCCTGAGTACCGTGCCCACAGACGCCAACATGCGCTGATGACTAACAGGCACCAACGAGCTACTGTGCCATAAACGAACATTTCGCTGATGACTAATAGGTGACCATTTTTATTGTAACATAATTATCTTCATTTCTTTTAGCACTGATTACAAGTAGGTGCAGAAGGTCAGCTTGGCTTTAATACAGCGAGCACCGTTTTTAGATAATGTTCTTTTTGTTATGTTAAATAGTTATATATTTTAAACTGCGCAATCGGTTAGACTTATACTAAACAGCTTCATTAACTGCACGACGTACTCTTATAAATACAGCAACATGTTTTCACTATAGTCAGATCTCATGTCTGCACCAATAAACTCGAGATACGGAGACAAATCATAACTAGTATTAGCTCAGATATTTTGCTCGGATAGAGTAGATAGGAACAACTGCTCGAATGAAGGAGCACTTTTTATTGTAATGCCCCTTTCCCGGCACTGCTGCACGTTGTATAAGCACGCTGGTTCTCATATTTGGACACCAACTTTAAGGCCTCCTAAATTACTTCTCGAGCAGCTATCTCTTCTGTGAGTCTACGGCAGTCTGGACAACTAATTGTCAGCTAGTCCTCTCTGCTGGTTTTGTTAGCACGGGGCCGAGAAATCACATAGGTTTCTCGATGGTGAGAATCAAAACGGCGATGCTTCACACACTTCTCCTATGTCTTCACCGGTACCTTTAGCTATTCTTTAAACCAAAGAAGGATTCACTGCACACACATTAATTATAGTAGGACCAGCCTAGCAGTGAACATCAGGTCACCGACATAATCCTAAAGCAGATAAATGTTAACTCCGAGGGAACGAATCTCATATAGTTCATTCTATACATGCTCGGCGATGGAAAAAGATGTGGATCGCAGACTAACTCTACAGTGACTGGGAGAAGCGATTAAGATCACCACGCCTTCTTGGAAGGTCACTATAGTCTGCCAGCTACTTCTTCGGCCTCGCCATACATAGCTACTCTGCTTATTCAATGCTTCTTTGTATTATCCCCTCCTTGTCTTGTTATGTGTGGTTGTGCTGACACGTGGTTAGAAGTCACTCATCGGCTTCGGACTCGTCGCCCAGGTAACGTGTACACATCATTGGCCTGAGGGAGTAGTCCAGTGGGTATGTGCAGAGCTGGCTACCCGGGCTCATCCACCAGGAAGGCAACCTGTTATCAAAGCTAAGTAGGCATATGCCATTCGAGGCATACACCCATATGTGTCTGGACTCAATAACTAAAGATTAGCCTAGATCCTCATGAAGGACCACCAAACTAACGAGGTGTCACATAAACTAGGGACTAACTTAAGAGACGACGGTGCCAGATTCTGTTGAAACTGCCACTCCGCCTCCACGTAAAACAGCTTGTATCCCTATATATGAATGACTACACAAATATAGTTTAACACCCTTTAGCATTGTTCTAGATAAGGAGCATGGTCTTGACCATACCTCCTCCTCCGTTTCGGCGTGGTAGGCATTTTCCTGTGATGGAGACCCATGCAAGGTACTTTCCTCTCACAAAACCAATTTATTGCCCTGCGTGAGGTATTAGTTCATATTAAATTAGTTAGCCACCCTAGGACTCCTCCTTTACAGGGGTACCTATTGCATAAATAAGGATAGGTTAGGTATCTTTAGCGATATACAACACAAACGGTGCCAACACATCACTTTATCCATATCAGAGATAATGATTCTTTATTGTTAAATCAGCGTACAAGCCAGCTTTCGACTCGCTGTGCAATATATCTTAAATTAAGGAACACAACATGCAGAAACACACCGGCTACACAAATAGTTGAGACAATATGTTGGTGTTCACCGTTGGCGGCAATGGTCACCCAGCCCCGCTGGAACGTGAACATTCCACCAACATTTGAGGTCAATCTTTGTGGTCACCGGTTGCCCACACTCTCCCTTCTTCATACCCGAGGCCAGCTAACCAGCACCATATGGCCGAGGAGTAGCATCCATAAACGTCGGAATATCGAGGAAGAATTGGTGGAGCAGCTCGGCGCCAGTGCTGCAAGTGGCGCCTGATGTTGGGCTCGAAGCAGTGGACTCTCTCCCCATTGAGAATCTCAACTATTTCAACTATAGTTCTACTATGGCGAGTATCTCCCTGAACACTATGGGGAGTATTTGGATGGTAAAGCTGCGCATGCTGTAACCAGTCACCTGCCCGACCAACCTGCCCCATGTGCAGGATCACTCGCACGTCAGTGAAAACTGTATTCGCTGATCAGCGATGGTGCATTTATTAATGCATCAGAGGCGTGTATGTAATTTCTGACCTTGTCAGACGTTCGGAACTCGCACCCAACACCGTTACTAGATTATGAACATCGACCCAGAAGTCCCATACTAGGGCATCATCTATATCCATTCACTCCACATCCACCAGCGAGTCACCATAATTACGACCGCGACACACCTGTTCGCCCATACCATGCCGTACATCACCATCGCCGCACTATGAAACAAAGAACGCAGACATAACGCAAATACGGGTTACGCAAAGTCACGCACCAACACTTACAACTTTGCCTACACAGACAACCGTGCCAACATGCACAACTTATTGCCCACGGTCATCTCCTGGCCCCCCCATAACGAGCATATCCAACCCAACGAACAACTGAACTATCACACAGAATAAGTGATCAGCTACTGTATGACACAGCGGCCGTCCACAGACTAATCCTATTATATAAACCAGCCGAATCAGCATCAAATCTACGTTATTAAGAACCGAGACTTCCACAGGAGCATGATAGGTCTGATACTCCACTCCATACCACCCACGGCGCCAACAGGAGCATGTATGTGATAGGTCATACACACCACTGCGATGTCCAATACATTCACCAGCTTCCTCCGCATTCATACCCATCTGTCCAGCCATACCACTGGTTTGCACCAATAACATGGTTCCACAAGTCATTCTCCCCCTCCCCCCCCCCCCCCCCCCCCCCCGAATTCAGTGGGGAAGGTGACTCGGGAAATTACCGGTGCCAATTCGAAATTATCAGTAGGACTAATCAGCAAAAGGGAGAGTATCTGGCTGCCAAGTTGTCGGTCTTGCCCGATCTTTGCTGATCTTGGGTCAGAAACCTCGCCAACTTACAGAGCCCTCCAGAGTGAACTTTCTGAATGCTTTCGCGACACAGCGTTGAGAGAGACGAGTCAGCTACCACTAAAAATCTTATGACGTCGTCCAAATGAAACTCTTCCCGAGCTCCCCAGCAGGCTTCCACAAACACGAATATGGAGGGAATTACCCATTTGCAGCTGAACAAATTCATCGACACCTTGGACGTGGAATCCGCTCTTAAGGCGAAGTTATTCCTCTTGGAACATGGCAGCTTGCAAACACAAAAGGCAACTGCCATGAGTATAGAAAATTTCCTGGACAGAGAGAATGCGCAGCACCAGAATCATCCAGTAAATGAGGTGGAATACACGAAGCCAACCAATACCACAAACACTGTATCACCTTCGGCCACACCCACCGAAGCGTTGGTGCATCTGGATCATCAACCAGATCACGGTCAGTCTTTACAAGCACCACGAGGCCGAGGTCTGGGCAAGTCCTATCGAGGAGTCTCTCATAATGGGCCTGGCCGAAAGAACAATAACAGCCACAGGGACAAAACAAAGGGAAAAGATTACGAGCCAAATGGCTTTTCTTACTAACCTGCTCACCACACTCAGTGCCACCGTAGCTACCGTAGCAGCATAGAACACCCCACACACCAATCCACACACTGATGGCTGTTTCGAATGTGGGCGGCCTCACCACTGGATGGAGAAATGTCCAAACCAGTTCCCCGCAAACACAAATGCCCAAGGCTGTACTGCGCCACAGCTGGATAAAGCGTCAAACTAATTGTTGCACTGATCAGAGAGTCAACTCGGTGCCTATCCGCTAGACACGCCTCAGCACAGGCCATCGGCCATCAGCACACGAAAGCAGCAACACCATTACCAATTCCAACCACAACAAACGCCACACACCCTCGCCCACAAATGCATACGGTTTCTCCAACGCCGGTAACAGCAATGCACACAGTGCCAAAAGTACCAACGTCAACCTTCCTCAGTCTATGCCAATACTATCACCACTACATCTCCCACTTTAGTGAAACTGCTGCACCATTGTTTCAAATTTCCCAAAAGGGTCGACCCTTAGAGTGGGCAAGTGAGTGTGAGGAGGCTTTCAAGGCACTGAAAGCACAACTTATCACCAGGCCAATTCTTGCTCACCAAAACCCTAACCTCTATTTCATCCTGCACACAGACGCCTCTGCTTTTACAAATTCGTGCCATTCTATCCCAAGTCACGGATGATGGAACAGAGCAGGTGCTGGGTTATAGATCGCGTACTCTTCACAAAACAGAGAAACGCTGAGAATTGTTGGCAGCAGTACACTTTACGAAGTATTATAAACACTCTGTATGGGCGCCCATTTACCCAACGTACAGTCCACGCCTCCCTACGATGGCTCAGGAACCTGAAGAACCTTGAGGGAGAGATAGTGAGGTGGCATGAATCCCTGCAGGCTTACAACTTCACGGTCGTTCACCCACCCGGCAAACTGCATCGAAATGCCAAACTCTGAGTAGAATTAAACCCGAGGGTGAAAATGAAGTGACCACTGATACCATTACACATGCCTTACAGCCAGGCCCCATCTTTCAAGAACTGTGTTGTGTGGACTGGAATGTGGTGAGCTCTCTCATGAACAGCCACAAGATGTGCACACCTGACACATATACACGTGGATACAGGAGGCCTTTCCAGGGAATCGTTTAGTCCCTTGTCGACCGGTGTTGTTCTAGTTTTCTTAATTTTAAGAAGTTTGCACATTTTTTGGAAAAGGCAACTCTCAAAATTTCTACCCTGGTCAGTATGCAGAGCTACAGGCATTCCAAAGTGGCAAAACACCTGCTCTACTAATACTGTTGCAACTGTTGTCGCTTCCTGATCAGGAAGGGCAACTGCTTCGACCCACTTCGTGAAGTAATCTTGGAGGACAATTATATACTTGTTCCCCCTGTCACTAGCTGGAAGTGGGCCAAAGATGTCAACAGCTACCCTTTCGAAGGGTCCACACACAATTTTTGTTTTCAGGGCCGCAGCCTGGGTTCTAGGACCAGTCGTCCTATGTTGGCATGGTTCACACTTGGCAATCCAGATTTTCACATCAACCATAACACCTGGCCAATGAAATCTAGATTTAATTCTCTCCCGTGTATGTTCTACAGCGAGGTGACCACATTTATCATGGTGTTGTTCTAAAACCTGAACAATCAAACTCTTAGGACATAACATTTGATCATTCTTGTATAGTATCCCATTTACTAACTAATTCATTAAACCGTTGGTAGTAATATTTTACATCAGGAGGAAGTGGACTAACATCTTCTTTGACAGGACAATATCCAGATTTTGCCCACTCAGACTTTTGAAAGGATAGGGTCAGATTGTTGAGCCAAGATAACAGCCCTTCTGCTCCAGTTTTCACCTTCTATGGGTTGAAATTCTGGAACTTGGTTATGGATTATGGCAACCTGACCATCCACTCCTAATTCAGTAACCTATACTCTTGCTTTTCGACTGAGAGCATCTGCATTGCCATGGGCACGTCCTGGTCTATGCTCCACAGTAAATTGAAAGGTTTGAAGAGCCTCTTGCCAATGGGCAATTTGGCCCTGGGGTCCTTTTTGTCTATCAACCACTTCAAGGATGCATGATCAGTTCGCAGAATAAAGTGGCGCCCATACAGAAAATGCGTGTAGTACTTTGTGAAGTACACTGCTGCTAGTAACTCTTTCCTTGTGGTGGCATAATTTCATTCGGTCATGTCCAAGGATCGAGATCCATAGCATATAACTCTTTCCTTCCCTTCCTGAATTTGAGACAGTACAGCACCAATTCCAAAGTCGGAAGTATCCATATCTAAAATAAAAGGCAGGGTTGGGTCAGGATATGCCAGAACAGGTGCATTGGTCAATTTATGCTTAATGGTACTGAAGGCTTCCTCGCAGTCAGGTGTCCACTCAAATGGGTGATCTTTTTCTGTGAGCCTGTACAAGGGCTTGGCCAGTTCAGGTCAATAAAGCGTCTGTAATATTGGCAGAGACCTAAATAGCTTCTGGTTTCAGTCACAGATGTAGGTGTTGGCCAATCAGCAACACTTAATTTTTCCTGGATCAGTTGATACCCCCTTTTCAGATATTACATGACTAAAAAATTCGACCTCCCTACGGAATAGTTTGCACTTCTTTGGCTTCAGTTTTAAATTCGCCTCTTTTAGACGTTGTAGAACCATTTGAAGATGTTTAAGTGCCTCCTCAAAAGTGGCTCCATAGACTACAGCATCATCAATATAACAGAGGCAAATTTGCCATTGAAGTTGGACTAAAACTTGTTCCATAAGACGTTCGAATGTACTAGGAGCATTGCATAAGCCAAATGGCATTTTTCTGAAATGGAAAAGGCCATCCCTACAAATGAATGCAGTCTTCTCATGGTCCTGTTCATCCATAGCGACCTGCCAGTATCCACTGGCCAAATCCAGTGTGCTATACCACGCCGTACCGGATAATGTATCTAGGACTTGATCGATACGAGGTAAGGGGTAAGCATCCTTGACAGTTAAGTCATTAAGACGATGGTAGTCAATACAGAAACATAGACTGCCATCCTTCTTAGTAACAAGAACAATTGGACTGGCCCATGGAGAGGCTGAGGGTTCTATTACACCAGTTCTTAACATGTCTTCCACCTGTTTCTTACTTTCTTCTTCTTTGTGAATAGGCAACCGTCTAACAGGCTGCCTAACAGGATGGTGACACTGTGTGTCAATCCGATGCTTGTATTGGGTAGTAGTAGTACAAGTCTAGATCTCCAGAGGAAAAGGTAGTGGTATAATGACTCAATAGATCTTGTACTGATGCTATTTGTTCCGCATTTAAACCTTCAGAAGTCTGCTCAAACAAGGCATGTAAATGATCAGGAAGTGGGCTGACTGACTTGGGCAAAGATGATGTTAATTCCAAATCTATAGTCTGAATGTTATTTATTTCTAACAAACGACCCACTTTTGCTCCTTTTCTCAATCGTACAGGATGGCTGTTTGAGTTAAACATTCTGAGGGGAACAGAAGCATCTGATAGTTCTACCAAAGTTCGGGGAATAGCCACTTCCATTTCCTCCATGAACTCATGTGAAGGCCCCAGCAACGCAATTTGGGCATGAAGGCAAGCACGATTTGTGCTTGCCCACATGACCACTTCACTGGAAGGAGGAATTGTAGTATCTTTAGTGATTGTTAAAGCAGCAGTTCCATAAAGGGGACTTCTATGATTTACAGGAATGCGGCAACCACTTACTTCCATTTCACCAAGTTGACAATGAATAACTGCATTGATTGACTCAAGGAAATCAGCCCCAAATAGAACATCCTGCTGAATGTCTGCCACAAAAACAAGGTGTTGAAAGGACATGCCTTCGATGTTGATAGACATGACCCCCTCACCAATGCATGTTAAAGATGCTCCACTTGCCTCATATAATTTGGAGGAGGGTGTGGACAAGCATGGACGTTCTTTCTCAGGGAGACTATTAAAAATGGAAGTCTTAATTATGGTGACACTGGCACCAGTATCAATGGTAGCCAGAGCCTCCACTCCTGCAACAAGACATAGACAAATCAACACGTGGCTTGACTGTGGTAAAGGTATGGTTACAACTGGCTGCTTGCAATCTGGTTCCTGGTTGGGAATTGTATTGTTGTACTGCTGCTCTAATTGAATACATATAGACTCTGCTTCTTGTCATAATGTTGGGTTTGCAGAGATAAAAGGTCCCACCTTACGCTTTTACTGCACTGAGTTATTACAAGTAACAGATTTCTTTGGGCAGGGTTCAGTAGACTGTGATCGAAGGAGAGCAGAGGAGAGTTGACTCATTTCCTGTTGATGAAACCTCTCTAACTGTTGCAATTCTTCCTCTAGACGGGCTATTGTTCGTTTTGGGCAATGATGAAAGCTATGTCCAAATTCTTTACATGAAGCACAAGGCCTTGTCATGGATGCCATAACAGTACGCCAGGCAAAACCATCAGAAGGTGAATCGTGTGAGCGACCAGAGCTGCTAGCTTGTTTGGATTCAAACGTACGAGCTTGGTTTTTATAAAAGGTTGCTGGTCGCTCATCCACAGTAGCCTGACTTAGTTTTAAAGGTGGGGAAGGAGAATTAGGAACAAAACCCACCTCCCTATTAGTTATGGCTAATCGCTCAACTGGAGGGGCCACTGATGGAGTCTGACTAACAGGCCTGTAAGTCTGATTAAAGTATGGATTGCCAATCGGTCAAAGCCTACATTCTCGAGAAAAATGCCCAAACTTGCCACATGAGAAGCGAGTCACCCTACGATGTACCATTAAAGAATGGGGTGCTTGGCTAACATTCATTTGAGTTCTGACTAAACTTGTTAATTGAGCCACTTCCTGACGTAAGTTCAATACGTCTGCTGCAATACCAGTAGGATTGATAGCATTTGCAATAGGCTGAATTGCTGATGAAGTAGAAGTAGAAATAGCAGTTTCTGGCCTAACTTCTGACTCTGCTGTGTCTGGCTTAACTTCTGACTCTGCCTTTAATCTTTGCATCTGTTGTCGATTCTTCTTTAATGGTGCAGATTTCTTTGGTCGGTTTTCAGTATTTTCATTTGAAGGCTCAGCTGCATTATCAACAGCTTGCACTGGGCGAATTTCTTGCTGTATGTGTTTTTGTCTTTGTAGATAACCTTCTATTCGGAGCCCTGCTCTAATGAGATCAGCAAGGTTGCTCAAGTTAAGGTGAAATAGTCTATCCTTTAAGATTGGATTCCCTGACAGAGATTCCATGAAAGTATCAACTTGCATACCATTTCTTGTAACAGCATCAACTGTAGGATAGGCTTTAACTACCATTTTCCTCACTGTCTGACCAGGTTCTTGTAGGGTTTGTTTTGGTGCCCTACGTAGACTTCTAAGAGCCAGTCTACTATTTTCTGCTTCCATTGGATCCCCAAAGCGTTCATGGAAAGCTGCTACAAGATGATAGAAGGAGACTCGATTCATTGTTGGCATATTGATTAACACCTTCAATGCAGCACCTTTCAGTTTGGAGGCTAGATATGGTCCTTTCTCTTCATCACTCCAGCAATTAATATTTGAGATTATATCAAACTGGACTACGTATTTGTCTAAAGAAGTTTCACCACAAAAATCCTGTGGAAGCATGACTTTCCGACTTAGTCCAGATCTCATTATAGTTGGTTCTTGTGGACGACCTTGGGATTTTTTTAGAATAGGATGTCTATTTTTCTTATTATTAAGCTTTGCAAAGGCACTTGGACCAGGAGTGGAAGGAGCTCCTGGCAGTACCCGACTATTACGATAATTACCAGTTTGATCTCTTTGTTGGATTAGACTACAATTAGTAAACAAACGAGTATCATTTGAGGCTGAAGTTGGGTCAACTCCTGCGAACATATAATTCTCACCATCATGACGATGACCAACATTTCTAACAGCTGAATCAGTGAATTTGTACGTCTGGGTGCCATTGGACACCCTTACCGGTTCTGAGTAATAAACCTGGGTAGTAATAGGTGTTTGTCCCCCCTCCCCCCAAGGTGGTCAGCACTCTTTCGTTCCCCACATCGGGCGCCATTTGTAGCGTGGTTCTAAGTTTGAATCTGGGGTCGATTTAATTGAGAAAAACCGGGTGGTGGTCGCATAGCCATTATTTGAGAAGCATTCTTTGGTTCTACATTCTCTGAATGCAGATTCAAAGACTGCTTCTCTCGCGTAAAGGCTGTTTGAAGGCGCGGTACAGGGCGATCCTGTAAATGAAAATGAAAATTCGTATTCGAGCCCGGGTTTGGCTTCGGAACCATATTTTCCACGTGATTATCACACAGTTGGTTAATTAACTCTCCACATGTTCCCTCATCTTGTATAACTCACTCACGCTCACTACAGGAGACCGGGGAGAGGGACCACCAGGAGGCTCTGGATAACCAGAAGACTCACAGTGGTTTGCCACCGCAGTGTCCATAAAAGATAGGGCCGGCTGCTGTCCTGAAGCAACCTGAAAAAGAGTGTCAACCAAAGGGGTAGACACATTTCCACAAGGAGGAACAGAAAAATCACTGGAAGGAAAAATAGCTCCACTAGTGTGACTATCCTGGAAACCTTCCCAAGAACTAATATTCGAATTTGCATCTTCCTCATTAGTACTCCAGCCGTCATTGCTGTAATCAGTGTCATACCCATCTTCAAAGTGATCCTTAGCGTATATAGTGACTCCATCTTGAAAGGTCACATGTGATTCGGAGATGCTGTGTTGAGGTCGCATCTCAATTCCTAATGGGTTGTGTGTACTAGGATGCGCAAATGCATCATCACTAAGGCGCTCGAATGCACTGGGGACAGTGTTTGTTAGCGAATATTCCGCCATTTTGGATCTACTCTACAATGTCTATTTTAGAATGCCTATGTGTGATAACTTATGTGGCCTAAGACAGGATCTTGCCTATTAACAAATGCCAATTCTAGACTGTATGGAATACAAGATTCTATCTTAAGGCCAGATAATTAATCATTAAGTGATTTTACCTTGGATTACCACAGTTGTATTATGGATCCTAGGAATCCAAACAGTGTAGAAAAACTACTATTTAACGAGTTGCTAACTCGTTAATGATCTGAACTTAAGGTACGATCAGTGATAGTAACACTGTTATTATAAGAACAGGCCATAAATTGCTTCAGGAAATTAAAGCCAAAGTGAAGTGGCAATTCACAGTAGTGGGGGCCTTAATAATTTCCTTTCACAAAGAATAATTAAATACAAGTTTGGATTATTCACTGACAAGGTAGAAATGCAATTAATAAAGACCCGACCCTAGCATAGCTCAGTGTTTAACACCTACGGCTTAAGGACAGGTCATAAGATTAACTCCTAATGTAAGTGTGAATGAAATTCAATAGCTGCTATAATGTATGCTCTGTTGCTACGGAAGAAATGCGTTTGACAAAAGCTCTATTTCAGAACTTAATAACTTTAAATTAAATGGATGCCATTATGCTGGTAAACAGTAGTAAATATGAATAGTTCCCAAGTATTATAACTGCTAAGACAATTATCCAATCATTTGTGTCTAATTAAACTTACAATGATTCAATTAAATGATATAAGCCGTGAAACAGTTGTAATGTCAATAGGTTCCCAAGTTATTAACTGCTAAGGGAACTGAATGTTAACTGATCATTTATACTGAATTACGGTTACAAGTACAAAGCCACAGTTAAATGATAACTGGTCAAATGTCGACTTATATGAAATAGAAATTGGCAGATACCAATTTTAATGAAAATTTTCTCTCGTCTGTAAAAAGAACTAGCAGTTTTATTTGGTTCTGGCGAAGCTATGTTTACAATTTCATGATGTTCTGGCTTTGAAACAAGTTTTACACATTGTCAAGACAGTAAATCAGAAATTGTACAAGTATCGACAGTGGTTGCTAGGGGTAGCCGAAAGGAATGATATGTGATATGAAATAGCAACTATTACCACTATGAGATCTCAAACATGGAGTGCACTGGATTTACCTAATATCATGGACACCTGGACAGACAATTTGGGGAATCGTGTATATAAATGGCTACAGACTCAAATGGGTAGTTTCAGAAATCCAGAAGTCAGAATAATATCAACTACTGGAGGACATGTCCTTAATTTAAGAAAAACAGGAACTCTAGAATTTAATCAAGTAAGTGGTTAATTAGATAGTGGGAATATTATTAACTAAGCCCTAAGACTTACACTATACACTTACATCAGCTCCTGTTCTTTAGAAGTAAGCCACGTGGCTTATGAAGTCGTCAATCGGTTGAAATGCCCTCGAATTAAGGATCATTACATGCTAAACAGCAAAATTAAAGATCCCTCGTGGAGCCCGAAGCTCAACACGGAACACTACACTACTCAAATTACAGCTACATTATATCTCAATGTACACTTTATCTGAACAATGTACTCGCGTATTAGTAACCTAAGTATTAAGCAAACTGACAGAAATTCGGACTAGCACAACAACTAAGAGACTACGCTGAGTTCAGCGCCCTACACCAGCTAGGGCAATTCAAGGTCGGACCCAGAGTCCAATTTTTACCTGGAATTTATACCCAAAAAGTGTTGCCTGCACCACAGATTCAGACGCCCATGTAGAAAATCCTTGGCAAAAGGTGCTCATTTTTAACATAACAATAGGTGAATAGATTGTCACATTACCATATCAAAAGATTGCTGGTTTAAACATTACCATTGTGATGGTCCACCCATTTAAACATTAACATAACAATAGATTAGGCATTGGTACGGAGTGCAAATGCACCGGACTGTAATATGCTAATAGGGTTATGTATGTGGAAAATCTGACAACGCTAAATTGACAGGAATGCAGATTCTACTACATTGCAACATTTACAAAATGCATAATTTGTCACATCGCCCAAACGAAATTGCCATAATTTCCTCTATACAACGTTGTTGTTTGATGTTGCTATGGGAAAGAGCAACCATATTCTGAAACATTGACTATCAAAAGAAACACGGGAACATGAAATATTGAAGAATAATTAAAAAACGCTGCCGTGATTGGAATAGTGAATTAGCCTACATCTTATGTAAAGCAGAATAACGCTAGACCCGGCTCGTATTTTAAAGACAGACCCGCTCATGTCCAAAATCCAAGATCACCAGCCCAGATGATTTCAAAAATTAATAAACAGGAAAAATAATCTTGATGACCAAATTTCAATGTGCTGTGAATTGGGCATACACTCGTTAGGCCGCTATCCTGCTACCTTGATCGCGCAAGGAATTATTCAAGCGTAGAAGATTTAACCATATGCTCAATACGGCCAAATACCCCATGTTGCTCAATGATCATACAACAATTACATGATGCCCATATGTTGCTAAATTATCTCTAATAATTTATGAAACAATGGCAGCAACATCGTATCACCATTGAAACGGTAAAATGGCCTGCTTTAACGCAAATAGAGTGGCTTCAAAATATGGCTTAAAGTTGAATAACTTTTGAACACGGCATAACGTTGAATGTATCTGATTAGTGCTATTATTATGATCTACAGTTCAGCGTAAAATTTAGGCAAATTTATTCGATAATTATTCAATTGACAACAGCCAAAATGCACTCTTTAAATTTGTACAAGTGGCAATTATGCTAAAATATTTGAAATCATTAAGACTGGCAGCCGTCGCTGCCCTAAACGTCAACGACTTTTAGCACCATTGATAGCACAATTGTCAACCAGATTAGAGAATTTCTAATAACAAATCCAGTCTTGTTTCAGTATCTTAAGAAGAGCCCTTGCTATCGGATATATATATATATATATATATATATATATATATATATATATATATATATATATATATATATATATATATATATATATATATATATATATATATATATATATATATATATATATATATATAAATATAGTTTTTGGATTACTTGTATGTTTCCTAGCAACACTTGCCCGGAAATACACAAAAGCTGATCCCATTATAAATTATCTTCCATATGTTGCATTGTACTGGACACATACACGTATATTGGAGTGTAATATTTGGATCCGATCTGTTGCTCAAGTATCCGATTTAATATTCAAATCTTAGCTGACGTCAGAATGAAAATGGCGTAGCTCTATCATGGACATGGCAATTGCCAGTCCATAAAGTTTATGAATTGTACGTCTTTTGTGAATTTACAAGTTTAATTTCACTTGGAGCTGTTGCTGCCATATGCAATAATAGCTTCCAGTAAAATTATTTTCAAGATCTTTAGTAGTTTACTACTGTATAGTTACCTTGAAATTTGGATTTTGAGAATTCATGTTTCACGGTTTCAAATCGATTCAAAGACGCGTAAAGTATGTAGAGATTAGTTAGATAGAAATAGCCTGGGAATAGTTAGACATGGACGGGCATAGATAGAAATAGATCCATCTATTTTCACCAAACTTTCACTGGCATGCCACTTTGCGATGCTGCTAAGGTCTAAGTTTCAAGGCTGTGTTGAAATTTCAATGTTCTAGGTGAGTGTCATCTACGTCCTTGGACTATCTACTGGAAATTTACTGTTTCAAAATTCATATTACAATTAAAGCATAATCTTATCGTGACCTTAACTTGCACCATTGGGATTGATTTGATGATTATTATGCTGCATGGATCCATGAAATGGCGGGATCATATATGTTACTCAAGTTTGTGACGTCACAATCAAATACATCACTAGTTAGCTGATGTCACCATCATAATGACGTATAGCTCCGTCGCGAGGATCTACATCCCGAATGATACGAATTATATGTGCTGGTAAATCTAGAATTTAGCAAACTCTCTGTTGACTATTTTGAAGCTAGTTTGTCTGGGAGCTGTTGGTAGGGAGATATTTGGAAGTCAAATCGTCATAGCTCGGAGCATTAGGCATCCAAACAATCGTTGGCCATATGGTAATCTGGATGCAACAATGTGATTTTTATCTATGCACCTCCCCGCACCATCACCCCAGCACCCCCACCCGGACCTCCTCTCCAGCAACCACGTGCAATGAATTAACAATGGTTAATCACTGTCGATATTGTATTTACCGGTTTGACGATCACATACCTCGAATTTGAACATGGTCAAACATGCCAACCATTGTCAGACTATGGTCAATCATTATGGCATTGGTCACGCTAGAGTGAGCTAGTAAGATCCATAGTTATGAACCTTGCCTATTTGGTTAGCTAAACCATCTCTATAACCACGACCCACAACTGGTACAGAGATGTTGTGCTCATTATTATGCTGCATAAATACATGAATACAAACGAGGAGTACGATCTGTCACGTATCTGACGTCGTAATTAAATATGTCTCATGTTAGCCGTGGCCTTAATTTGCATCATTGATATTAATGTGATCATTATTATTTATGCTGCATATATAGATGAATTCAATGGAGAGACACGATCTGTCATTCAAGTATATGACGTCATAATTAACTTGTTGTGATCATTATTATGCTGTGTATATATATATATATATATATACAGCATAATAATGATCACAACAAGTTAATTATGACGTCATATATATGCAGCATAAATCATTGATATTAATGTGATCATTATTATTTATGCTGCATATATAGATGAATTCAATGGAGAGACACGATCTGTCATTCAAGTATATGACGTCATAATTAACTTGTTGTGATCATTATTATGCTGTATATATATATATATATATATATACAGCATAATAATGATCACAACAAGTTAATTATGACGTCATATACTTGAATGACAGATCGTGTCTCTCCATTGAATTCATCTATATATGCAGCATAATAATGAATGCAACAAGAGCAATACGATCGGTCACTAAAGTATATGATGTCATAAACAAATACGTCCCTAGTTAGCTGACGGCATAATCATGATGACGTATAGCCCTGTCATGAAAATCGAACAGTCTGTCATGAAGTGTACGAATTGCATGTCTCTGATGAATTTACAAGTTACTAAACATTCTATTGAATATGTTCAAAGTATATAAATCGATTCTAATAAGCGTAAAAAGTCCGGCCATAGCTGGAAATGGAAACCGCCGATCTTAACATTTTCATAGGTACAAAATAATAGTGCTGGAATTTTAAGGCTTTGGTCGTGATCTAAATAAGTCAGGAAAATTGGAAAAATTCAGTCAAATTGAAATATTTTATATAGCGACAAAAACGAGAAGGTGAGGGTCCGTAATGTCTGGTTGGTTTTGTTTTAACGAATTTTAGTTGAGACTTCCATGCAGAAAAAATTGATTTAATCGGATGAGTCAAATGCGTTATAGCTCTGACAAAACCGCCTATGTTGCAACTGTGGTATGACAATTTGCTGATCCGTAAGGATTGTGGCAAAATACCTGACGAAATGCCGCACGAAAATCAGAGTTGAGGGATAAATACAAGTATGGATTAACAAATGAATTTGTATAGGACATCCAATATGCCACCTCGTAAGCTGATTTGGGAATGCAGGAATTGCAAAATGCTAGTATTGGGAAGAAGACTGTCCATGGCGCAAGACAAAAAGTATATATGGTAATCAGAATGACTAAGGTACGAATAACACGACGATTCTGATCACTGATTTTACTCTGTTCTTTAGGTGGCACTGTATTAACCTGACCAGTAGATGTTTTAGTATTCAATATGCCGTCACTATCAGCATCCTTGGTGCGTGTAAGTGCAGTGGGCATTGGCTGTGTTGCAGTATGCTTAACAGTTGAAACTGAACGTGGTTCAACAAACTTGGTGTCTATCGCTGGAATCTGTCGCATTCGGAGAACACGGACTAGCATTATGGACAATGTAATCATTAATGTATCGGTAAGAAGACAATATATTAAGACTGAAGTAAGTGCATAATATTTATTTGGTTGGTAGTAGCACTGATCAAGAACCATGGTCTCATCTACTGTTTTCAGAACACGCGTCACGAGAACACCTGGTGTCCAGAATAAGAAAGTACCCACCCAGAGACAGATACATACCTTTGTGGCACGTCCTCTAGTGAAACTTGATCGGTACTTTAGCGGGTGTGATACGGATTGTAGTCGGTCATATGCAATGGCACTCAGGTGTACCTGAGAAGTGATAGAGACACCATAATCAATGATTATGAAAAGAGTGCATGAAATATTTCCAAGTGGCCAGTATCCGTAATATGTATATGTTACCATCAATGGCATCACCAGCAAACCAACACAAAAATCAGCAAACGCTAATGATACAATGTACACGCTGTAATTTTTACTACTTAAATTGATTGACTTTGTAACTGAAAGAATAATGACCAGGTTACCTCCGAGAGTAAGCAGGCTGAGTATAGTCACTCCCAAGACAGCTATATATCTACCGATTACATCCATAGAATCAGTTGGTGATGACAGCACACTTTTGTTTTGAAATGTTTCAGTGACATCATATTTTGTTTCATTGTTGTGACAGAATTGGTCATAATAGTTAATAATCACACTTAGATGTGTAAAGTTCTCATTAAAATCCTCCATTATGGATATAACCTAAACTTTACAGATATTCTAAAGTAAGTTGTCCTAAACTAGCGCTAAGCGTACAATAAATCCGATTCGACTTTAATTTGTGCAAATATGTTACATATTTTCGCTTTTGAAATATTCACAGCTTCTTCAGTAATATTAGATAACGTTGTGATCATTCTTGTTGAGCATCGTGAGGTAGATAACCGTATACTTTATATAATCCTTCCTGTATAATACTTTGTATATTTCTGGTGCATATCACACTGTAAATCATTACTTTTGCAAACTGTACCACAATAAACAAGATACTTCTGAAATAACATACTTACATTAAAGGAAAACATCATTACGCCCATACAATCGAATCATTGATTCAAAATAGTATAGTACTCTCTAGTTCTCTGCAACCATTGTTATACATCAATGGTAAATAAGATTTAAGAATTGATGATAAAACTAGGATATTGTATGTGCTACAGGAGCACTATGCTTTATCTGAGCGTGCGAGCATACGTACTTTGTGTACAAGAAAACCAGCTTTGCAGACGAAAACAGACTCTGTAGATAAGCAATCCTGCTTTCCGATGAATCTCACAGAACATGAGAATATAGCTACAATGGTTGTAACAGAACTTCTAATAGATTATATGTTTCTGCCCGGATTTGTCCATAGTTGTTGCAATGGAGGGATCCCATTTGCCATTCAAGTATCTGATGTTATAATGAAAATACGTCGCTTGTTACCCGACGTCGCCGCAATCGAAATCATGTGGGATCGTCACTAAGGGGTGAGGGTGGTGGGGTGGGCTTGGGGCGTGGGGGGTGGTGTGAACGGACAGAAACCATTTGAATTGCATGGCTTTGGTGAATGTACAATTTTGTTGACTATTTAGAAACTAATTTGACCGGAGCCATATCAAATTATTTTTTAAATATTCAACGGCTTGACTGTATAGCCATCATGAATTTGAGATTCTACGGTTTTAGAACTGAACGTATTAAAATCGATTCAAACGCCTGCACAAAGTGGACAGAGCTTGGATAAAATGGGCGGGACATAGCTTTACACATTGGTCTTTAGGCAGTATATTAATAATCACTAGCCTAATATTATAGGGACACAGCTGAATTCACCTTTCCAGAGTATCCATCCATCAGCTGACCTCGTATGACGTCATGATCAGTTCAGCCCGTGTATGATGACGTCACAATCATTAAGTCTCAATGGGTTCCATATAGACCGTCACCAATTCTCAAATGGTCCGACACGTTGTATGAATTGTATATCTTTGTAATTCTTTGCTATTCAGCAACAGCACCCAGTCAAACTAGTTTCAAAATATTCAACAGCTTACCTGTGTAGTTTTTTGGAAATTGATAGTCAGGGTGTTCAGAGATCGATCGATCCCAACTCGAGCGAGGTGTGGGTGGAGCTTAGCTGGAGATGGGCGGGGCATGGCTAAAAATGGAAAGGCCCATTGTTGACAATGTAGAGATATTTTAGTCCCGTAGAAATCAACAGAAATATAGGCTAACCCGGACATTTTGTATAACAGACGATTTTGTGTTCCAAACACATTTTATGACTGTCCAGAGTCCACACAAGAAATTCTCACAAATTCACACTTGGGGAAACCTGATTTTTAACCCTTTGAAGTTAGGGAACGAAATGTGAAAAATATTTAGCATAAATAGGTAATCTGTTGGGAATTTTATAAAATTAGACCTACTGACAATTGCTATTGTCAATTGTTTATATGACAACAGATCCCAGTCAAATAACATGTAAGACATACTAATGTAAATTAAAATTAAGCAGTAAAACCTGTCTATAACAACCATATATGATTTGATACATGAGTGTGAATTCCAGAACATGGTACATCGATGTATGGCCATTTTTTTTAAAGATCTGCTGAAGAGAGTTACACATATGGACAGCATGTTGATCGCAACTATGCAGTCAATGATATAACTATTCCTAACGCTATTATTCTTACTATTACAATAATATATAGTCTGGGGTAAATTTAGAAAATGTAAGTTAAGTCGATTCAATTATCAAACGATAAATATATAGAGTCAAAATCACATTGTTCATGATAATTAATGGTTTAGTACAATTATGTCTGACCCAACGCACCTAAGGCTGGGTGGCTTCCACCAACTAATGTCCTTTCTTGGAGCGGGCTGTACGATCATGGAGGGGAGTGGGATCGATGATTTGTGGGCAACCGTGTATGCTAGGAATTCCCTACCTAGGATAACGGAGGGAAAAGCTTACACAAAGACATTAAGAGCATGCCTCCTTACAAATGCCGCATTGCAACGTTTGCTAATTCAACCCGATGTTGATATAATTTCTCTACAACGCAGTGCTACAGACAACACACCCAGCAGTACATATGGTCAATCTGAATGTACAGAGCTGCAAGATGAAGAAAGTGATGTTGATCCTGATAGCGATGATGCTTCGGATGAGCAAATAACCGAAACGGAAACATGCTGTGAAAGTCAAACACATATGTCAACAGATGATATGTGGTCAGAGCTGTGCAATTTATACGATGCTATTATGTCACATGATATTTCAGCAGACGATGTTTGTGACAATGACCATTTGCAAGACCTATGTAAGCAAGTTTCTAATTTAAAGGAAAACGTAGAGAAATCAAGAACTGCTAAATTGTGGGCGTTCTTCATGGACTTTGTCGCCATTGTACGATTGTTCATCAGGGCTGAGCGTACTGGTAATTGGCTCCTTCATTTAAAGGCGACACAACTAATGTTGCCCTTCTTTGCTGCTGCAGGGCACAACAATTACAGAAAGTGTTGTCGCCTTTACCTCCAGGATTGTGATGATCTATGTACTTGTCTGGATGGTCCCATGCACGAAGGGCACATTGCTGTACGCAGGAATGCTAAACTGTATTGGAGTGGTACCTGGTCTGATATGACAATTGAAGAGAGTCTAATGAGAGCAGGGAAGACACAGGGTGGATTGATCAATATAACGCACAAGGAATCCGCTAGAGCAAAATGGCTTCTCACTGCACACATCATAGCACAGTACACACACACTCTGCGGTATTTGACTGACACGTTCACCGGGACATGGTCGGAACAACACAGAGATGTTCACCCTGCAAATATGAGACGAGATGTAGAAGACATGAAGAAATTCACTCTGTTTCTCAGAGGACACAATCCAGTCGCAGTTGAAGACGACCAACTGAGAAATATCGCAACTGGTTTGATTGCAGACCATCGTGCTACTGCCGATGATGCCATTGATATTGGTCGAAGAATCCATGAGAAGTTAAATGAGAAAAGGTTTGGCGACATTACGCTAAAGAAAGCAGAACAAGCTGTAACATTTGCTGTCATGCGAAAGGTGGTTAAAGTAGGAAATGAAGATGTCCATATGTCTTCCCAGGAGCTGTACCATCGCTTAATGTCAACTGCATCTGTTTCAGGACCTCCAGACAAAGGGATCTTTGAATACGAGCTTGCAACGGTATGTCCCGCCCTCTTCCACGATGACGGAACCATGAGGAAATCGCAAAAGTCACAACTGGCGAAGTATATAATTGAAATGAACACCGCTATGCTACAGCAAGAGACAACAGAGCCAGCTGCAAGAGTATTTGATGGCTGCGCACTTTTGCATCGGATACCATGGCCTAAGGTTGGAACAATGGAGACCGTTTGTAGCTCATTCGTAGCATCAGTAGTACATTATCAGAGGCTTGATGCACCTGCGTGCGCTATATTTGATAACTATCAAACTGAGACCACAAAAGATCAAGAACAGAAGCGACGACGGCTTAATCAAGTTGGCGCTCCTGATGTAGCTGTCCAAGACATCACACCTGTTCCAGGAAACAAAACTGGATTTCTTTCAAACAAACGCAACAAGCAGAATACCATAAATCTGTTGGCAAAACATTTATCAGATGCAGGTGTTGAGGTGGTACATGCAGTAGATGAAGCCAATGCTGATGTGGTGATTGTAAGGAGAGCATTAGAATTGGCAGGAACTGAAAGAACAACGATAGTTGTTGCTGACGATACAGACATATTGATCTTACTCCTCTATCATGCAAGCACCTCTGAAAATATTTTTCTACAAACAAAGCAACATAAGCTATGCATCAATGTGGCCACAGAGATCTTAGGCAAATAATTGTGTATGTGCCTGCTATTCGTCCATAGTATGTCTGGATGTGACACGACATCAGCTTTAAATGGCATGGGCAAATTAAAGCATATGAAAATGATCCAATCTTCACCAACCCTCAGACAAGATGTACTTGCATTTGGCGACATTTCCAGATCAAAGGCGGATATAATGGTTATTGGTGAAAAGTACATTAAGTCTTTGTATAGTGCTGGATCAAGAAGTCCTGGCTTAGACAATCTCAGATACATGACTGCCATCTCTCCTAAGCATGTACCAGTTGAAAGGATGCCACCCACGCGTAGGGAAGCATACTTCCATAGCCTTCGGGTTCATCTCCAAGCAAGCACATGGCTTCACCTGAAAACTGGGTTAAAGAAAGAAGAGTATGGTTATGCAGTAGAACAAGGATCAGTGCCGGCAATCATTACGGACAAGGCAGCAGCGCCTCCGGAGCTACTTCTAAATATAAGGTGCCAGTGTAAAAGCAGCACACGTCTGTGTTCCTCGTGTAGTTGCTCCAAGAAAGGCATTCCCTGTAGCATACATTGTAAATGTGAAGGTCACTGCCTTAACAGCTCGAAATTTGAAAGTGAAAATGCATAGACAAATTTCAGCCATTCTGCCTGTTCGCTGTGTTTCACAACAGTCGCTCAGTTTGCATTAAATTTATAGTTCATCAAGTGACTTTGATGATGACATACTTTAAACTGTACAACACTTACCAAAACACGGGTTTTAGAGTCAAAATACATATTACCTGGTTATTGGTCATCGCCTTGGTGGCCATTTTGAATTTCATCCAAAAAACATATTTCCCCATGTGTGAATTTTGGAGAATTTTTCTGGGATGTATTTTGGGCCATACCGAAGTGATTATAACAAAAGTTTGTCTGTTATACAAAATGTCCGCGTCCATGTCAATTTCTACTGTCCTATTTCTTGTTAAGCTCCGTCCACATTCTTCACTTGTTGGAATCGATTTAAATACTTGGAACCCGAAGAACTCAAAATTCAATGTAATTATATAGCTAGGCTTTAGAATATTATGAGACTAATTTGAATTCCGTGAAATCGGTTTGCCATTTCGATTATTGCGTAGTAGATTTTCGTACACATATCCGAGCTTAATATTTCTCAGAAGTGTTTGAGCGAATGAAAGATTAAAATGTAATTGGAATTCTGCAAAACAACTCTTTTGTGTCAAACTTAAGAAATGCATTTCGCACGCTCATGTCGATTAACTAAAGCAGCTAAATCTATAGATATCGTTTGAATATTTAACGATGGACGCTAATTTGACTTGTGGAATATTATCTTTGATGCTAATGTGAATTATTTGGACGTTCGAACAAATCCTCAGAAACGCTCAAGCTAATCAGAGTTGACGTGTACAGTGTGCGCGCCCAACTTGAGAGGCTTAACATGTAAGCGAGTGAAGCCTAAATACTGGAGCCAGACTTCTACGACCCGGTTTAGTACCTCGTATATCTTGACTTATCCTTGAAAATATGCAGATATCTGCAATTAAAGATATGACGTCTGCACTTCACCTACCCAAACATCTGAGCTTATTCGATAGGATGCAAGAACAACGTTTCACCTCAAGAAGCAGGGTCTGAATCTAGAGCAGAATACACAAGAATCATGCGTACACAGTGTGTGTATCCATGAATGCATTTCTCGTGTTTGACACGGAATACTTCTTTTGCAGAATTCCAATTGCATTCTAATCTTTCACTCACTCAAATAGTTCTGAGAAAGTTTTTGCTATGCCCTGCACATCTCTAGCTAAGCTCCAACTACGTTTCGCCCGTGATGGGATCGATCGATCCCTGAACTCCTCGACGATCACTTTCCAGAAAACTATACTGGTAAACTGTTAACTCTTTTGACACAAATTTGACTGGTGCTGTTGCTACCTATGGCAGCAACAGCGCCCAGTCAAATTAGTTTCAAATTATTCAACAGGATGTTCATTAAATAGTAAAGACATGCAATTCGTACACAGTGTCGGACCATTAAAGGTTTCGAGTCATTCATGCTGTAATTGAATGTGACATCATCGTAAACGTCACGGAACTGATTATGACGTCATATTACGGCATATGAAGGATGGATAAACTGGAAAGGTCCATTGCCAGAAAGATTCTAAATAAATATAAATAAATACACGAAAAACATAATTTTCCGACCACAAAGGATGCTAACCTAATCTTCACGTGATTCAAGATACTGACAGTGAAATAGACAATGTGCAGATTCGGTTTCACATTTGAAATAATCTGCTACATGTTATAAACAGCATCTCAATCGCCGTTGCACAGCAAATTTATGACACAACTTCAGTAAGATCTCATTTGGTACTCCCAAAATATCATCCCAACTGAGATCTTATGTAGCTGTGACGAATAGAGGTAATACATATGCCACTCAACTATGTGATGTCACAATAGAAATGATATATGTCCGTTAGAAAAGTTGTAATAGCCCAGTAAGAAAGTGCTTGAATTGTATTTCGTTGATTAATTTATAATTTACTAAATAGACAGTAACAGCCGCAGTCAAATTACTTTCAAAATACTCAGCAGCGGAGATTAGCTAGAAATGTTTGTTTCTTGTTGTGCCCTGACTCTCAAAAGGCCCTATGACAGATACATGAAGCGAGAGATAGATCTGGTGTGTCTATCAGGCCCGCCCGCCAATCCAAATATCTGTCATATGGCCAGTTGTGATTCAGAGCTCACTCGGACTATTTAAGTCTATATACCAGTAACAGAGGAATCCGATCTATCGCCCCAGTATATGACGTCATAATCAAATACCTCACATGTAGGCTGACGTCACAATCAAATATGTAATGAATGCTGTAGCTAAGTCTGCCAGGAACTTTAACCCCTGTTGTGTCAAGCATTCAATGGTTAAATCGACCAAAGCAACATCTTCAGTGGTGTTTAGGAATATCCATTTACAGGCCAAGAGAAGACTATTTTTTTACAATTCAACTACTGGAATGACGGTCTCGGTTACCGAGCCAGTCATTGCAGTACGAAATTGAAAACAATACTCTTCTCATGGCCTGCAATAGACACTGATTATGCAAAGATTAAATTTTCTAGACCTTTTAGCCCGCTAGCTGTACAAAACAGCCCCCAGCATGACAACCAGAACGCTTTTTTGTAAATTCGATTGGTAAATTTAAAAATGGTAATTTTTTTTTACAAATCTTGATCATCAAAGGGTTAATTAACATAATACGAAGCATTTTCAGCGCTTTGAGGCGCTGCAGACACAAGAGGGGTTAAGGAGTTGTATGTCTTTGCTATTTAAAGGAAATCTCACGTTGTCTTATACTAATCATCTAGATGATAGGATTTGTCGCGCATAAACCGTTTCTGAAATTTGAGTTTTTTATCATGCCCACAACGAAAGATATCCAGACTTTAGCAGCTAAATGTTGATACATTTATACAGTCTATAACGGCTGTCATGATTTACTTTTCAACTAATCAGAAAAAAACATAGCTTGACCGTCCCGCCTGGTAAACATTATATGCACCAGTCGGAAATTTGAGACCAGTTATAAACCATTTGTTACCTTCCTATTATTCTCTCTTCTGTTGAAATTCCGACTTTCTGACTCGGAAAATTCCGACTGGCAGAGCGATGAAGAGCCAATCCTCAGAACCGTATGCCTGCCTTTTACCAAATCTGAAGATTTAATATAAATGGTGGTGGTGGGGTCTCGTGTGTGTGGGTGGGGGAGGGGTAATGCAAGCGATGCTCTCTGAGACAATTTAGATTTGAATTTTTTTCGGGTGAGGACCCCCGACTTCCCTCTAAAGGGAGACACCCCTCGCTAGCCTTCCCCAAAGTCGGAAATTTACAAACAGATCGCTCCACCTAGGAAAATATCAGACGGCGCCACTGGTCACCAAAGTGCCTGAATTGTATGTCTTTAGTGAATTAACAATTTAATAAACAGTATGCTGCCACAACAACTCCCGCTCCAGTTGGCTTCTGCATATTCAACAGCTTTCCTGTAGGGTCTATAGTTGCCTTGAACTTGGGGTTCTAGGAATTCAGGGTTCAAGGCGTTTTATCACGTTTAGCAATAGGGATAACGTATGCGTGGCTCATTGTATCGTAATTGGATTGAGTTATCTCTCAATCCTAGCGTGTCAATCGGTGACCGCAAAAAAAAAAATTACCCGAATTATTAGATGCTCTGCGGTCTCTGGAGAAAGCTTCAATAATCTTTACCAATATGTTAAGGCTCTCGAACTTCACGCTAGTGTAGGCGTAAATAGCGATAAGTCTGGCTGTTTGGACGCGTTTCATGACATTTTGAAACCACGATTCTCCCTCAGGGTCTACAGTAAAAATGATAATAAAAATGGGGGGAGGTGGTGGTTGAAGTGGTTTAGGGGTGAGGTGGGGGACCGCGTGGGTTGGTTGTGGTTCTGATGGATGGGCAGAGATTCTATTTCTTTATCTGAATAATGATTATTACATGTACGTACGCAGCGTTAAAAGGCGACTTAGGTTACGATCACCGGGGCAGACACTCGCGCGTGCGTGCGTGCTGGCGGGCGTGCGTGCGTGCGTGCCTGCGTACGTGCGTGCGTGCGTGCGTGCGTGTGCGTGCATGACAGATGTAATTCTTAAGATATATATATATATATATATATGACCTTTTGAACATGCCCTATGAGCATAACAAATTTACTTGCATTCTACATAACGGTTTGAGTATTTTGGATGAGATAGTCAAACAGATGGAGGCGATTTTGAAAAGTAATTGATAATTGTTAATTGGAATTAATTACTTTTCCATGAATTCTCTTTCACTGCAGCTACCGAATGGAATAACTTACCAAATGAAATTAGAAACTCATCAACTTTAGAAATCTTTAAATCCAATCTTAAATTCTATTTATTTCAAATAGCATATCCATAGAATACTTACGCGCGTTAGCGCTTAGAGCATGCAGTTGCATGGATTAAGCGCTCTAAAAATGTACTATTATTATTACTTAGGACCAATTGGAATTGGAATTGATAAAAATCAAAGGAATTGGAATTGAATCAATTCTTTTCATTAGGAGTTCATCCCAGCCCTGGTATGTATACTGGATGCAATGAAAAAAACCCCAATAAAATAGGCGCCTTTGGTATATGTCTCTTCCTGTTGCACTTATTACATCAATCAAGTTCACCACGCTGTATGACACAAACATTGTGAATGCATTGAATTATTAAATCATCATATAGGCAGCATTCTATAACAAAACACAGGGTTCCTCTTATAAAAGAGAATAAACAATTTTGTAACAGAATGCTCGATCTCCTACAAAAAGGGCCCTGAGTTATTGTTGTGAAATGCTGCCATATTTACTTACAATTAACTAATTTGCAAAGATAATCGTGCTTTCAATTGAGACTGGAGGACAACTGCCACATAACATTAACGCGGAAATGGTAACCGTAAGCCATTATATACAAGGTAAGGAATCAGGCAGTCTTTTATTTTTTTATTAAAGCCACAGACTGTAAAGCGAGTAGCAGGTCACAAACTACAAGAGATAAAGCAAATGTATGTACATTTCTGAGTTAAACTACTCCTGGATAAAAGCTACCAGCAAGCAGTGAATGAGCCAACATTTAAGCATAGAACAATGTACAAGTTAGAAACTCGAAACTGGACAGACTCTTGATTGCAGCAGACTACTTAAAATTAACTGGCTCGGTTACCGAGCTGATCGTATTTACATACATCTGTCGCTCATCAGCATTCAGCAAACAGGTTAGAGCAATTCAAAATGAATACATTTCAACTTTCTTGAGTGCAAGATCAGACTATTAAAGTTCAATTGTTAGATCTTCTATTCATAAAGTTGATTTATGTAAGATGTTGCCATTTAAAACATGGAGGTACAAATTACAAACGGAATGGCTCATAGGTAAGCCGAATACTAAACTGTTGACTTAGAAACTTTGTCAAGTTTAAGTCTTTTTTTGTCTGAGCCCATTTTTAACAGCTCTATCAAGTGTGTAATTTTCCGGCTTTGACCCATCCACTGCAATCCTCAATAGAGGACTCAGTGTTTCTTCTCTAATTCAGTTCACCGCAACTGACTTAATCATCTTCATTTGTGAAAAGTTCCTTTCACAATCTGCTATGTGTGGTGATAGCACCATGTATGTTTAAGCTAAAAAGGGCATGCCTGAATAGACGCTCATCAGGCTCATACAATCAGATAACTTAAGCAGAATTGAGTGCTACATTTTCTAAGCTGGCTTAGAATCATCACATTCGTGTACCAGACTGAATTGCATGCCTATACGTTTAATAATCTGTATGCCATGATTCTGAAACGCTTGGCTATTACCTGCTACAGCAATAAGAGCATCACGAGATTTGCTATTTTCATTCTACCTTTGGTAGCTTGGCCCGATTGAAAATCTCAAATGTTGTCATGATCTCATTGTCTGTGAATCTCGTATTACTGTTCTCGATTAATTTGGCCAGGAAAGGTACTTTGATTGATTTTGTGAATATGTCTTTGGCTATAGATTGTATGTTAACACCAGTTTCACTATTCTCATCAACATCTGATCGCAATGATTTTGAACAGCAATTATAAAAGAAATAACTCAATATACATTTATTTTCCATTTTCTCTAAGCATACGTCAATATTCCTTAATCATACACTACCAGCACATTGCTTCTTTAGAAAAATTGTGATGGAGGTCTGTAGTGCCTCATTCACCAGGCTGTAGTGAAGTACCTGTACTTGCAATGTGTTAGTTAGACGATTTACACTTGGAAGGATGTCACAAAATAACAAAGGAGTACCAATGAATGTATGTACGCAGGGAATTGCTATAATAACAGTGTGGCATGTGTCTTTTAATCTCTCATCCGCTGTACCGATACTTACCCAGCGTGTATATGATGGCCGGAGGACTTTCCCTTGATTTCTGCACAGTGGCCAGCCCCATATATATAATGGCACTATCATCATAGTAATCAAACACCAGCCTTAATTTGGCTTTGAACTTCTAAACCTCTGATATGAGATCACCAGCTTTTGATGCTGCCAAGTTTAGCTTATGAGCAGCAAAATGGCAGCCTATGGCTTTGCATTTTGGGAATTTTCATCAGCTCCACCTTGTGAATCCTGTAATCACTTCACAGCAGTGAGTATCGTTTAATGTAATTAGTACGTCATCAGGTACGACATCACTTTTGGTCATGAACGTGGTTTCAAACAGTAATCGGTTTTATTTTATTTTTAATGAACGGCGATAATAAAGAATTCACGAATCTGGAACCCGTATACACAACAAAACTTATCCTCTTTTTTGTCACGAGATACCACTGTTTTAAATAAATTGAAACCAATTTGACTGGTGACGATTATGTGCTGCCTGTAGTAGCAATAGCTCATACTCAATTTAGTTTCAAAATATTCAAACAAAATGTTTCTTACATTATAAATTCCTCAAAGACACAATTCCTATACTTCGTGACACGAAAATAGAACATTCCGTCACGAAATACACGAATTATGTCCTTGCAAATTGATAGATAGCGAGCTGCTTTATGACAGCATATGGGGAATGGATGAATCCACTTTTAATTACGCCCCACCTACCACTATCTAAGCTCTGCCTACGCTTTGCTTGTGTTTAAATCGATCGAATCCTGAATTCTGAAAGTTAATTTCCAGAAAAACTATACAGGTAAGCTGTTGAATATTTTGAAACTGAATTAACTGGGTGTTGTTGCTGCCTATCATACCATTCATACAGCCGACGGAGTTTTAAAAGTTCCTGACGGACTTTGCTACGTTATTCATTACCTAATTCATCTTTCCAGAGTATCCATCCGTCTTATGACGCCATAATCAGCTAAGCGAGGTGTAGAACATCACAATTAATGACGTCATGAATGACGTAGATAAGTACGTCACGAACGCATATCAGAAGACGGACTGTGCATTGTTGTACGAATTGTATGTCCTTACTATTTAATAAATCAGGGAGTTCAGGAATCGATCGATCCCAACACGATCTGGAGGTGGGTGTGTCTTAGCAAAAACTGGAAAGGTGCATTGTCAGCCTACATGTGATGGCATATATTTGACTGACAGATTGGATTCATCCAATGTCAAATTACTAACGCATTGTCACTTATGAAAGTATCATTACCATCACGCATAGGACGTCTCTGCATAGACAGCCTCTTCTTCGTCAGTTTTGGGTTAATATAAGAGACACTTTATTTGCTGCCTCTATCGTTTTCATAGCGAGTGTTCCTTAGTTATCGACTTCTTTTTTACTTAATGGATCATTATTTCATCACCACCATGTGGGCCGTAAACCCCCGTATGACTAGTTACATTACTTTCCGTCAATCATCATTAAGCTCCACCTCGATCGATAGTAAGGCTATTTACGACTGGATTCCAACGCCAGCTTATCCATCCCGATCAATAGGGATGATTGATGGAAATGCTATAGGTCATGTGCCTGTTAGTCAATTATTGAAAACCAGGCGGATGGGTGAGAGGTGGGGTGAGGGGGATTGGGGCCGGATATAGATACCGTTTTGATTGGATGCGCGTATTTGGTGGGACATTGGTATGCCACTTACGGTTCCTGTGACGTTCACTTTAATCGGAAGTGTGTTTATATCAATGCCTTTAGGACTTGCGCCAATACGTACAAAGCTCCGCGAGAACGTCACTGAATAAACTTGCTAAATACATGTATGCTAATTACCGTCACTATATAACCTTGCTAAATACATGTATACTAGGTACCGTCACTGCATAAACTTGCTAAATACATGCATACTAAATACCGTCACTGTATACATTTTCTAAATACAAGTACCGACCAGAAGAAAACAGAACTATGTACTCAGAAAACCAAGAAAAACGTGAGGGAGCGGTGGACACTGGCTGATGACAAGACACGGTGGGAAATGACGAAGAAGTGGTGAATCTGAAGAGCGTTTAAACGATCAGATTAATCTGTTAGATTAGTCTGTCAAACAAATCTGATGAAAAAATCTGAAACAGTAGCGCGAATCTGAACGGCATTTAGTGTATCAGATTAATCTGTCAGATTATTCTTACAGACAAGTCTGATGAAGAAATTTGAAGAAAGAATCTGATGGAAAAGTCTGATGAAAAAATCTGATGAAAAAATCTGATGAAAAAATCTGATGAAAAAATCTGATGAAAAAATATGACGTCATTCGCGTTGCCAAGGGTGGCAGATGACAACATTCTTATCAAGTAGGCTGCTTAACGAGTCTCACAAGCAATTCTCCTTCTGACATTCTAAAACGTGTTGTGTTGAATATTTTGAACGCATGTGAATTGGAAGCAGGTTAGCACTTACGCTTCATGTCAAATTAGGCTAAAATTATTTGTCTTGGTCATGGATGTTTGCGTTGAAGTTGAAATACTGAGCTTTTTTATGTTAACAGGACTGGATTAAATATATTAGCTGACCATTGCGTGTGCGGGCGTGTGTGTGTTCTAGTACTAGGAATCAATATGCAAAATTATGCAAAACTTTTCCGTTAATATCTATAAAATGTTTGTGAATTATGTTTGCTTGTCAGAATGCTCATGGTGCTTCTTGGCGTGTTCATCATATTTCTCAGCCTCACACGCGAGGAAGAGTCAGGTAAGTCTAGCACAAAATATAGATAGTTATGCTGCATTAACCCGTTGACCAGGAAAAGCTAAATACGTAAATTCATTTGCCAAGCAAGAAGTATTAATTTGAAAACTTTGAAGTATTCGATAGCTTTTAAGTATATGTTTTTCCTGAAATTGAAATTCTGGAATTTCATGATTAAAACGGTTAAGCAAAAATAGTCTAGTTCTTTTCAAGTGTATGGGTATCATAAGACCCGTAATCTCATGCACACGGAGAGAGACTCTAGAAACCGAGTGAGAAATAATATGGATGGGGGTTGAACTAGCGGGAGACAAAACATCACTTTTTTTAGTCAGCTATATGACTTGCTCAGCAAGGTGAAACAAGCACTCACATCCTCGATAATATATCTTGGATGCGACTTTAACCTGCGACATATTGACTGGAATTCCCATGTGTCAGTCCCAGGAGATAAAGAACGCGCCCAATCACAACTGCTGCTTGACTCAATAAACAGTTCATCACTTGATCAAATCAACAAAATCCGAACAAGAGGCCCACATATTCTAGAACTTTTAATCAGAGCCGGATTTATCCTAATAGGGCCCAGGGCTATTAACTTTATGGGGCCCCATCAATTACAGACAATAAAGATTATATAACAATGAGGGTCGGGGTAGGGGCATCGTCCTATCACCAAGTCTCGCCCTCCCACTAACGCTCTCGTATCGAGTCCAGCGAAGCGATGTGGGTGGGCGTATGTTAGTATGATTGGGGGGGGGGGCTCTGGCCACTGATAAATTATATACACTACTACTGCTGCTGCTACTGCTGCTGCTGCTACTACAACTACTACTACTACTACTACTACTACTACTACTACTACTAATGCTACCTTCGGTGAAAGAAGATTTTTGTCCTATGTATGGTGGGCCTGTGGGTAGACTACTCGGCTCCCAAACGCTAGGCGAATCGGTGCCGTAGAATTGGCTGGGTTCGAACCTCGCTCAGATTGAAAATGTAAAAATGTGAAAATGACATTCCAATATCGACTGTGCTATATCCTAGTGCCAGTGCGTTGTCTACTACTACTACTACTACTACTACTACTACTACTACTACTACTACTACTACTACTTGCCTTTAAAGTTACACATTGTTAAAATTGAAAAAATTAGTGCAAATTCTAGGGGGCCCCCAGGGCTTCATCCCCAACAGCCCTTGCGAACAAGTTCCAAAAGTTGCGCAGAAAATTACACCAGCTGCTGCGAGAATCATATCAAAAATAGATCCACAAAATGCTTGGCCCAGACAACGACTAGAAAAATATTCTGGTGGTACATCAAGAGTAGACGACAAGACAGCATAGGAATCAGCACCAACAGATCATCACTGATCCAGAGGGCAAAGCAGCAGCCCTGAATGAACAGTTTACATCTGTGTTCACAAAGAAAAACGCTGCCACAGTGCCTTTCCTCCCACCATCACCACATAAGGTCATCCACAACATCGATATCACAGCACTTTGTGTAGAAAAAGACCTACAACGACTAAATCCAGCAAAGGCATCAGGGCCAGACAATCTCCCCACTCGCTTCTCTCTTCCCGCAAACACTAACCGACTCGAACATACCATCAGATTGGAGAAAAGCAAATGTAACACATATATACAAAAAGTAGATCGCACAACAGCTGCAAACTACAGACATGTCTCCTTAACATCAGTCACGTGTAAGGTAATGGAGCATATTTTAGCCAGTCAAATAATGAAGCATATGGACGAGCACGACATCCTCTATCCAAACCACCAACAACACGGCTTTCGAAGAAACAGATCCTACAAAACTCAACTCGTTCTAACAACTCATGACCTTGCAAGAGACTTGAACCAAAACCAGTAAGTAGATATGGCCATACTTGACTTTGCGAAGGCATTTGATAATGTGCCACACCAACCGTACGACTGCTCCTTAAACTACATCATTATGGCATACAAGGTAACATCTTTGGCTGGATACGGCCATTCCTATGGGACAGAGAACAAAAGATCATCATAGAAGGTTCTTGCTCAGATTAAACTAAAGTATTATCAGGAATCCCACAATGATCAGTATTAGGCCTAATCTTATTCCTGGCCTATATAAATGACATCGCTGATAGCCTCAACTCCACGATCCGACTGTTTGCTGACGACTGCCTCTTATGCCGACCCATACACTCACAAGAAGATCAACACATATTGTAAGCTGATCTGAACACCCTTATGGAATCGACGGAGAGATGGCAGATGAAATTCAATTTGTCAAAATGTAACATCATAAAGGTTACCATGCGAAAATCGAACCTCACCGCATACTACACAATGGGAGGTGAACAGCTAACGGACAAAAAGTCAACACCATACCTTTGCGTGGAGCTAACACATAAACTGGAATGGCTTAACCATATATCAAAATCAACATCAGCAGCACATAGAATAATCGGGTTCCTATGCAGAAACCAAAAGGCGTGTCCAACGTCCGTCAAAGCGCGAGCCTATCAATCACTGGTCAGACCCAAACTGGAATACACATCTACAGTATGGGATCCACCAACAAATGACCTCAAAACTCAATTAGAAACAGTACAACTAAAGTAAAGCCCAGTATACCAATACCCAAGAGAGATAAAACAGTTTGGATCAATGTTGTCCTCATGTATAAAATCCTACATGGTGAGGTTGCTATACCAGCAGAGTATCACCCTCGGTGGGCGAACATAGGCACCACCAGGCGTAGTCACCGGTTGAAGCTACAGCCATTACCAACCATCAGTCAGCCAGTTCCAAAGTTAATTTTCCCCATAAACCATACCAACATGGAATAACCTGGCCAGAGACATATTTACTGCTCAGGATGTAGAGAAGTTCAAGACCTACATCCGACAGACGACAATCTAACATACCTGATCAGACATGTGTAAATAGTGTACAGATCAATCTTCACTTCAATATTGTAAATAAACTGCATTTCATCAACCCAGCCATGTTCACGAGGCCCGCACATCGGCGTGATGTCCAATAGAATTTTGGCTAGTATTCGTACAGATACAGATACTCCCGATCTTGTAGAATCCCTTAGCCCACAGGAAATGCTCGGCGATACTGTCACCCATAATGAGGTACTCGATGAAGCAGATCTGGTCCTTACCAAACCCTAGGAAGAGCTTCGAGGCTTTGAGTTCTTCTGGGCTTCCGGGATATGAGTTCTTCTGTTAGCTCAGTGCTAGAGAGCTAAGGGAGCTCGTCCAGTGTCTTCTTGCGCTTCAACTCAGTGTGGAAGACATGATAGTATCGCATCAGCTGAGCTATGTTTAAGCTGTTTCATTAGAGGTAGATTCTCCTGGGTATTTACCTGATCGATTAGCAGACACAGACTAGGCCGATCTGATTAGCTTTCTCTCGAGGAGGAATGCAGACGTTTAACCTCGTTTTATACTCAGATATTAAACAATGACACAAACGCAAGCGTCAGATGATACTGGCACAGGCTATGTCACTCGCTGTTGTTCATGTCGCCAGTAATATGGTGGCGAAGGTGGCTGCGGATAAAATGGTAATGAGGCCATTCCTGCTAATGGAGCAGCTGTCCTCCTTATGGTGATGCATGGGGTTGTCGAGCACTATCTAGGAATAAGACACCCCATTCCAAAGATTGCCATCAATGGTGCCTCATATACCATCGCCACAAAGGACATTGGCGAGCGCATCCCAACGATGGAAGCAGGCATGCTCGGTCTGGCTACAAGTGGTATGGCGGAGATTATATCTGACAAGAAGCACCACATGCCTGGGAGGATGTTTAAGATATCTATATAAACCATGGCCACAGACACACATCCACTTTATGTCAAAATGAACTAGCCAGTGCCGAGCTGACAAAATCCATAACAAGCCTGCAACCTGTATTCGAGACAATCCTCACACGAATCGAGGTCCTCGAGCATGTAGCTAGCGACGGGACGAATTGTGTGGTAAGTAAACGTGCTTGCACAATGACAGTCAGAAAGACAGTGGACTGGGGCATGTGAAGAACCGTAAGCTGTTCTGTCGGGCTATGTTGGCAACTGACTCTGAGTTACGGTCTCAGTTTGAGGCGATAGCGACGAAGTCAATGGGATCCTGGCTGCTGATGTCAGTGTGGGTTAGAAAGACAGTCACGTGACCGACCTCCTAGCTGAGGGCACTACTGTCTAAAAGAAGTTCATCACCAAAAAGCAGAGGAATGCCGTGCATGACCAAAGCTGCATGCGAAAGGAACCGCAGATCACATCCTGCAAGTAGCTATGAGCAGTGCCCCCAGGTTTAGAAGAGCTATGGGGCATGAGGTGCTGTGCAGGAGTCAGTCCTGCCCAGTTGGGCATGAGGGCTGCGGATCTCCACCGCTTAAAAATGGTGGGTAGTCCACAAGGCATATCCCCGCAGAGTGCGTCAGTATCCTGAGCAATGCTACATATTTACTTAGCTCACTGCATCGTCAATATATGCCCGCATGTTTCACTAGAGCTATGACTAGGTTTACGTCATTTATATACCTCAGCATGACGCTGACAGACCTAGAGAGCAAAGAGCTTGGATACTTGCTACACTTGGATGAAGCACACCTCAGTTTAGATGACACTGTTGCCCACATCTCCTTCCTAAACTTTAATGAGAAGAGAAAGAGAGATCTGAGGTACTATACCAGACAGAGCTATCATCAGAAGCACCAACACTATGGGCCAATCAACCATCACCAAGGTCAATACCGTAGAAAATGGAATGGGCGTCACGAACAGGATGCGAGGCATTTCACGAATGTAAAATAAGCGAATGAACGCAGACCTCATGATCCAGATGTATTAAAATGTAGTATTTGTAGAAATTATGAATGAACACAAGCCCAGGTTCTTTACCCATGCTTCCCGCCTCATTCGGATACAGCGCTTAATATCTTTCATCTGTCAATCATTCACGTTACACCTATCAATCATCCTAAATCTACCTCCCAAAACACAGTCGACTGAGTGCATGCAAATCTGATTGATCGAGAGACAAACAATAGATCTCGCCTCTCGACCAAGCGGGTTCGAATATTTTTTGGCGGGGAATCAGATTTGCGATAACCCATTACACATACTCATCTACCCACCCATTTACCCATCCACCCATCCACCCACCCACCCAACCACCCATCCACCCATCTACCCATCCCTCCATCAATCCATACATCCATCCACCATCCATCAATCAATCCATCCATCCTCCAGCCACACGCCCACCCGCCTACCTATCCGCCAATCCGCCCACCGGCCCTCCACCAGCAACGGAAGCAGTACTGCAAAGCAGTGAGCCCAGGATTTTGCTTTTCCTCCATGGTTCGCCGCCACGAAGTGTATCGTCATTATCTTTAGTTTCATGCCTTGTAGGTAGGTATATGTGGGTGAACACTGTTTTGGATTCATTTATAAAGAGATTCTCAATTTTTAGTTTCCATGCAGCTATTGGGAGAAGTTCGTCAAGGGGGTACATTTCCTCGTCTATGAAGTCCACATCATTGGCATATTCCATCTCCAGCGGCATGCCCAATATGACACTGGGGGTTTGGTCTTGTGGAATTTTCCTGCACGGATTTCTTTGCAGCAGCAATGTAAGTGGTGAAAATCACAGGAGATATGCCATCTCCATACGGGTAGCCGATTGATGTCTCAAATTCTACATACTTCACTGACTTGACTCGTACTCTCAGCTTGGTGTTTGCAAGTAGAAGTCCCACTAGTCGTAGCTCATATTCATTGGAACTGGCCCGGCGTAGTGCATTTAGGCTCTTTGAGCGTTTAATTGTGTCGAGGCCTCGTGACATGGTAATGTCCATTTTGAGGGACTCCCAGTGTTTTGACATGACTACTAGTGCAAGCATGTGTTGAGCCCATACAATGGCTACACAGCTGCGTCCACATTTGAATCCACTTTGACATGATCCACTGAAATCATCGATCTTGTCTGCGATGCGACATCGAGTAACATTGCGTAGAACCTTCCGTATGCTGTTGAGGAGCACAATGGGCTGCATAGTGGCTGGGGCCAGGTGGCTTCTTGATATTGGATAGCGTGATAAGGGTGCCTTAGCCTACATCATCGATGGGAATGTGGTATATAAAGGCTGAATTGATTAGGTGCGTGGTCGGTTCTGAGACAGTGTCACTTGCATATTTGAATAGTGCATTGCTCATGCCATACGGTACAATGATCCATGAAATGGGGCGTGGCCAAATGTAGGTCACGTATCACGAATCAAAGCACCCGCCCTAAGGGTCGCCATTGTTCGAGGCTTTGGATATATTAACCGTCGGTAATGCTCGTTGACGAGGTTAATGACTCTTAAAATGGTTAGGGAACGTGGCTTAGTTAAAAATATTGATGATGACGTCATAACTCTCGACCAATCAGTGCAGCCGCTCCATCAGTCGCCGATGTTTCCCCTGTAGATCAACAGGTGTAACGAGGTGTGAATTGTCTATGATGGGATGGGTCCAAATCGAGATCACGTGACTACTCAAGGCCTATCAGAGCAGCCGCCTTAATGGCCGGCATTGTTCGAGGTCGAGGTGTCGATTGAGGTCGCATACCCGCTCGATGCCTACTAGCGCAGCCGCCGCAGTGGTCACCAACATTTTACCTGTAGCACCATTAACATGGATAGTAAACGATGAAAGCGTTTGGGCGTGGCCTAATTCAATTATTGATGATGTCACAACTCCTAGCCAATCAGGGCAGCCACACCAAGAGCGGCCAATGTTTACTCCGTGGAGGTGTTGACATGTGTAATGGGCCATGCAGGCTGTAGGAGACCTCTTACGCATGTACTGGCGGTTTTAAAACCGCATATAAAATATAAATATCGAAAAACCGAATATGAACATACTTTCGTTTTTTGTATCAGCATTGTTAAAAATGAAATCAGAGGCCTCTGAATGTTCGCCCACCCATCCCAGTAATGGCCAGTACCACATATTATATATATATATATATATATATATATATATATATATATATATATATATATATATATATTTATATATATATATATATATATATATATATATATATATATATATATATATATATATATATAAATGCCTGTGATAACCAGCGACAATCATGCAAAGCGCAATAAGTAGGCTAATGAGTGAATGCCTAAGACATGTTTTTCAGGGAAATATATATCGTTTAAGCCGCTTCTGTTCACCATTCCAGTCCCGTTTTCTCATTGGCTAGCATGGCAAAATTATTCAACCACTATATGAAGAATAATTTTTCTTACTACCAATGAACACTGTTTTATCTAATCACTTCTTGGCTGACACTTTATGATCTTTGCCGCAATTAATGGCTATACTCGCATGGCGGTAAATATCCAACACACGCTTGGTAGACTGTTGGAAGCGGAATATATTTTCGCCTCATTGTGTCTAAAACAAACTCTTTCGGACTAGCTTGTGAATTTAACAGACCGATAATAACAACCGGGTCACGCGATCGATCTATTTAGAAAATAATTCTGATATATATTTGTAAATAATTGGTTGACGGACGAGTTTACCTGAAGACACGCATGTACGTTCTCGCAAGATTCCATACGCCGGCGTAAGATCACTGGTCGATCTCAACTTCCTTGGATGAAACGCGGATCGAATCTAAAGTACAGTACTCGGTTTATATTGCGTGTCCAGTAATTTCCGAGTTCCAAATTAAAAAAGCGTCCTGTGAGTCACAGACGAGTACTCGCTCTGAATTCCGGAAACAAATCCTTCTAATATTACGTGATTTGTATTTTATTCACGACGTGAATTGTCAAATTGTATACTAATTTTGATGTAATAAACGATGGTTATTAGAGCGTACCTAATATGTAGTCGGTCCCAGATAATAAGTTCGCTCCCTGGGGTTAGGTGTATAGGGTATAGTAAGCATATGTGTAAGGCGGGAAAAAAATTGTAACGAGAAATGAAACTGTTCTAGTTTCGTGTTATTGACAATCGTGTTCTAAGCATTTTAGAGGATGATTTCAACTTTTTCGTGATAGATGTCACCTATAAAACCGATATTCGGTTAAACCCGATATGAAAGGTCATATCGAAACCAATATGTTTGTAAGCCAAACCGTGCAGCCCTAGAACTTCAACCTGTACTGGATATAGATGTGCGTAGATACGTGAGACGCCCTTTAGTGCCATTAGGTCAGATTTGTGTTTGGTTGGCAGATATTTATCATCTGCCACTGAATTGATTAGGAAATCACATAAAGAATCAAGGACCGGGTTGAGTAGTTTATATAGACATCTATGGATCATGTTAAACCAAATGAGGTCAAATTGGTCTTCAACGGATTTTACCCCTTTAATGACGAAATTTGTTCTCTCTCACTCTCTCTCTCTCTCTCCCTCCCTCTCTCTCTATCTCTCTCTCTCTCTCTCTCTCTCTCTCTCTCTCTCTCTCTCTCTCTCTATCTCTCTCTCTCTCTCTCGCTCTCTCTCTCTCTCTCTCTCTCTCTCTCTCTCTCTCTCTCTCTCTCTCTATCTCGCTCTCTCTCTCTCTCTCTCTCTCTCTCTCTCTCTCTGAGAGAGAGAGAGAGAGAGAGAGAGAGAGGGAGGGAGGGAGGGAGGGAGGGGGGAGGGAGGGAGGGAGGGAGAGAGAGAGGGCGAGAGGGAGAGAGGGAGAGAGGGAGAGAGAGAGAGGGAGAGAGAGAGAGGGAGAGAGGGAGAGAGGGAGAGAGGGAGAGAGAGAGAGAGGGAAAGCGAGTGAGCGAGTGAGCGAGGGGGAGGGAGGGAGGGAGGGAGGGAGGGAGGGAAGGAGGGAGGGAGGGAGGGAGGGATGGAGGGAGGGAGGGAGGGAGGGAGGGAGGGAGGGAGGGAGAGAATCCAGAAACATTAAGCCTGACGCTGTGCCTGTATATAATGGAAGATGTTTGTGGTGACATGAATCAATTGTGTCCCTGAAAGCGTTGCAAGCTGCCCAACTGTTACAATTGTATGGAAACACATGTGCCATCATAAAGCTTCATCCTGACTTTCATGGGGATTTTAGAGCCACGAATCAAGTTCCAAAAGGACTGAAAGTCGATATTTCTAAATGTAGCGATTTTCATTGTTGGCACAACTGCAGAGGATGGAACCCAAGATTCTGGTCTACCTCCAGTTTCCAGTGCCGCGATGGGGGTACCATCATTAATATCTATGATATCGGATAGCTATACATGTATGAACACTGTTTTAGCGTCATTCACGAAGAGCTTTGCAGCTTTGAGCTGTACTGCAGCTATCTAATGTAGTATATCAAGAGGACTTATTCCCTCGCCGATAACGTCAGCATCATCTGCATACACAATGTCTAGTGGTATACCTATCATTTCGATGGGTGGGAGTGGGTGGGGGGAGGGCTGCTGTTTTTCCTGTAGCGTATTCTCGAACAGATAACAGCTTTGTGGCATGGTAGATGTGAAAAGAATTGGTGATAAACCATTCCCTTGTGGTGATAATGTTGATGTATTGAACTGTGCAGAAAGCATTGGTTTGGCGCGAACATATAGTGTTATGTTTGCCAATAAGAGTCACAAATCGGTATCATCGCAGCAAGATTGATGGAGAAATTGAATGGTCTGTGATCTCTTGATTTATGAAATGCACGGGACATTCGATTCCCATCTGGTGGAAGGCGCAATGCTTTGATAGTATGACTGATGTCAACATTCCGTATGTCCAATGAAGCTACGTCATCTCTTAAAACATCTCTGCCAGTATCCAGTAAATTTGGCACTGATCTCTGATACGAGGTAATACCATATTTGATAGAATCTTTCCGATATTGCTCAAAAACACTATTGGTCTCAGGTTGGATAGATGTCTGTGTGGTTTATTTGGTTTTGGGAATGCAATGAGTGCACGTTATCCCACAGTATCGATATCGATGTGCTGTTCAAGGGTGGAGTTGAATTGTGCGATTTGCGTCGAGATGGTACTATCTGCATGTTTAAGTTCATTATAAATGCCGCCAAACCTACATGTCCAGTCATTCGTTAGAGATGGTAAAGCTTTTCTCACTTCTTCTTCTGTTACTGACTTTTGCGAGGGCCATGGTTGGCGCTCAAACAAGGATAGAGGTTCAATTTCTCTGTTATCGAGCTGATCTTTGACCCATTCTTTGATTGTTTCAACCTTGCCATAGCCAGACTAAGTAACCATCAAAGCTATGCACAGCAAGTGGTTGATGTGAGGTGATGATTTTTAATGTTATGAAAGCTCTGAACATTCTTGGACAATCATCTATGGACGTGATCTCGTTTATCAGGTTGGCAAAGCATTTGATGGCGAGTACGTTCAATTGTTCACTAATTTAGCACAATATTTTTTTGCGATTCTGTCTTAGTTCAGATTGGTGTCCATTTTGACTGCTTTGATAAATACATAGTCGCAGTGTTTCTGGTGGTCATAATAATGCCAGAAAATAGGGTATATTAGTCATGGTTTGTAAAATAAAGATCTAATGTATACGCGGTTTTGATCTACAGTTTTGGCATAGTAAACCAGGAAAAAATCATTCTTCAAAGTATACCTCGAAAACGTCTTCCACTGAGGACGTACAGGAAAAGGTTCACAGCGTTATTAGTATCTGCAACATTCTGCACAAGACATACAAAAGAATTATACAAACTGCTAAAAATATCTAGTTACTGATCTGTTTTGACGTTTCCTCTCTTGAGTCGAGCTGACACGATTTCTCTCGATGTTCTCAGTTTAATTATGATAGTAATGCTCCCTAGAAATAATAATGTCAATGGAATTACAATGCAAAACATGGCGTCAACAAACAACCGGATTGATGTGTAGAACGTTAACATTTGGATTTGATGTAGCACCAATATCTGCCATTGTATCTCTCGTCATACATAAATGCGCGCACAATACAGATGAGGCAATCCAAGATGAACAGGAATATGACGGACCGACGCGAATTCAAACGTGTACACATTGTATCTTCTTTCAACGGAAGGCACACAGCAACAACTCGTTCTAGTGTCAAGAGCACAACTAACCAAATTAGATAATATTGTAGAAATATACAAGCAGTCATCAGAAACGAACAGCCAAAGTAAGAGAGTCAATCACAGCCAGAATCATCATAACAAAGATGGCGGATGTTACGGGCTTTATCCTCTGTAGAACCACGAATGACAGTATCTTACCTGGGACACCAATAGAGGTAAGTACGAATATGTAGTTGTCATAGATATATAAAGCTACCCTGTACATATGAGTTCTGTAATACTCGGTCCAGTATGATACAGTAGCTATTGATTCTATATTTCTATGATTCTATATGATTCTATATTTCCATTATCGGTAGTGAGATTGAAGTCAAGACTTCCCATTGTTGTTGGGTTAATTCATACTGTTTAGTCTAAGTGCTTGCCATGACGGATACTAGTTCAACTTATCTGCACCGCTTTCTGATAAAGGAGTTTTATGCAATATGCTTTATGATAAATATTTAACTTCATTTGTGTGTTTTCAGTGAAAGTTAATCGAATATTTAATAAATAAAAAGAAATACCTTTTATATTAAGACATAATCGCGTATTTAAAAAAATAAAAACAAAGAAAAATACTTATTGTTCATACACACCTTTAAATTGAATGGCAGCAAACATGTTCAATCGCTTTGCTAGAGTAATTGACCACAAGTATTAAATCCTGCTAGATCCAGTTCAAAATCTAGATAGATACAGCTTATAGAATACTGTTTAACTTTGCAGCAGTAATTTTCTTACTTATGAAGATATCACAGAATGCTTAACTCGTGGTTGTAATGCTAACATTCGGATGCAATCGCAAACTTTGCTGTGATATGGTAAATATTTGATAAATATACAACTGCGTTATGCAGCTGGATAGCACCAGTTTAAATAAGTGACGAGCAATACAATGCACGTACAAGTACTTATTTACTCGTGTGATACATATAAGTATGAATCTGTCTAGTCCTTTTACTCATACATACCCATTTTATAATCAAAAAGAGATTATAATTGCATATGTCTCTCTCATCTTGATTTAGCAACACAGTCGCCATATTAAAATACATTTTCCTTGATGTCTAATTAGATTGTTAATACGTTGCAAGCCATGCCAGGGATAATATCAAGGACAGGTTAGCTTATCCTGTCCATGGATGTCCAATCACATCTTTTCGAAAGAATGATGATGCCAATACGGTTACATGGATGCGAAATATGTGTTTGGGAGGTGGAAGGGTGCGAAATGTGAACATTGGAGAAAAGTACACATAACGCATCCCGTCATGATTTATCGTGCAATAAATATAAAGATCAGGTCAGCTTCTAGGGGGGAACTGATTAGTAGCAAGGAATCCAGGATCTCCGTCAAGTTATATGTATAATATAGGCATATGGCAAATCCAACCTATGGGCTATATACTGGAAAATGCAACCTTTTGGGTGGCATCTCATTAAAGCATGAATTAAGAGGATAGAAAAAATAAATTTTCATTAATTAAGTATCAGAATCAATAAATGAAGCTGCTGAATGCATATTTACGATGTTAAATTCATTATTTGAAGATATTCATTATAAGGCGTCACCCAATGTTAAATGTGAATTTTGGTCATGACTAAGACTAACTTTTGGGCGACGCCATGTGTATGTCAACCGAAGGAGAGAATGCATATTTAATATAATATCCACATTTGGGTGTCAAAATATATAGGTCACTTAAAGGCCCTTTACCACCAACAAAATCCACATTTTCATTAAGTAATTCTGAGAATCAAAAAAATAACGGTGGTGTATATATATATATTCACGATGCTAAATTCATTTTTTAAAGCTATGCATTTTTATGGTGTCGCCCAAAGTTAATGGAAATGTTGCTTAGGAATAAAAATCACCATGTGGGTGACGCCATGTAGATGTAACCCAAATGCATATTTAATTTAAAATCCACATTAATATGTATGTCACTTAAATGGCTTTTACCACCAAGAAATATGACGAATGAGGTAACCAAAGTATATTCTCTTGTGGCCATGTAAATTCCAACATTATAAGGCACACCACCGGCTGGAGAATAATATCCATTAAAACCAATTGTCACCTAAAGGGTGTTGTCAACATATACATGACAGAAGTAAAACCAAAAAAATCTTTTAAAACTTTATATTAGGAAAGAAGATTGTAGACATAGTCGCGACTCAGACTTCCTACAGATGTACTTTGCAACCGATCACTACCTGTATTCTGCGAATAGCCACTGACTGAGTTTACGTGACAGGAGATATACGCTACGGGTGACACCTATCGCTGAGCGGTTGCATCATCGTCACCGAAGGGTTACATTTTGGACATATATATATATATATATATATATATATATATATATATATATATATATATATATATATATATATATATATATATATATATATATATATATATATATATATATATTACTCGTTCAAATATCTATGGATTGGTTCCCACGATCTTCCATTGTGAAATCTCTGAGTCTGTGCATAGCACTAGGTGCAAGGGCTTCCCGCCACCCAAGTGTGGGTAGTCAAAACTATGTGCACAAAAAGTACATTGGTTGGCGAAATTAGTGTCTATGCGCTACAGAAATAATCTAAGACCGCACGAATGCGCAAGGGACTAGTAGACTTAGTTGTTAGAGAATAGACTAAACTCGAGAGCTGGCGTTAGCAGTGTCTGAATGCTACGGAAATAATCTATGTGCGAATGGCTAATGCAGAGGAGCGTAAGCGCAAACGCGGCCGTAGCTCGCCACCGTGGTGTGGGTAGTCAGTGTCGTTGTACACTCCTGTACTTTGGGGCGTTGGCGTTGGCTTGTTGTACTAGAATGGGAGAGCGTATTGTAGGTGTTGTTCTGAGCATGGGACGTAAACTTGAACTATTGATCTTAAAAGGCAATTGGTTCGATTGGCGTCTATCGAGTTCTTGATTCCAGGTTCACATCATATCTAGGCTGGTTTTATTTCAATCTATTATTGGTAACGTCACCAGCTTTTACAGTGACACCAATTTATACTCATGGGTGCAGAGAGACAAGGAGCAAATGAGATTGCCCATGCTCCAACGAGAACGAGGCAAATTGTTACTACCATTTATTCTGTTTGGGGTACAAGTACACACCAAACCTAATGCCAATGCTAGCATGTGGCTAAAACCATACACCTACTAATGGGCATTTTCAGTTTTAGCTATGCCCTGCCCATCACTATCTACGTTCCACTCACTCTTCGCTCGTGTTGGGGTCGATCGATATCCGAATGCCCTGACTATAAATTTCCGGAAAACTTTGCAGGCAGGCTGTTGAATATTTTGAAATTAATTCGACTGGGTGGTGTTGCTGCCGATGGCAGCAACAGTGCCCAGTCAAATTAGTTTCAAAATATTCAATAACATGTTTATTAAATAGCAAAGACATACAATTCATACACCGTGTCGGGCTATTAAGCATTAAAGTCGGGCTATATCGAATCATTCATGACGTCATGGTTGACGCTAGCCTACATGTCACTTAGTTGATTATGACGTCATATGATGGATGAATAAACTTGGCAAGGTCCATTATATTAAAGTAATCATATTTGCAATTTACCTAGTTACAATTCTGTGTTTATGCATTAGGACTTGTAATTCTGTATTAACATAAGTTAATTAATGTGTTTCCTGTGGGATGTAAGCACACCCCAGAAAAAATTATAATCAGTTTTAAAGATTTATATACCATATATATATATATATGAGTAATTCGATTTTAATATGCAGATAATTTTAGATTTCGTGTTTTCTGTTAGAAGTAAGTACTTTTCTATGGAGAAAGCTACTAGCCTGTGGGGTGCAAATAAACCCCAGGACTAATGAAAATGCATATATATTTTAGAGAAATAGAATCCACCCAGTGATAATAAATATCCAATAGCAGAAATCCATGACAGTTGTCAATAAAATATGTTTTGTTTGTAACTATGGTACGAATATAAACGAGATTACTTTACGAATTTGTTGTCTAAATCCCGCACTAAAGTTGAGAAAAATAAATGCATGCTAATTATTTTATATTCATTTATATCTGTGTGGTTATTCTAATTTTAGAAAATCTGGGGTGTGCACATCACCGTATATCCGAATTAGTTGATTTTACACTTCCAATCAAATTATTATCAAAATGGTCTGCATCATATTTCTTAAATCATCAATCATTTGTAATTATTTAGCTTTCAATTTCCAAGCAATCATACAAATACGTGTTGCATATGTTGGAATTTTTAAAACTGTGTTCTTGTCTAGTGCCACCATAAGCAGGGACACATTGGGAAGCCGTGTTAGTAGAGCTGTAGAGACATTTATCTTGACCATATGTTATGTTCCCTCCCCTCCTATATGCATCGACTGACGGCTCTTGCCAAATCAAGACAAGAGTAGAAGAGCAACGGTTTAAGCGGCAGTTCTGATTGGTCAACAGAGTGATGACGCCATCTCATTTACATATTAGACCATGCCCACATGACAATATGTGGGCATGGGTGGTGACATCATCACTCTCTCGACCAAACAGAACGGTCGCTTATATCGCAGCTCTACTGACAAGGTGTGCATGTGTTCTCCCCATACTGCTTGGAAACTTAAAAACCTAGTAAAACTTTGATGGCATTTTAGTAATTTAGTAATTTAACAAATAACTGATAGCCCATAGATAAGCCATGTGAGACCATCCATATCGCAAAATCATTCCAGTGGAGTTGTCCTCCCCCAATTCCCAACCACCCTACACCCACCCACCCCCAATTATGGGTGGCGAATCTCTCGAATATGCCTTGCTCCCATGTACACCTTACACAGTACCTTGCTGCACCCCTGTTATCTGTGCATGAGTACTCCACAAAGTAAACCCACCCAATATCTACACTAGACCACCAAATAGACACAGAGTGCATAGATATCATAGACTTGACAGATGAGATAGAAAGGCGCTCCTCAGTTTGGTGCAACTGGGGGTGGGCGCTGGTGGGTGTGGGGGTGGATGGGGTGGCTTGGGCTGGGTGTCTCAGCAAAATCATTGGCTCACTAACCCTAACCCTAGAGCGGAGCTCTTCTGATAGTATTACATGTTGCATGGGAAACATAACTTTTCAGTCCTTTTGGAAAAGATGGATCCACTGAGCTTGATTCAACATGTGCATCACTGAAGCTTTATTCAAACCTCTTATCATGCAAAAATGCAAAGTTTAGACAAAATATACATATTGTTCAAAGAAAACAATGCTTGTTTTCCTCATTTAAAATGGACCAGATGCCATCCAAGAGCATCTAGATTTCAAAAGTGTCCATTTTAGAACCCCGACTCCGCCAATGATGCATGCGAGGGGAAGACTCATTCTGGACGACCATCATCTGAACACCCCCAAAGAATGGTCTAGCTATAGCACTGGATTTAATAAGATGGCTGATTCTTATGTTAGAGGCATATTCTTGACAAAAGGCTGCACCACTATTTTTAGATTGTACCAGTGACAAGATTGGCTCTTGTTTAATATCATCCTCCATGAGGCTTTATCCATAAGGAATTTGGGCCCCACATAAAACCACTATTAACCATATAATCGTAATCATTACCTAAACATCTCTTTTGTTAATTACTGTAGCGATTGTCCCACTAGCAACTTGTCGCAGCTGAAACACACTTTTCTTATTTTTCACACTCAAATATGACAGTGGGGTTTAGCTATTGGAGGTGAACTCTTTTTAATCCAGTCACGGAAAAAGTATGGTTGATATTGTAGATGGTACTATTAAAAGAGCTGTGGATGTACTGGTCGCAATGGGAAAAGACATTCATGACACCTTTATATTGTATAACTTCTTACAAAATACAGACAGGACCATACATTTATTTTACATTGAATAGTCGGACATACAAGACTTTGATATATATGTATGTGTGTGTGTGTGTGTGTGTGTGTGCGTGCGTGCGTGCGTGCGTGCGTGCGTGCGTGCGTGCGTGCGTGCGTGCGTGCGTGCGTGCGTGCGTGCGTGCGTGCGTGCGTGCGTGTGATTCTAACTTAAATATATCAGATACCAGAGCAATGAAACTTGGCATTGTTAGTTCTAGACAGAGTAAACACAATATCTGTCTTCTTAGACCAGGCACGCGGATCAGGGTATAAGCAGACAGAGGAATACTAGCTCAGGTTCCACCACTAAACGAAAGCAAACAATTGTTTAGATATGAATATATGGAAGAACATATTTACATAAATATATTTTAGTCACTGATAATTCTACCTGGTAGGACTAGTGATGTGGCGATCTACAGAAACATTTTTATAGTTCTAATTTTGTAAGATTTCTTGAAATATATGTTTGAGTTTAACGTTTCAGATGAGCTGTCAACTCCATTGCTTACTGCCAGTCCCGTCACATGAAAATAACTTACCAACTAGAGTAATCTTGAAACAAGCTATGTATACGATTTACGTATTGCAGAAATCCACGAAGACACATCTTTCAAGTTGATATACCAAACGTGATTTCTGTTCTTTGTATTTTTTTTACCATCAATATCTGATATTATTCCATGATTTCAAGACGTCAAATCATGAATCATCTGAATTTGTGCTTGGATTGCTAAGGAATTAATATCTCACCATTGGCCACAACCTGATGATCCCCTCTAATCTCCAAATTGAGAATCCAGTTTTAGCTATGCCTCACCCTTCAGGGCCATCCTTAACAACTCCTACTAACTTGGCTGATGTTTAAATGAAGTTGACCATTCTGGATACGCCTCCTCTGTCAGAAAATTGATCTCTATAGTTATTATATAGTATCTGGTGATCTTCTTGAATGACGTTCCTGTTTCAGCTATGTCCCGCCTTTCTCTAGCTAACCTCAAGCCACACTTCAGTCGTGCTTTGATCGATCAGTCCATGAACTCACAAATCTATGCAGGTAAGTTGTTGAATAGTTTGAAACTAATTTGACTGGGTGCAGTTGCTGCCTATTGCAGCAACAGCGTTCAGTTACATTAGTCTGAATTATTCTACATAATACTTATTAAATAGTAAAGGCATGCAAATCGTACAGCACCACTTAGTCTGTCATCGATTAAGCATTCATGACGAATTTATCTTAGTTATTCGTGACATAATTGATTATTACATCATCCTACACATCACGTAGTCGATTATAATGTTATATGATTGATGGATAAACTGGAAAGGTCTATAGGATTGTAAAATTTACTATCTATGGAAATGTACATTCCAGCATAAGCCATAATTTTGTTTTGTAACGGATCAGAATTTTCTGTATACATCTCAATAACATGTGGAACAATATGCCAGTTTAAAGGTCAGTGCATGATATTGGAAAGTTTTCTTAATTGCAAAAAAATGCATTTTCATCAGCATGGACACTGTTTTATTCGCTAATTTAATATTTAATACATATCAAAATTCCATTTTTTTTCTAAGTCACATAAAGACCATAAAACAGATGTTAACTGGTAAATTTAGAAAATGAAATCTGGCTGTATAGTTATAACTAAATACAATACTAATTTAGTACTGCCAGAAGCAGCAATGTGGACTGATTGGGTTTACTGATAAAATAGCTGTCAGTATCCTTTGCGAAGAATGAGATGTGGAGTCACAGAGGGCATGACAGTAATGCAGGTTCCGAGCTGTCACTCCCTTATATGACATCAGAATCAAATATGCCACATGTTAGCTGACATGACGATACATGACAATTAAAATGGCATAGCTCCATTACATCGAAATGTCTGACACTAAAGTGTACGGTTTGTATGCCCTTGATGAATTTACAATTTAGTAAATATTCTGTTGAATATTTTGAATCTAATTTAACTGGCAATATATATATATATATATATATATATATGTATATATATATATATAGACCACACCATCCATGATGATGCGGGGTAGTGAGTCAATCTAGAAATATAGGCATAGGTGTGTACCGAATGTATGCTCTCGATCTTGTTTTGAAGTGAGACACTAATGGGTACTGGGTCGGTATTGGGACAATATCGGGCCAAATTGGTCCAGTTTATCAGTATAGCCATTGACCTGGAATGTAATTGACCTCTACTGTACACCTCTGATAAGTACGAACTACGCGTTTCATCAATGTGTGTTTATTCTTGGCATACATAGTGCAAGATGGTGCACTGCAATTCGTACACTAATGACCGACTTTTCGATTTTCATGATGATGCAATACGTTATTGTTATTGTGACGCCAATACGTTATTGTTATTGTGACGCCAACTAACTAGTAAACTAATTGATTATGGCGTGACATGTACTTGAGAGAGATCAGATCTCTTAATTTATATGCGTCCTTCATTGAGTCTTTTTGTATACCAAACAAGGAAGCAAACATTTCTCGAAGACCCCTTGGAAAATGCCTTCCACTGAGAATGTAGAGGAGGAAATTTACGTTTTAACATAGCTGTGCGCCCCCCCCACCCCCTACGGTCGGTCTCTGCCTGGCTCTGTTCTCCGCGCATATTTAAGCAGAGAGCGCCTATCTAGTTCGCTATCGCTATTTGTTCTTTTTAAATAAACGTATTGTGTGTAGATTTTAAGAGAATAATTGTTAAAAAATATTAAGTGTGTTTTAAAGACATAGCAAAATGGCAGATAATTTAAGCACCGATATTAAAGAATGTGAAGAGGCTGTTAATGTGATTTTGCAGCAGATGCCTGACTCTGATCCGGCAAGATTAAACATGGATCTACCCTATTCGCCTGATGAACTTGTGGATAACCGTTTATATATGGGTTCTATGTTATATGAACCCGACTTTTCAATTCCGCATGTATCTGATGAACATAATGACATTGCATTACGTGATGTTAATGCTAGTGAAGTCAACTCTGTTCCTGATTACTGTGAAGTCATTCCTGAACTGTCTATTACCGATGATGATGTTTTCAATTATCCGTATGATTTATATGATTATGACGCAATCATACCTACTCAACATGCTTCTACCGATCATACAAGTACTGAACTAACTATTCCTGATCTGAGTACCGTACCATCATCATTTTTCAATTATCCTCATATTGATTGTGACGTTTATGATCATGTCGATAGTCACTTACAGGACTGGCGGTATGATCAGCGAACGAAAAGAAGAAGAAGAAGATTGTGACGTAATTGATCCTAATTATTCGACTGATGTACGTGATGGACACGATCTAAATTTAATTGATGCTGCACCAGTTCCCGACTGTATTGCGCTATTTGCTAATGACCTATCTCAGGATTTAGCATGCCTTCTTAATGATTATGATGTAAATTTATTTGACGACGCATCCCTTCTGGACTTTCTTGCGTCTTCTTCTAATGATCTATCTCTTGATTCAGCATGCCTTCCTAACGATTCCGACCTAAATTTATTTGATAACGCACCAGTTCCTCTACGTATTGCGCCTTCTGCTAATGACATATCTCTGAATTTAGCATGCTTTCCTAACGGTTCCGACCTAAATTTATTTGATGCTGCGCCAGTTCCTGCCTGTATTGTGCCTTCTGCTAATGACATATCACTGGATTTATCATGCATTCCTAATGATTTCGACCTAAATTTATGTGACGTTGTGCCAGTTCCAGACTGTATTGTGCCTTCTGCCAATTACTTATCTCTGGATTTAGCATGCCTTCCTAACGATTCCGACCTAAATTTATGTGACGTTGTGCCTGTTCCAAACTGTATTGCACCTTCTGCTAATGACTTATCTCTGGATTTAGCATGCCTTCCTAACGATTCGGCTTATCGCATCGATGTTCCTACTCATCAAACTCCTATTGACACATGTGCAAATCATTCGACAGATGAAATTAGTCTCATCGCTGATGAAATCAGTCGATGTACATGTATATCAGAGAATATAGTGCTTACAGATGATCTACTTAATCATTATTTGCAATGCGTTCGCCGTGAGCACGCTCAAATCGGAGGGTCGGTATATGATTATACCGACTATATATCTGTGGAGACTGTTCGCAAATACTGCAGTAAAAAGTTTCCACTTTCTCATTTTGAGTTCAAGTCAGGTGTCTTTCGATCTTTGCTTGATACGTATAACAAATATAGCAATGTTCAGCCGAATGATCACGTGAAAATCGAGTTGATTCACCCTTCTTTGGAAATGCCGATAGCGATGGATTTTAGGCTATGCAATGAAATTACGCCTGACAAAATTTTAGAATCAGTGGGAAAAGTCATTCAGTCAAATACTGATTGTAGGTTATCAGAGGGTTTTGAATTTCGCGTTTTTCGTGTAGAGGACTACATCTCAGGTAGGCAAAATGATACTCTTCTAGGTGCGATCAATTCTAGACATTTAAATTTATTTAATTTACATTCATCTGATTTAGATGCATATTAAAAAATATATTATACCCATATGCGCCGAATATCCATTCTGTTTCGCTGCAAGAATATTTTCAGGAATAAAATTTATTGAGAAAATGAACAAATTAATCTCTACACGTGAATGGAATAATTTGATACGTAATGAAACATATTTGACGCATATGGCGTGTGAATATCATACAGCTTGTAGTATTCCTGAACGCGAAATTAATAGTACTGATTGGAACAAATTTCAGGAACATTTTCGCAATCAATTTTCTATTCAAGTCTACTCAGAGTCAACGCATGAACGCCTATTCGGTAGCGCTTTCCCGAGTTTACCGTTCCTAAATCTTATGCATTCAGAACGTGATAATCATATATCGTTAATCACGTCTATGTCCGCATTTCTTTTGGTACGTAATTACTGTACGCGGTGTAATGCAACATACGATCATGATCACTCATGCGCTGCGCGCTGTCGTAGTTGTCAGACACCTTATTCTGATAAAGGATCTTGTACTTCTACAGACACTATGCATAAGATAATGTGTACTGATTATCATCGTAAGTTTAATAACCAACAACGCATGGCGAACCACCTCTCTAATGGGACCTGCGAAATTTTTGCAAGCATTCGGGTGTGAATATGCACCTGTAATACATATTCTATTGAATATTTTGAAACTAATTTGACTGGGTACTGTTACTGCCATCAAAATATTCAACATATTAGCTGCATAATTACCATAAAATATAGATTCTGCGAATTAAAGTTTCAAAGTATATAAATCGATCCAAACACACGCAAAGCATGGGCGGAACTTAGCTAGAAATGGGTGGGGCATAGCTCAATGTAGATTTTTCAATTCCCACATTAATATAATATCTGGTGTTCATGTTCAAAACAAGGATGAGGTCAGCTTTAGCAGTTGGTCTCTATGACAGCAACAGCGTCCACAAATGCCATTTTCAAATTAAACATATTTTTGTATATCACAGACTTGCTCTCTATAAGAATTGCAACTTGCAGCAAAAAGCCTTTCAGCAATATCGTTTACAAAATATATAATCAACTTAATTCTATATACGGTCTAGAAATATCTCTGTATAAATGCAACAATTGGATCGGGCGAGGTAAGCTCTTTCAGCAGGTTAGATCAGATAACGCTGGCTCTGGTGCTGCGTTGACTTAGGCCGTGTTCTCACTAGACTCACTAGAGACTTAATCCGGAATAACGCCATACTGTAGTATGGCGTTATTCTGGATTAAGTCTCTATTGAGAACACGGCCTTAAATTGACCTATAAATTGTTTTAGAAATTTTCAATAGCCACCCTGTATGTATATAGGTCTAAGGGATCCCATAGATCAACGTCACAACGTGTTCCATTTGTTACATTACACGTTAGAGGTCACGTCGCCAAAACGTAATTGGGATGGGCATGATTTTTCCTGAAAAAAAGAGACTATTATATTATCGAAATAAAACAAGTTGCCTATTTTCCTCTATGGTACCGGAAAGGAATATCTATTGTTTTATGGTGATTCGCGTACAACAGGCATTTTGGATCTCCTTTAAACATAGCGTCAAATCAAATCAAATTCTTGGTTATAGAATTCATGACTAACATGAGACCACCAGGCCAATGATGAGCCCAGCTATAGATCTGCAAGGGCATGCCACCGGGCGTGCAACAATACATACGCATAGGAATATGCGTATTATCTTATACAAACCGGTATTGTGTACCTGGCCGGCCATGATCGCATTAAGATCGTTTCACTAAGGCCGTTTTCTCACTAGAGACTTAACCAGCGTAACGCAATATTGAGGTGTGGCGTTATTCCTGATTAACTTTCCAGTGAGAACACGGCCTAAGTCTAATAAATACTGTTTTAAAGAGCTTATTTGTCACAGATCCTGTTGACACAATATAGCTTGTTTTCTTAGAAACTATGATCACCATTATCATTCTTGATAAATGATATTTAAAAGTGTTTTTATTTGAGAAACAAGGAGATAACCGTTTGACACGTCCTGACGTTACCTTGAGAAATGTCCATTTGCAGACCAAAAGGAACATTATCACCGATATCTATTGTTTTATAGTGATTAGCGTACAACAGGCATTTTGGATCTCCCTTAAATATAGCGTCAAATCAAATCAAATTCTTGGTTCCAGTGGTAAAATTTAAAAAAGTATCGTCTGTCGGTCTACAAATGGGCACTTTTAATAAGAAAAAATGAGTGTAAAAGCAAATTTAAGGGTTAAAGGTGCATATTCATAGCAGAATGGTTAAAAATAAAATTACATACTTTTAGATGCTTAAATTGTGTGCCTAGTCGTAATGAAACGAAATAAATCTTAGGATATGATGATTTCATTATGTATAAATTAATCTAGTTTTTTAAGTTGTCAAATTGTATTAGAGGCATAGGTCCCTAATTCAAACTCACAACTAAACCTACGAAATGTATTTATATGGAATGAAATCAACATATGTTAACATGTATTTCGTTTCATAACAGTGAGGCACACAATTTAAGCCTCTAAATGTATATAATTTCAACAATTTTATTTTCAAGCTTTTTGGTGTGAATATGCACCTTTAAGGGGCTACATGAAAACTCATCCCATATGTTACTACCTACTCATGAGATTTTGACACGCATGAACTATGCATGGTGTTTTACATTTCTACCATGCTGCCATTCGATGGTGTTCCTGCTTTAAAGAGATGCTAATCTCATCTCAAATGTTGTATTGTACCGATAGATTATGGTTTATAGATTCCATATCATTCATATCCTGTCACATTCCCTTATACATACCACAATTATCTGCTTTGTAATATCGCGTACATGTTGAACAGTGATCGCCACCATTTTCTCTCCTCAAGCGATAGTGTGTGATGTCATGTAAGTGCCAATGCACTACATTCTTTATTATCTGCTACTCATCCCGTTGAAAATGTTGAAACTAATTTGACTAGACGTTGTTACTGCTTATGGCAGCAACAACTTTCAGTCAAATTAGTTTCAAAATATTCAACAGCTTACCTGTATGATTGCTTCTATACAACGTTGCCAAACTATAGCTGGCACCTCTATGACTGAGTGTGTATATACAGTGGCAGACACGCTAGACCTTTTCTGATTGGTTGAAAAGTAAACCATGACAGCCATCCTAGGCTGTAGAAATGCATCGACAGTTAGCTACTAAAGCCTGAATATCTGTCCTTGTCGGCATGATAAAAAGATCAGGGATGGATTATGGGTGGCAAATGCTATCAACTTAATCGTTAGTATAAGATAAGGTGAGATTGCATTTAATAGCTAAATGTTCATACATTTCATTATTACATAATCCATTGATTAACATTAACAAGGACAACAATATATTGCAGACCATCGCCCTCCAGTAATTGTCACGTTGTACAAAGCCTTCTGATTTTTCTCCGGATGTTGTCAGATTTTCCGGATTCTTTTTGGATTGTGCGAACTGTTGTGGAATCCTAATGTATCACAACACCGTTTCTTGTGTTAAAATCTGAGCCAACTCAGTCTAATAGTTTCCGAGATATTCATAGATCCAGAATTTGATCCGATCCGGATCCTGGTTCTTTAATCCGGATCACGGCCAAAGTTGGGAAATTTTCCACCATACAAGTTCCTTTGTTGTGTTAAAATTTGACCCAAATCGGATCTGTAGATTTTAGCTCGACTTTACGAGCTAAAACGAGCTATCGTGATACCCTGCATGTTGTCTGGCGGCAATGGCGGCGGCGGTGGTGGTGGCGTTGGATTTGTCGTCGTCGGCGTCCAATTTGCGCTTGGCTAAACCTTTTATGTATATATCAGGTTTGGTTAATCATACTAGCCCAAACTTGGACACGTGCTTCCTTATATATGACACGACATTGCACAATGACCTTGAGTTCAAAAGTTCACCACTCAAGGTAACTGTGACCTTGGTAAAAAGCTAGCTTTTCAACATTAACATTTTCCGTTTAGCTCAACTTAACAGTTTATGTCTCATCTTTGGCTAAGTATACAGGACGCAAACTTGGACACATGCTTCTTTATAATGATACAGCATCACACAATGCCGTTGGGTCAAAAGGTTAAAAGGCAAGGTCATTGTAACATGTGTAAAATCTTTGTTTTTTCAACATTAACATTTTGAGTTTGACTCAACATAGCAGGTCAAATCTCAAATTTGGTTAACCATACCGTACTCAAACTTGGATATATGCTTCCGTATAATGAGAGGGCATTACCTAACGACCCTGGAGTAAAAAAGGTCAAGGTTTAATATTAACATTTTTCATTTAGCTCAACGTAGTACTTCATATTTGATCATTGACTAAGCATACTGCACCCAACCTTGGGCAGGTACGTGCTTATAAATGGAGGGTATCATAACATGCTGTTGGAGTTAAACGGGAAAAGGTCAAGGTTATTGTGACATTGGCAAAGATTTGGGAGTTTTCATTTATAATTGCAAAACATGTAAATGATTGCGTCAGGAATTGTATAATACCATAATCTATTAACACAATACAATATTTGAAATGAGGATAGGACACCTTTAAGAAATGTCATTAACTCTTTCATGACGAAGCCGGCCGGAACCGACCTCTGCCGTGGCCTTGAGGAATGTCCATTTGCAGGACAAGAGAAAATTATTTTTTAACTTACTACTGGAATGAATGGCTCGATGACTGAGCCAGTCATTCCTGTGGTAAATTAAAAAAAACCAATCTTCCATTTGTATATAAATGAACATTCAGCCAGCAAATATTTTGATATTTCGAGCAAATTTGGCCATTAAAATTAAAGACGAACCGCGACCGATTAATTATAAACAGGACCTACAATGATTATTAACTACTGTACCCACCCCTGCATGATTCGAAAAGAACAAACAACATCTACAAGATGTCGGATTATCCACGCGTAAATTTGAAAGCCTAAAAAGAAAGTGACGGCATCAGCATCCCATTGACCATTTAGGAATCCAAACACCAGACCACGTTCGCCAATGAAAACAACACAGTCCTTTAAGTCAAGTCTCTGATGCTACACGTTAATAAGGATGTTAATTAGCGATAGTATTTTCTTATTCTGAAGATCATTTAGCAGTTCGACAATCGTAAACCAGACACGGCAAATTATTTATTCCGAAAGTAATGTTCGGGTGCATATTTTGAAACTAACGCCACTCAGTGGCGGCGAGGCTACTGCCAGCTCATGGCAGCACCATCTCCCAGTCAAATTAGTTATAAAAGTACAACATATTGTGTATTAAATTCTACACTCATCAAACACATACAGTTCGTACAAGGGTTCTTTCCAGTTTTAGCCATGCCCCGCACATCTCTAGCTATGTTCCACCCACACCTCGCTCGTGTAGGGATCGATCGATCGCTGAACTATATGACTATCAAATTCCAGAAAACTATACACTTGTATACAGGTAAGCCATTGAATATTTTGGAACTAATATGACCGGGCGCTGTTGCCGCCTATGGCAACAACAGCGTCCAGTCAAATTAGTTTTAAAATATTCAACAGCGTGTTTAGTAAATAGTAGAGCCATACAATTCGTACAACGTGTCGGACTATTAAGAGTCAACGACGGATCAAATAGAATAATTTATGACGTAAAGATTATGACGTCATCCTGCACGTCGCTTAACTGATTATGACGTCATATGACGTCAGATGATAGATGGATATTCTGAAAAGGTGAATTTTGTGGCAGACTTAGATTTTCATGACAAAGCTACGTCATTATAATTGTTACGTCAGCTAACCCTTGGCGTATGGGTGCAATCTAAAAATAGAAGCATGGCTTTGTGCCAAGAAAACGCCTCTAATGTAATGAGCAGCCGTATTGTTGCGTCATCACAACGACTAGACTGTTGGACACACTCGACTTCGGAGATTAGACAGGTCAGCACCCAGTCTATCGTTATATAATTCAAACCCATTTGTGACGGAATATTGGCACCTTCATTATTGGCTTGTGTCATTATGATTGTAACGTCAGCTAACACGTGGCATACGTGATTATGACACCATCCGATAATTGGCTGGTCAATCAGGACCTTCCATTAACCCTTACCACTCTGATGTCAATATTCTGTCCTTTACTGTGTCAATAGAAAGAAACCGGTGTACATTTTCCACAAATTTTGGTGAACGATGTTGCTGTCCAGGACAGTAACTTCATCCATCAGACTCGTTGAAAAATAAACACAAGCTGATTTTTCTTTTTATTTGAATTTTTTTAATTTTGACGAAAGAGTCGTAATGGTTAAAACATAATGTGTACCCTGTTTCAGATGCACTTCTCAGAAATACTGACTTCGCACTACCCACAGCTGTGGACATTTGCAATATTCGCACGTATCACTCTCATCCGTATCAAGAGCAGGTATGTATATTTTATATTTGTATATAACAAGTTAATTGCCTATACCATACACCTCAGGGAATCCCGGAGATTGCCATTTTGAGATAATTAGACGAGTATAACCTGCTGAATATTTCGAGACGAATTTGACAGAAAGTTGTTGCTGCCATAGTACCAGTGTCCAGTCAAATTAGTCTCAATATATTCAACAGAATTGTATTGTAGCCTAATTGATGTTTCGTTTCTGGTGTTGGGGGCTCATAGCACAAATTGGATGCACGTTATAGCAGCCTATATATCTTTTTATTGACTTCCAAATAGTATTTTTAGGATGTGTAGAATTCTGTTTTAATAGAGGGATACATTTTATGGATTTGGATGAGCTGGTCTGATCAACCAACTCCGACGCATTCATAAGGTAAGGACGTCGGAGAAGTGAGAAGTATTCTGGGTGCAGCAGGGTACTACAAGTCCTATGTGCAGAATTGTGCAGAGATAGCTCGTCCATCGGTAGACTTGACGAAGACACACAAGAGATTCGAGTGGGCCAAAGAAGAGCAGATAGCGTTCAACAAGCTGAAGTGTATGCTATGCAGCGAAACAGTCTTGATGTACCCGAACCTGAACACGCCGTACCGTTTGTACACAGATGCTTCCAGCTATGCTGTTGGAGCAATCCTTGTCCAGGAGGATGATCGATGCGTAGAACATGTTTTGCAGTACGTCAGCGCCACTTTGGAAGATAGTCAGCTGAATTGGCCAGTAATTGAAAAAGAAGCATGTGTGGTTGTTTATGCTTTAAAGGCGTTACGCCCATACCTTTTTGGTTCACAGTTTATGCTGACCATAAACCTCTGAAGAGTCTGTTTGTCGGTTAAGTACGAAACACCAAGGTGCAGAGGTGGACAGTGTTGATTTCTGTGTATGGCTGCAACATTGAGTATATCCAGGGCTCCAAGAACATTCATGCAGACATGCTGTCATGGTTACAATGTCCCAAATAATCCCTAATGGAGTGGTGAATTCCACTGTCACCCCATTAGCTCTAGATGCCGAGTATCCGCGAGTCATTCTTCCGATCAGATTCCGGAAACGAGTACTCGAGAAAGCGGATGAGCGAGCTTGTCACCAAGGTCTGCAGAAAATCTGAATCTGATTAGAGATTCATTTGTGCGGTCGACGTTATCATGGTGTTAGATATCTGTCTTGTGTGTCAAGTTAACTGAGCTGTTACGACAAGACACACTTATACGCCTATGCCTATGGCTAAGTACCCTAGTCAACAGATCGGTATGGACTTGATAGGACCGCTGATCGAGTCCACGAGAGGTAACGTTTATATCTTGAACATCGTAGATCATTGTTCCGCATGGACTGAGGCTTATCCGATTCCAGTGAAGACAGCAGCCAATGTGGAAGAGAAATACTTTAATGAGTATGTTGCACAACATGGTGTGCCAGAACTCCTGATTACCGACCAGGGTAAGGAATTCTATGCCAGAAGTATAGAAGCTAGGTACAAGCGTATGGTATCGACCATCGATGTGCGAGTCCATATCATCTGCAGATGAATGGATGCACTGAATGCTTTACCATACTCTGAAGGAGGTAATACAGAGAGACATTACTAACGATTCCAGAGCATGAGACAATGAGCTAGGTGCTGCGCTGACTGTGCATCACAACACTCGCCATGCAACTACCAGTTGCAGCCTTTCTATTTGAGTTATGGTAGATGTGGTAGACTCCGGATGGTGATTCCGATCGACAAGTTACAAGATCTGGATAATCGATTGAGACGCCTTAACAACGCTTTATTCTGGGCTCGTGCCGATACTGAGAAGTCGAGGAAACACCATCATGCGCAGATCGACTGGAGGTTGAATGCTGTGGAATTCACGGTTGGTGACTTGGTAGCGGCTAAGGCCAAGGAGCGCATGAAGCTGACGATGAGCAGCGACCCTGAGTACAAAATATTTAAGTTCACCATCAGCAAACTGGCAAGGTCCGAGTGCTAAATATTTCGAAATTGCACATTGTTGATCCAGAGATGTGCTGGGATGGATTACGACCACGGCCAATATACGTAATCCAGCGAAAGGTACTCACTTGAGAGAGTCAGCATGTGAAGGTTGCGATGATACTGAAGGAAATGACGAGCCCTGAAGTAGATTCAAGTCCACAGAAAGAACTGATTTCATCAATGAATCGAAAACCTGAGACACCGATGGAGGTAGTTCATGAGACAGAAGATGAAGCAGTGGAAGAGAAAAATCAGGAGATGACGGATGAACAACCCGATGAGAATGAGACAGTGATGGGAGCTGATGCGAAGCTATGTTTGGCATGACATCATCAGGCCGGTACAACCTGTGCAAGCACAGATTGCATCCGATGCATCCGTCAACTAAGAGCAAGTACTCAAGAATCAGTGCTTTTGAATGGTCGAAGAGCGATGAGCAATTTATTCATTATATAAGTGCTATTTGCGATGATAGGAATCATTATTCACGTTTTTCTTGAACGAAACTAATCTCTTGTTAGCTATAAAGCTGTTATCAATTCGTGAATTAATTTCATTATGTTTAAACTTAGATTTCTTGTTGTAATTGTGTTTATGGTTAGAGTAAATTGTGTGGACATTAGCAATAATATGGAAAAGATTCAGAATGGTGTATTAATCACTAGGCGCCTTTCGATTTCCATTATTCGATCTGAATGGGCGATTATAATGTCCATTGCCACACCAATATTACCTTCCGGTTATCAAGGTCAGGTAGATTTAATACGATGTGGTATCGTGTTATCTCATGATAAGAAGATACTATCCGACCATGACTTGAAGAGTTTATTATGAAGATTTACTGTTGTGGAAAGTATAACCTCCGAGAAGTCTATTACAAGCGCAACTTCGTTAACGCGGAAACGATATGGACTTCTAAATTTTGTAGGCGACATAGCTTCTACTTTGTTTGGAGTAGCCACGTTTGGAGGCAGTGAAGCTATGAAAGGTATGGTGAAGAAATCAATGTTGAAACGTAAAAAGCTAGTACATTACATTAATTAGTTAGCGACACACGTTAAACATGCTGATGTCGAAATTGATGTTAACCGAGTTAGGATAAATGACTTAATTGGTGTTTTGATGAATTTATCGACCGTTGCAAATGTTTTCGTTTGAAATCAAATGATGTGGAGACGATATATGTTCACACTCATCCGAATTGGACAAGCGGTTAATGCAATTGAAGGCGTACCCTTTGCATACCGTCGAGTGTTAATGCCTTTTCAATGAAGATCAGCTTCTCTTGAACTTGGAAGATTGACTGAGGAATTATTTAGCCCTTCTGATTTGACTGATGTTGGTCGTCAGATTGATGAAGGCGTTAAACCTATCAAACCGTATCAATGGTTTTATGGAAACATTATTGTTTATTGACGCTGGGGTGATCTGGAAAATCTTCCTTTTATGGCTACTTTACCACTTATTGATGGAGGGAATTATGTACAACATGGCATGCATTCATGGCCGGTACCGTTATATGAACTTGGACACTATATTCAGGTAGTCTTGTCCAGAGTGAGTAAAGGTCTGGATACATGAACAGGGATGGTATTTCGTTCCAACCAAATGCCGAGGGAATGAACTCAGAATTTGTTAACGCAATTTGCAGGTTGATTCGAGCCATATTCCATGCATTGTTCTTCTGCTAATGAATACGGCTGATCCAAAGTCCAAGATCAAGTTGTCACAATCCAATGATACTTCTAGTAAATTGTTTAAAGGAGAATTTACTGGAGTCTTCTTCTTTTCGATCGCTGGTATCACACTTGGAGAGCCGTTCTCAATATATTTACTGGAGTGATATTACAGACTCTTGGTGAGAAGATGACAGCCCATTGTGATCGCAGAGTGACAGAAGTATATGTGTTATAGAATGGTGTATATGTGCCACTATTCAGTGAAGTGTACTTATAGTGGTGAAGTGTGGTGCTTTCATTCAATCAAAGCTTACGAGCCTCGGTATGAAATGGTCAACCCTATATTGAACATGTCCAAGGATGGACATAGCTGATATTCTGAGACAAACTTCTATTGTGAAAAGTTCGAAGATGGAGAAATGGCACCATTTGCAGAAAGGAAAATATGTACCTCTAGCACCAATATCTGAATTGGATGTAGACATGACAATTTTCGATCTTATAGGTACTAGAGCAACCATCATATATGCTGATCAGCATTCATAATAATGGCAATTATTATACTGGTAATGTATAAATGTAATTTATATTCAAAGATGAGGAGTTATTGCACCAGGGGTCAGGCCAAGGAGATGTCTGGACTAAAGCAATTCTTGCCGCGCAGATCATTTCGGAAGGCTAGCACTGAATGACCTGCCAATGAACCTAATGGAGCAGGCCATTCTTCCCGTGACGAAGACGTCATATCACCTACGGTTCTATCGAGGATAGGATTGCAGATTCCGGATGTCTCATTTGTCTCGCACTACTGAGATCATCACTGTTTATCACATGTGAGTTGTCTTTGTAGTACTCGTACCCGCCGAATGGTGAGTGGGCATCGGGGAAGGTATAGTTAAACTGAAGGTTGATGTAAATAGTAGGTAGTCGAATGCAGATGGGTAGATGTGTTCTATCATGGATGTGGTATACATTTACGATACATTCAATTACGCGTAAATCTATTCTGTAGTAGAGTAAAGGCAGCAGCATGTGAAATTGTAATTGTTCATCTTGTTATGCTCAGACAAATAGCATCAGTCGAGCATGTCATCATTTATGCACTGTTTATCGTTTACTGTTGTATGATAAGACTGTACAAATTATGGCCGGATGGCATTACTTACTGATTCTGTATCGTATTTACTGTTTATTTACTGTTTATGCTGTGGCAAGATATCATAGTCATATATAATTACGAATATTCAAGTTATACTTATTGATATCAAAATCGTACAGTCACTGCTTATTTATTTGTCGTTTTATCCGTATGTGTATTATATTCTCTGTGGTTAATATCCTGTCTAGTTGACAGGCAGATCTCCGAGCAGGATGCATGAAAGGAATGTAGAGTGAGTGACCGTATGGTGGACAGAGATATGCTGTTTGCTGTAGATGGAGCACAGCGAGTTAAGTGACCGTGTTATCATGACAACCCGATCAATTAACTTCGGCTGAGGGGCATATGTGGATTTGGATGAGCTAATCTGATCAACCAACTCTGATGCATTCATTTATGGCCTGATAATAGTTAACCTTTGTGCACGTGAAATCTCGAGGTGACTAGCCCCTTGTCAAGGCTCCTAAAAATCCACCTGCTTGTAGCAATTTTCTTTTACATGCGTATGGCACTCCGTGACTAGTCAGCGTACACATTTTCCCTTTATATTTAATCAGCTGCTTGTATCATGATTTAGTGAGATGAACATTCTCACGTAATACGTTTAGACATGATTCACATAGTACATCCACCAATTCGTTCGAACACTGTTTGATTACATCATTTCTGATTGAAGGCTTTACTTTAGCCAAATATTGCAGCATACGCAAATGGCGTTCCATTTTACGTGATGCCATTTTTCTTAGGTATGTAAACATAGCAGCCCCCCCCCCCCATCCGGATGAACAGATGAACGTAGTAGTCTGATATTGTCAGGTGTCGTCTATTTCAAATCTAGGAGTAGATATGAGTGAGGTTCGCGTGTAGCGTCCTTATATGATTTGATCACATACTTTGTATTGCCTGGGTACATCTGATTAGATAAAGAACGAATAGTTGATGAATCATGGGGATTCATAAACAATACCATGTAGTGACAGTTAACTGATAAGTCACGTTGATTCCATGACTTGTGAAAAAGATTTTGTGCGACAAATATTACGCTACAATTGGTTCTCATGGTGAGAACGTTTTGTAAATAGGTCAGCCACTTCCTCGTCGCATTTATTCATCAAATCGTCGAGTACCACCAATGTTCTGCAACTTCTGTCTAGTTCAACATTCACACCCTTTTTAAATTCAACTTCTTTCGCCAAATCATTATACCCGTCTTGCCACGCACCGTAGCAGTACACAATCCTCTGTGGAGGGGGAGTAATGCCGTATGGATCTCTTATTAGTGCTTTTAACATCTCAGTTTTACCGCACTGCGTCGGTCCACAGACAATCATAGTAAATGGGTGATATAACGCCATATTGCAGTCAACTGATGTTGCCATTGCGTCGGCACATGCACGTCCACGTATTACTAAGGAGGTATACGCTCATGCGTATATATATATACCTTAGTCATACGTGAACGTGCGTGAACCTTCACTATGGTAACACTATGATGTAATATGTAGTTACTCTTCTCTGAATACTTTATCAATGCTTACTGGTTAGCGAGCACTAAGAATATAATTGTGACGTCAGATACTTGAGACGTAACTTAGGAGAAATGCTATAAACATTTAAGAATATGATTGTGAAGTCAGGTACTCGAGACGTAACTTAGGAGAAGTGCTATGATTGTGACGTCAGATACTCGAGATGTGAGTTAGGAGAAATGCTATGATTGTGACATCAGATAGTCGAGACCTTCTTCGGAAATGCTATGAGCATTTAACTGTATGATGATGACATCAGATACTTGCGCGACGAAGAAGAACAAATCCATGACATCTTTAAATAGTTACAAAATAAACCCAATAGTCAGTGAATATTTTACCATGAAATTGAACAAAACCGTATAACGGCGTTTTATTTAAGTATGTTGAGGTACATAATGAAATGCGCTATTCATCATCAGCGTTACTCTAGCAATCATTCACATGGACAGAGAGAGAGAGAGAGAGAGAGAGAGAGAGAGAGAGAGAGAGAGAGAGAGAGAGAGAGAGAGAGAGAGAGCAAGGTGATAGCACTGAACAAGTGATTTCCGATTTTAAAACTATTTTATTAATACTGACATCAATAATACATATCGTTACAAAGATACAATTATACGAAATAAAAACAAATACAACATATTTTCCAAAGCTACGATTGACGAAATAAAACAATTAATTATGTTATTTTTTTTAATATATGTATATGATTTTATTAAAAATTATCTATGTTTTAAAGTTTAAAACCCGGTTAATTTTAAATAAAACTAAATAAATTAATACGCACATAGAGAAAGTATTAATTATAGTTATGGCGACAACATCTGTTTTTCATATATTACATCCACAATGTACCTATACCATTCCGTCATACACATGTGGTACAGATCAGTACAATGTTCATATATATCGTAATGGCAGGCTAGTTGAACACAATATTCGGCTTCGTCCATTTCTAATAATGCTGCCTCATTATACAGTTCAAAATTGTCAAATAGATTACGGTCAACATCAATCCCTAAACAAGAATGTTCACGTTGACTCGGATGATTTACTAGACAACCATAACAATCTCGCACAACCAACGAATGTATCTTTTGACACAGCATGAATGCGAATAATTTCTGGCTAATCTTTTGCACATGATCTGTAGGACAATAATGGTGTGGCTGACACATAGTCTTACAATAATGGCACACTTTGTCGGTATCATCATCGACGAGATTTAGTTCATCATCGCTTAAAAACTCATCGAGGTATATGGCGTCCGTAGTAAGCGTGGCGTGATTAGACATCTCTGCGGAATCACTAGTGGATGGAATGTCACTCATGTTCTCGCTTTTTCTTTATCACGCCGTAAAGGCACTGAGGTATCGGGCTAAACAATACGTCACCGCTCAAGTCAGGAGGCACATAAAAGTTAGGCAATGCTGCCAGCAAATTTCTTTTTCAATAATTCCCCCTCGTTGTCTTGCAGGTATACACCGCTAGGTGTGGGGCGTGGTTCTGCGTCAGACCAGAAAAGATAGCATATGTCAATACACGGAAATTTGTCATAGATAGAAATGCGAACAGAATTGTCCAAAGAATATGTAAATAGTACACCTTCTTTTTTTGCGCGCACGTTTTACCGTGTCTTCAAGATCAGGTATGATTTGTAACAGCTGTTTAAACGCTACTACACTGAGATATAAACCACGTTTAGTAGGATAACCATCAGGATGAGCCTGTCATAGATCGATACACCACTTTTCACCAAAACGTACTGTTCGTGCTTTACAGGAATTACCAAGATCGCACCAAAACGCCGAGCGATTTAAATATTTAAAACAATGATCAGAAGACATCGTGGAGAACGAATAATCATAGCGTGAAACTGATGCCTTTATATATCATTAGTAACAATAACGGTCATCCGCACACGGTTTGAACACCATCTGGTGAAAATACCATGCACACAATGGCGTACAGAAGAACACGTGTGTTACAATGACGTACATATACGAGCTTAATTTGAATGTATGGCGCGCGTTTGTTTGATCAATAACGATCGTATTCACGTGGGTCGAACACTGTCTTCTACCATCCAATGCACACTTTATGAGCAATAACACGTACAACCAACTTGTAACCATTACACGACTGAGAGTACACTAAAGTCAATGTGTATTATCGCTGGATGCGCAAAATATTTTGAAAACTATCCGACTGTAAGTTCATGGTGGATGCCAACAACTTTCAGTCAAAATATTTTTGCAGTAATATAAGACTTGAAATGCGTGCAATAACTAAGCGTAAGTTATGAATGAGAAAGACATCGATTAATGTAACTTCGTAACAATAATACGCAAACCCAATGCACTATGTCTATCCCATATTTGGTTAATAAACCCTTGCTAATTTCAGACATGAGTATAATTCTTCCCGCATTAATTATGCCATCTCTTAAAGTGAACTGCATGCTCCTCATAAACAATGCACGCATCTTATCCTTATCAGCGTTACACAAACTAGCAATATTTGCTATCATAGTGCGGGCAGCTAGTGCGGCTTCATTGGACATGTGTGGCACTGACATTGTTTACGTACTTACCGATAAAGTGCAATGTTACTATTTTTATTTATATTATGCTAGTGTAACCATATGGTACTGATGATAAATCTCCCAGTTTCAAAATTCGTTTTATAAAGATGGGTCTGAAAATCTTACTGCTATTTACTGAATGAATTCTAAAATGATCAGTGCGCATGATATTAGATGGGTAGCTTAATAGTACGCTATTACTATCCGTAATTCCACCCCTGTTTATAATTTGCTCAATGTATTTTTTCATTGTATCAAAATTAACTTGTTTTGATTGTTCAGTACCCAGTGTTAAACCTTTAACCTTCGTTACCTGTTTAACGATCGATGGATCATCACGAAGCTTCATTTCATAACTATAGTTTTTTGACAGAGTGCGCAATAACTCGTTAATTCGTAATCGGAGGGGATTTCACTCGTCCAAGAACCTAGATACCCGCTTCGTTCTTGAATGGTCGGCTCACCTTCCTGGGTACTAAATACCACAGAATCCGTATCGTGATAGGCTACGTGGCGTCCGAGTAAGGACAAGACTTCGTACAGTTTTATTCGGCCATAAGCTGTCACAAAAGATGCAAGAATACAGTTGGTATTTAATGGTGACTGAACATACTCATCATGGCCGAATAGGCAGCCATTAGAAGACTATTGTTCAGGAATGTAATAGTGCCTACAGTTTTACTTTGATCATTCAGAAGGGAGAGAAGACCTTTACGTGATGATATCATGCTATTCTTTTTATGATCACGAAGAGAAAATCGTCCCCACAAATATTCAGACCGGATTTAGCAACATAGCGCAAACCCGGGTTATTCAATATTTTGGCAGGGTCGAGTTGTATTCCTTCATGTTTATAATAGTCAGCCACATAATTTGCCTTTTCACTCTCACTACCGACACAATTAGGATAACCGCTACTTTCCTGTTTAATTTTCAAAAAACGGTTAATGTATTCTGAAAATAACCCATTGTCGCCATGCAGCTCATATTGCGATGAGGCGTGATAATGCCATACGTCATACATTTTTTTAATGACATAACCGTTGCGTATAGCTAGCTGTAACTCTGGAGTAGTCCATGTTTCGCATAAACTGCGCTGTTCTTCTGTATATTCGCATACAGAAGATTGTTCATTTTTTGTACATTCGGCGCATAGTACAAACATGAGGCATGAATCTTTTCTAGCAGGTAGCACGGGAAAGTATAAATCACGAGGTGGAAGAACTTTGCATTTAATAAGACCAAAGAAGTCATGCACCGTCTTATCACTCAAGTTATCACCTCTTAGTACTGTATATGACCCTTATGGAAAACAGCTTTGTTTCATCACTGAAGGATACATGGAAACACAGTCTAAATATTCGAGCGTGGTGTGCTTATCCGCTTCCATAAATAAACGAATTGTGGATGTACGTCCGCCGAATAGTGCTTCACGTGGTGATATTGGGTGGACTAAGTCCAATTCGGTGATAAAATCATTTAGCGCAGAGGAATCAGCGACTTGTTTCTTAAAGTCGTATTCCCACATAATTCTCACCATATATCTGTGTGAAATTAGGAAATGCGGCATTGAAGTGCAGAATATGCTTCTTCATATGTCTTTTCACCATATCGTGTATATGTCGTATCGCGCTTATCACCGCAACAAGCAGACTCATGTCCGTGGAATTTACAACCTAAAAACTCGAAAATAATATTTTCAGATACATCAATTACATCTACATAATGTCCACATATTTTCTGTTCATCACCATTTGGCACATGCACGATTTGGCGACCCTCGGATTGACTGACCCATTCCATCCATTTTGCGAAATCAGAGAAATCAGGTAAAGTCTGCACACTCTCAGGTCGAAGCCATAAAGCGCGATAGGCCGCATTACATGCCCCCGCTAGCATTATCACAAATGGATTTTGGCCGTCCATTGATTCAGAAAATAAAGTCTTAAATCTAGACATGTCTAACCATAAGACAGTAACGTCATCATTACAATATTCAATGAGATTTTTTTATCAAGATCGTAGTGCTTGTGTCTAGATATCTGGTCATTGTACCAGCGATCAAATTCAATTAATTAATTCGCATTCATATTTTGTGGACAGAATATCTCCCTCTCGGGAAAGTGAATTACTGTACCCCAATACTGAGGTGTGCTGAGCTGATGGGGAAATGTCCCCTTACGAACAGGAAGAGTAAAAGCATCGCCCACCGTACGTAATGAAAGGGGGAAAATGTTAATGGAATCGATAATCCGAATAGTACCTACGTCAAATGAGAGAACTGAACGACCACGCATTAAAATATTTGAAGGTTTAAGATGCAGGTTAGCGGTTTTGCAAATGCATTGAAGGAGTAAAAGAGAATTATAGGCACGTGCGTTTTGAGCGATCACCAAGTAGTCACAGAAAACATATTTTCCAGTGATTTTTTACCGACACACGCAACCTTAGCACGTGTCAACCAGCTAACAACCTGATCCACTACATCTAGCCCGTGAAAGCGAACATATCCAAAATTCATACCTCGATGACTTGTAGAGCAATCGTCTTCATGTGGTTGCTCGAAGCACGCATCACAACATATGTTGGCTACCACGAGATTGGCTTTATGCTCAGCAAGAATATTAGTATTGCTACTGTCGCTAGGCGATAAATAGTTTTCTGTATCATAAATGATGTACTTTTGAAAATCTTCGTAACTACAATTGTCAGCATTCGTATGCATAGAGCGTGCATGGGATAATGACAAAATAGGTTCTTCAATTACTTTATGATAATACGTATGATTTTCAGAAATGACATACTTTTCTTTACGTATGCGACTGAAACAGTGGGAACATGCCTTCACCATTTCACAGGTCCCATTAGAGAGGTGATTCGCCATACATTGACGGTTATAAAACTTACGATGACAATCATTACACATTATCTTATGCATAGCTTCTGTAGAAGCACAAGATCCTTTATCAGAATAAGGTGTCTGCCAACTACGACACCGTGCAGCGCATGAGTGATCACGATCGTATGACGCATTACACCATGTACAGTAATTACGCACCATAAGAAATGCGGCCATAGATGTGATTAAGGATATATGATTATCACGTTCTGAATGGATAAGAGTTATGCGCGGTAAACTCGGGGAAGCGCTACCGAATAGGCGTTCATGCGTTAACTCGGAGTAGACTGGAATAGAAAATTGATTGCGAAAATGTTCCTGAAATTGTTCCAATCAGTACTATTAATTTCGCGTTCAGGAATACAACAAGCTGTATGGTATTCACACGCTACATGCGTCAAATACGTTTTATTACGTCTCAAATTAGTCCATTCATTTGCAGAGATTAATTTGTTCATTTTCTAATTAGGAAATTGTATTCCTAAAAATATTCCTGCAGCGAAACAGAATGGATATTCGGCACATACGGGTATAATACATATTTTTATATGCATGTCCGCATCTATATCAGATAAATGTAAATTTAATAAATTTAAATGTCTAGAATCGATCGCACCTAAGAGAGTATCATTTCGCCTACCTGAGTTGTAGTCCTCTACACGAAAAACGTTAAATATAAAACCCTCTGATAACCTACAATCAGTATTTGACTGAATGACTTTTTCCACTTATTCTAAAATTATGTCAGGCATAATTTCATTCCAAATCCTAAAATCCAGGGCTATCGGCATTTCCAAAGAAGGGTGAATCAACTCGATTCTCACGTGATCATTCGGCTGAACATTGCTATATTCACTATTCATATCAAGCAAAAATTGAAAGACGCCTGACACAAACTCAGAATGAGAAAGTGTTGTATCGGCTATAGGACAACTTTTAAAAGATACATTATATTCAGTACCTTCGAGATGAAACTTTTTACTGTGGTATTTGCACACATTCTCCACAGATATATAGTCGGTATAATCAAATACCGACCCTCCGATTTGAGCGTGCTCACGGCGAACGCATTGCAAATAACGATTAAGTAGATCATCTGTAAGCACTATATTCTCTGATATACATGTACATCGACTGATTTCATCAGCGATGAGACTAATTTCATCTGCCGAATGAGTTGCACGCGTGTCAATACGAGTTTGATGAGTAGGAACATTGATGCGATAAGCGGAATCGTTAGGAAGGCATGCTAACTCCAGAGATAAGTCATTAGCAGAAGACACAATACAGTCTGGAACCGGCACGTCGTCACATAAATTTAGGTCAGAATCATTAGGAAGGCATGCTAAATCCAGAGATAGGTCATTAGCAGAACGCATAATACAGTCAGGAACTGGCCCATTGTCACATAAATTTAGGTCGGAATCATTAGGAAGGCATACTAAATCCAAAGATAGGTCATTAGATGAAGGCACAATATAGTCAAGAAGGGATGCAACGTCAAATAAATTTACATTGTAATCATTAAGAAGCTATGCTAAATCCTGAGATAGGTCATTAGCAAAAGGCGAAATACAGTCTGGAACTGGTGCAACGTCAATTAAATTTAGATCGTGTCCATCACGTACATCGGTCGAATAATTAGGATCAATTGCATCACAATCGTTATGAGGATAATTGAAAAATGATGATGGTACAGTACTCAGATCAGGAATAGATAGTTCAGTTCTCGTATGATCGGTAGAAGCAGGTTGTGCAGGTATGATTACATCATAATCATATAAATGATATGGATAATTGAGAACATCAGCATCGGTATTCGTAATAGACAGTTCAGGAATGACTTCGTAGTAATCGGGAACAGAATTAACATCACTATCATTTACATCACGTAATGCAATGTAGCGATGTTGCTCAGATACACGCGTTTGCGGAACTGTAAAGTCGGGTTCATATAACATAGACCCAGATATAAAAGGTTGTCCACATGTTCATCAGGTGATAAGGGTAGATCTATGTTTAATCTAGCGACATCAGAGTCACACATCTGCTGCAAAATCACATTAACCGCCTCTTCCAATTCTTTAATTTCGTCGCTTAAATTATCGGCCATTTTGTTATGTCTTTTACGCACACTTAATCCGAACCTTATTTTAAAATGTAAAATCTACATTCTAAAATGTTTCTTTTAAAAAAGAACAAATATCGACAACGAACTAGACAGGCACGCTCTGCTTAAATACGCACAGAGAACAGCGCCATGCAGAGACCATCTGCCCGCCATACTATTCCTCCTCAGCGTCCTCCTCCTCCTCCTCCTCCTCCTCCTCCTCCTCCTCCACTCCGCTACTCCTCAGCCTCCTCATAGACCTCCCTTATCAGACCACCTCTTAAACTCTATTTTACATCCTATTATCAGTCCACCTCTTAAACTCTATTATTGTTTACCTTACATACCACGGTACCACGGAGGGGCCGTCATACACATGGGGGGGGGGGGGGGCGCCCGCCGCTAAGTTAAAACATAAAATACCCAACTTTTAAGGGTTACAATTTTCAGGACATACAACGCGGTTTTACCATGAATATAATAAATATAGATTCTCAAGTGTGCGAATATAGACTTCATTGTTCTCAAACCTCGAAATCGTGTGGAGCTGGACGCCATTGTTCTCAAAAACGTGTGCAGTCGATCGCCATTGTTCTTCCTTTGTGTGCACGATGCATTCCTGGAAGGTATTTTCCCAAAATACGCTAATGTGGAAAGGTCTATTCACCTTTCTAGAGCATCCATCCATCATCTGACATCGTATGACGTCATAATCAGCTCAGCGCGTGTATGATGGCGTCACAATTATTACGTCACAAAGGGTTGTTATAGACCGTCATCAAATCCCAAACAGTTCGACACGTTGTATTAATTGTATGTCTTTGTAATTCTTTGCTATTTAATAAACATGCTGTTGAATAATTTGAAACTAACTTGACTGGACGCTGCTGATGCATTAGCTTACCTCTGTATATTTTTAGGAAATTGATTAGCAGGTTATTCAGAGATCGATCGACCCCAACACGAGCGAGGTGTGGGTGGGGCTTAGCTAGAGATGGGCGGAGCACAGCTAAAGCCGGAAAGGTCCATTGTGTTCAAAATATTCAACAGCACTTTTTATTTTGTTTGGGAAACATGTTGTTATTTCTGATCTGTACTGTACACTACTCAGACTATCCGAACGAACATACCATTTTAACTATCTTAACCCTCTAACAATCATATCAGCCAAAACGGCTTCTGCAGTGGTTTTGAGAAATGTCCATTTGCAGACCAAAAGAAGACTATTTTTAAAAATTTACTACCGGAATTCCTCGGTCGACAACCGAGCCAGTCATTCCAGTAATACATTTTCAAAAAGAGTCTTCTTTTGGTCTGCAAACGGACATTTTCTATGAGAAAATTTAAATTTTCTTGAATAAATTCGAGGGTTAAAGGGTTACTTATTGTTGCCGTAGGCCATTGTTATATATACAGCAACAGTTTCAGCAACATTGACTGCAATATATGCAACATACTCTTTATTAGTCATAGCGGTGGGGAATTATTTTTAAAAGCGGCCATATATGTAAGCGGTTGATTATTATTAAGCTAATTTGAAGGAAAGTTGCTACTGATTTAGAGAGGGAAAACTTCTAGTCAAATTAGTTTCGAATTAGTCAACCCGTTTGAGTTATATAATTAAATGTGATATGTTACTGGTGCGCTGTGGCTAGACCCATATAGCATGTCTGATAAATGAAACGCAATTAAAAAAACCCACACACATACGTTGCAGTGATTTAATATTATGTTTAGAGCTACCGGTAGACTATTCCCCACCCGCCCGAATGCTGAAGAATAGCATACTGCTAGTTAATTCCCTTAATGTGCCTCATGGACAGTTTACATTTATAATCTCTTAACTAGAGCTGTTGCAAGCCGTTGTTACATTGACGGCAACATTGGCCGCAATATATGAGGCAGCCAATTCGACTCAGCAATACTTATTTTCAAAACCAGCGCGGCAATGGTTTACGATGATTATTGAGGATATGCTTTAGTACTGACAGCTCTCCCTATAGAAACATGCTGTATTGAGCCAGCAAGAAGCTAGCTTATTTGTCTCAAATCAATAGTTTATATTCCAGTGGTACACACATATTTCCGGTCCGATCTGGATCAAATTTGCGCCACATATCAGCAGCTATATTGCCCATCTGATTTTAAATAGGGTTTACTTGAAGCCTTTGGCAATCTTGGGTAGAACACCTCCGCAACAAGGGGCACACATGAACAGTCGCAATTGCGATGTATCCGTCATGGCCGTCGATCCCTCGACCAGACATAGAGCGAAGTAAAAAATTTGAAATCGGCACACGTTATTACTTATGTGTGTGAAATTTCGCGATTAGAATCCATCAAATAAAACAATCAAAACGGATTCCCAAAATTATAGAAATTGATTGGTAGGTCGTGACCAGGTTTATAACGCTTGGCGGTTCTGGAGAAGAAGACTTTTGCGAAAACTAGGTCATCCAACATGGCCGCCGGGTGTCTGGCCAATCAGCCTGTATTGAGCAAACTTGGTTCAAGGCTAGCCGTAGAGAACATAGCTCAAATTTTAATTCTATCCGCACGGTGGTTTTTAGAAAAGTCGATTTCTGAATATCTAAAGAAAATTGCCGAAATCCCAAGATGGCCGCGCCCTAATCAACCGATAGGATTCAGTCATTGTCGAAAACTAGCGCTTATGGGTACCTATCCCTGTGTCACGTTTCGTCTTTCTGACGATATTCAACCTTTTCGACTATTTGAGCGGAATAATAATTCCTCCATTTTGCAGTTTAAAAATAGAATAGCGTTCCAAGGAACGCTAATAACTCAGATCTACACATGCAGATGCCGCTTTTGTGTCGCTAAAAGCGTCTACTGCGCTACGTAATGCCTTCTGAGGCGATCGCAGGTATCAAGAAAAGCTGGTCAAATTAGGTGGGTTTTTTAATATTCCGCAGTTTACCCGAATATTTTTCTGGAAATTGCGATTCAGGGAGTGTCTGGATCTCTCCGAACTCCCGCAAGTCTTGGGGATTCTAGTCAGTAAGGTTATAACTTGATGAATCCAGTTTTTCAGTCAAACTTATGACGTCATAATCAACTATATAGGCTGATGTCATTATCAATTACGTCATGAATGACGCGATTGTCCGTCAAGAACAAATTGTATGTAATTACTTATCTTTAATAAACATTTTGCAGACTATTTTGAAACTAATTTGACTGGGTACTGTTGCTTCCAACAGCACACAGTCAAATTAGTTTCAAAATATTCAGCAGCTTACCTGTATAGCTTTCTGGAAATTGAGATTCAAGGAGTGCAGGTATCGATTAATCGCAACGCGGGAAATGCGTGAGCGGAGCTTAGTTAGAGATGGGCCGGGCAATAAAAATGCTCTTCATCATCGCACGAATAACGCACCATCCATAGAGCAACGCCAGCAAAGAGATGCATTTTATACGTTCCATTATACTACTAACGCTCATTGTTCTTTGCGCGTATCTGTTATTGATACATGAGTGGAAATCTGTCTATAACGGACACCACAAAGACTAGTAACAGGTGTTAAAAAGACAGGTGGTCGCTCAATGCAAGTAACTTAACAATGGATATTAATGCAGAACATTAACCATTTGATTAGGCATGAAGGTAAATATGTGGCGTTCATAATATTGAAAATGTGGTGATCAATCAATATGAGAGGAGGGGTGGGTGGGTGAGTGGGTGGGTGGGTGGGTGGGTGTGTGGCGGGGATCAACATAATATCAAAACGATTTTGGTAAATAGACTATATAATAGTAATTATAAATTTGTATATAAGAATAAAAGGAACTACTGAGATTCCATGATAAATGGACGACTCGCATGTATAAAACACTGGGTAGTTATAATCACAATATCCTGTGTTTTCAATCAATATGAGAGAGAGGAGATCAAGGGAATATCAAAAACGATACATATATATATATATATATATATATATATATATATATATATATATATATATATATATATATATATATATATATATATATATATATATATATATATATATATATATATATATAAGAATAAAAAGAACTTTAGAGATTCATTATTTAAACATACCGAATATTTATAATCACAGTATCCTGTGTTTTCGTCACAGACTTAAGCTGGTGCTATCAACCTAAGTGATAACGCAGTGTTATTTTGTAAAACTATTTACTGTGTCACAGCACATTTTCACATTAAAATCAGTCCACTTGATTGGACTTGGACTTGACGGTAAAACTTGCGGTCCCAGCTGTGAGCTAAGCATTCTGTCATATGATTCGGAAAATTACTACATTAAAGCGAAACAGTATTTTATTAACTGTATTTAACTAGAGTTACTACTAAGCTGGAGTGTGTGGACAATTTGTCTAGCATTGCGATTGAAAATGGCTGTTGCCATCAGATTTAAAAGTCTATAAAAAGTAAGTTTTTGTTTTCATTTTATCAAAACCACGGTGTGTGGAATAGAGCTAATTAAACTTTTATCCCGCCTAATTTCTCTCATATTGACTTAAACCCCACAAGTAAACCGACATATTCATTATATAGCATAGCGCATCTATAAAGTGCTTTATCAGACAGCGGTGCAGACAAATTGAACCACTATCCGCCATGGCAAGCACTTCGTCTATACTGTATGAAATAACGCCTTCGCAATGGGAAGGTCTTGGCATCAATCTCACTACAGATAACGGAAACATAGGATCAATAGCTACTGTCTCCTACTGGACTAAGTATTACAGAGATCCTATATCATGGGCAGTTTTATATATCCATAATAACTACCAATTCGTACTTATCTCTATTGGTGTTCCATGTAACATACTGTCATTCTTGGTTCTACAGAGGATAAAGCCCGTAACATCTGTTATGTTTATTATGATGATTCTGGCTGTGATGGACTCTCTTAAGCTATGTGTGGAATGTGCAAACAAGGTGATGGAAGTCGCCAAATTCTCCTACACAACTATTGGCTGCTCGTTTATGATGACTGCTCGTATGTTACTACAATATTATCCAATATGGCTAGTTGTTCTTTTGACACTAGAACGGGTTGTTGCTGTGTGCTTCCCGTTGAAAGCAAATACAATTTGTACACTTTCGAATGCGCGTCGATCCGTCATGTGCTTGTTCGGATTGGATTTCATAATCTGCATTGTGCACACATTTCTGTATGAAAAAAGATACCATGGGTGTTACATCAAATCCAAATACCTAACATTCTACACATCAATCTGGCTTATTGTTGACGGAATATTTTTCGTTATAATCCCATTGACATTATTATTTCTAGGGAACATTGCTATTATAATTAAACTGAGAACGTCGAGAGAAATATACAGCTCGACAGATGACACCTCGACTCAAGAAAGGAAACGTCAAAACAGAGCAGTAACTATAATGCTTTTGGCAGTTTGTATAACTACTTTTGTATGTCTTGTACCAAACGTTGCGCTCAGCATTCCGGGGTTAGTCAGGTGGACAGTAATACCAGGTGCAGACATTAGAACAGCTGCTTTGAAACAGCTTGCAGTCAGGATGATTATGGTGTTCACACATTCTAACAATGCTGTCAACTTTTTCCTGTACGTCATCAGTGGAAGGCGCTTTCGAGGTGTGCTTCGGGAAATGGTCGCTTCCTGGCTTTGTATAAGAAAGACTGTAGATGAAAGACGCGTGTAAATTAGATTGTATCTCTCAACTTCAAACAGTAATTGTCATAATGTAGTCTATGATAATGCAGGTTACTGTGCCAGTGATGCGCCAATACATGGCCCCATCCTGAATCAGCACAGTAAGCTTGGTCATCGGGTATACGTCAGTGTCAATCATATTATGATTTGTTACATTGTTACAATATTCTTCAATCATCCCATCAAACTTGTGTAGCCTGATGTGCATTTTAGGGATGCATACTTATTCCTTGTGTAGCATACCAACAGCGAGCTCGGGATTACATACATCACGAAGCCGCACGGGGTCTGTCACATGAAACAACAACAACAACAACAACAACAACAACAACAACAACAACAACAACAAACACTGTACTTCACCATATGCACGCAGGTCAATCAATATCTGTCTCCTGCAGATGAGCAAGCATGTGTCATTGCAGAGGATGGTTGCTACCCTTGCAACAGTGTAATTGTGTAAATGCAGCATGTAAAATAGCACCTGTGACGGTGCGTCCTGAGATATTTATGAAGAATATGGAATGTGTTCCCATACGGATGAACTAAGACTAAAGCTGAGTTGTGGTTATAGACATTTGCAGATGGCATCCCGCATCTCCGTCAGCAAGAGGCTAATATAGAGCTGCCATCTTTATGTTCTATGCACAACCCTGCCCATCTGTAAAACACATGTTGTCCTCTAGTGAGACATCCGCTTTCAAGTCTTCATACAGCTTGATGCGGTATTTAAGACCTATTTCCTTTTTTCTATTCTTTCTGTTTATTTTAGGGAGTTTGGGACGTTGTAAACTCAAATAGAAAACAATAAATGTTAACTGCGTAGAATAAAGTAAACCGCAGAGCTATATTGGCTATGAATATTCATTATTTGAAATAATCAACATTTGAGTTCATTCGCTGAAAAATTGAGATGTTCGCCGTGTCCGAATTTTATATACTGCCTTGATTCTCAGGGGTAGCTTCCATTTCGAAGCATGTGACTTGCTGTATTGTCGTTTATGGTACATTAGTCCAGTGAGAATTGAGATTGGACCGGGACATTTGAGTTAACAAGCAGATTTTTGCAGAGAGCTCTTCCACTTTACCCACATTAAATGCACAAAGCTACACTATGAATCCCAAATGAGAAATATGGTTTTTTCAGCCGAAATCAAAATGACCACCAAAATGGCTGACAATATTATTGTATGTTTCTCCATAGTTCGATTATTATATACGCTAGAGTGACGATTGGAGCGTCTAAAGTTAGGTTTTCGTGGTCAAGCGATTGTGACTTCTGGTGTCGGTTTTGCCGAACGGCACATGCGTATTACGATAATTTATTCAAAATGGCTGAAAAAGAAAAAATGCCGCCGAAATGGTTGACCAATTTTAAGTTTCGCCTTAGTTTGACTACTATCTAAGCTAGAGGGTCAACTAAAGCGTCTAAAGTTAGGTTTTCGGGGTTAAGAGGTTGAATTTCGATAGCCATTTTGCAGATTGACACATGCTTATTAAGATAATTTATTCAAAATAGCTGAAAAATATGAAAATTGCCACCAAAATGGTTGACCAATTTAGGTTTCTCCCTAGTTCCGTTACTATATAAGCTAGAATGGTAATTGAAGTGTCTAATGTTAGGTTTTTGGCCTATGAAAATTAATTACAATATCAGTTTAGCAGAATGGTAGGCCTACTTGTATATCATGATAATTTATTCACAATGGTCGCTAAAATGTATGTGTACTCTGGTTGCAAAATTGTTTCATCTAGCCTATACTTCAGATATCAGTTTGCAACTATTATGATAATTCCCATGTTTCTTTTTATTTATATTAATTAACAACAAATACTCCACAAAAGTATTAGCTGAAGTATATTACACTCTGTACACTCACATATATTCTGACAGTCTTGAAGATAGGAACAGCAACGGTTTGCATTTATTTATCATGACCTGAAGCTGCCAGGAAAGGTAACATATACTGTACGGCTAAAAGATGCAACTTCCAGGAACATTTTCTGTCAGCCATAGATTTGCCATTCCGTTGTATTTTGGGGATTTTTTTCGCCCGGCAACGTCTTGATGCAACTAAATCAAATATTTCTCGACAGTTATGTCAGTCATTCAAAGAGATTTCATTAGCCAATAGGCCTACTGAGCTGTAGAGTACTTTCAAACGTGACCAAATGTTATCATTTAGCATAGGTTCGCCATTAGAATTATGGTGTCTTACATATCATTCAATGTGTTGGATTATCAAAAGGCATAATATATAATTTAATTATTAATGATTATTTTGTGACGAGACAGATAGTCTTTTCAGAAACCACGCTTAAAGAAAAGGATCAGGGAACTAACGTATGATCTTGAATGAAAGCGTTATATAATAATCAACCGATAGGCCCAGTAAAAACACAAATAAATCAGAATAATTAGAAAAAAAGCAGCTAAATACCATTTATGTCACTCACCAATTAGTGACACAGCTAGGCGTATGCTCTATGGTGTATGCAGAGTAAATAAATAATACCCACTACAGCTGGCCATATAAGCTCAGTTATATTTGCGTTAAGCTGATTAGCCATTACTTCCTGCAGGTAAAATAGTATCTAGTTTTAAAACAATTTAACTGAAAGGCATTGTTTCCAGAGACGTTCAGTCATACAAATTTCAAAATATTCAATGGCCATCATATTGCGACCTTGGAAACGTGTATTTTGAAATCATTTAGACCGAAACTTGTTAGTTTCAAATAATCCCGATTCATTTCCATTTTTTACCGATGGTAGTTTATTTAATATTGTATGAAATTACCAATAACCATCATTTGCTATTTAGCTTTCCCTTCCTTTAAGAACATGTTGACCTGGTGCCTCACCTTTTGACCTTTTGTGGACTAATTATCAAAGTTATTTTATAGTAATACTTGTATATGTTAGCTACTGTTCATGCCTATAAAAGCTTGTACACATTTCATCGCTCTTCGACACGTGTGGGTTTACGGCCAGTCGTCTTGAAGAACCACCCTCTTGTGGTCCCAAAAGCAGATTGTCTATATAAAGGGCTTTATCTATAGTCCAGGATGAAATGTATCTGGACAGGATAGATAACAACTGGACTAACCTCAAATCAGCTTTATTTGATTGAGATACATAAAATATTTAGCTAATTTTCTGTGCCATAACATGTCAAGAGCATTATTTCTGTTTATTAGAGGTCGTTTATTTGACCTTCAAATAAACTACTTTCCCTATGTTGCAATTGTGGAGATTTCTTCCTGCAGAAACTAGGCTTTGTAAAGATAACTTTGGAATATAAAACTGCTTGTTAACTAAAATGCCCTGTTTAGGCAAAAATCATGTCGATTCTTACTGGACTACATTGCAGTTATATTAATGTAAGTACTTATTTTGCTGCAATCTCTATGTTAACCATCTCTCCTGTGTAGTCTATTGAGGCAACTTGAATCCTGTAACGCAGTCTATCATGGACAATTCTGAACCATTCTATATAGTTATACAGCTGTTCTGCTCCAATCTCACTGCTATGGTGATCCTGCTCGGCTGATAACTGCATAGCCAAATAGATCTGTAGCATTAGATGCATATGTGACTCTGCTGTACCAGCACAACACTTGCGCCATTCAAGAAAGCGTCTCTCCATCGATGTGTAGTGTAATCCCTCAGATCTCTTGCTTTGCAGCACTATGCCACTGATACCATGGTACTGCAATTGCGGTTTCCATCGAGAAACGCCTTCTTCGTCCTTGCATAGTGTATTTCCGATGTTTGTTCTTCTGAGGCACAGCAATACTCGTATCACGACACGTTGCCTGTGATGCTGGTCAAGAGATGGTCATTGTATCGCGCGATTCTCCATACACATTGTTGATTTGCGTCACTACAGCAGTGGTACCATGACGCTGCTATTGGGCTGCTGGTCAGGAGATTTTCATGTCTTCTGAATACGGATGTACCTGCGTAGCTTGGCTGTTGTTGTGTTGATTTCAGTCTTGCGGCAACATCACACTCGCCCTGGTCACTAGCGGCTACGGTGCTGGTTAGGAACCGTCACTTCTTCACAGCGCTGATCAGGATACCCTGGCTTCTTTGTGGCACAACTGATCTAGCATGGGACACTTGGCCCACCTAGTATTAGTAGTCATGTTTAAACCATTCACGAATGAGAGAGGAATACATAATTATATGAGTAGATACCGCAACCACCGTGTACCGGTGCCCACTTCGGCGAACAGACCGTACTCATTGGCCAGTTGTGGAACTATGACATTCGGAGCAAGCCTCCAGACTGATCCTATTCCCGAAAATCTTACCTCTATATACTATTTATCAAAGCGCGTGGCTGTATTCAGCAAAATTTGATCCAATAAGGAATTGAATCTCGTGATATTGTTACGATTTGTGGAGCTACATGTCTTGAGTTGGTGTTTTTCATCGGTGAAACGTTAGTGAAATGATGTGATTTTACTGAAATTATTGCAAAACAATAGCGACATGCACTATGTAATATGCGACCATGTACTAGGACTAGATGTTGTAGAATGGAAGACCATGACCCCATCTCATTGCATAAACCAATACTGCTATCGAAATGAGCAAAATATGTTGATACATGTAGCTCTATATATCGACAGATTATAAAATAATGTAATGGAATGAGATCGATATTTCAGTTAGAATTGATAAATATTGCAGAATTATTGTGGACATTAATTTATTGGTAATTTGATATAACGTCAAACTATTACATACATCATATAGTACTATTCAAATGTATGCACAACTGTTAATGGTAGCGATCGTGTAGGTGATGGATATCAACACACTTACTGGTGGCTCCGTGATAATAGATTCATACTGCTTAGCTGACTGCATAGTTGTTTGGTGTGACATGCGCACTGTTCCATGCCATTTAAATATGGCATAGAGTGGGATAGTCATCCATTTGGATTCCATATATGCCATGAGCATATGCATCAATTTACTAAAATTACTAATGCGATGCCATTAAATTGCATGGGACTATATGGGCGACTTTGCATTCACACCTGAACTAAACGGGTTATTGAAGACATTGCAATTTCGTGCAAGAAACATTTTATATGATTTCTCTAGTACAGAACCTGACGTAATCATCCGTGATAGTGTAAGTATTGAACTGAAATGTAATATCAATGTTCTTGTGCCAACATATCTGGTCAACTCTTTTACACAGTCTATATCCTGGCATGGTATTATAATGGGTGATTATGGTGATATAACTTATTTATTGCTGGTCACTGTTCGACGAAACATGGTTTAATGTGTGCTGATCCAGTGTTATTGGCATGGTTTGTGGCTAGTGGTACACGCAGTGAGCATAATATTAGGCCCATATCGTGTATTTCTTATTACAATTATGATAAATGTCATTGTTGTAATGCAGGCCACGTATTGTGTGCATTGTGCCGCATGCCATGTACTGTCTGAACATTATGTATACTGCCAGGGGTCAATTATCAACCAGACTTAAGTATTCTGCACTTCATTAAATCATAAAAGCCTGAATTCATCATAATCTTAATTTCAGTGTAACTATACAGATAATGGGGAGATGATTACACATTCACACGGTCACCTCTGCCCGTACTTTCGGAGAAGCTAAACTCATCCAGGTCTGTGAACTAACAATCGCATACAGCCTGATGTCTAGTTTTCTTCAGCCAAACAACTGCTGTGTTCAGCACACTCTGGCACTGCCACCTTAATTTGTTTTCGTTATCGTAACGTGGAATCTTCATGGTCCAGCAAGCTCATTAAAAAAGAACCCCTGGGAAGAGATTACTACAACATTGATATCGCCAATTGTACTCGGGCAGAACGTATGCAATCACCGATGCATAGATTTTGTAATTGGACCAAGACTAATAGACCGCATACCCTTCGGTTTCTCCATCAAACTGGATGCAATCATGATGAACTATACCTAGTGAGACCCTTATTGTCAAACAAAGACTAAGTCTTCGCCGTAAATCAACACTATCTGCACAGTTTGAGACATGAAAATGATCAGCCCAAGGTGATGGTTTATCACCAGGGCTCTTCAGTTGCTACTTCACTGCAGCTATATCATATGTTCGAGAATACTTCATAACACTTCACAAAACAACCCCTCCAATTTTAAGGATATGTATGCCATTAAAGATGGAGTATACAGATGATGTTGGCTTTATCGACGAGGAAAATGTTATCTTGATATACTACTTCCAATAGCTGCAGAACAGCTGAAGGCTACACACATCTTCGTGAATCAAGCCAGAACAGAGTCCACCTGTGCATCACACCAACACCACAGAAATGAATGATGATGGCCCACTCATCGGGGGCACTCAGAATTGACGGAAGAGTGGAATCTTTGGTGCCCACCTCTGAAGCTCTACCGACATTGGAACTCGTTGTGTACCCGGAAATATCACCTTTCAGTCCTTTTGGACGTTGTGCATCCGTGGCTCTAAAATGAAGATAATCCGATGGACAGACTATTGCCCTCAAGACAGATTTTGACTAAGCCCATCCGCCTAAATTCAATGAAAATGCTGAGGTTGAATCGTGCCAACAAGAACTTCATACAAAACAAGATTGAAGAACGAGAGAAAGGCTTATTTATGTACAATACTGTAAACGACTACAAGCATACTCATGAATTATGTAAAACCTTGTATATGGAAGAAAGTATTTTACTTTATATTCTATCTAGAAATAAATATATTAGCAAACGTATGTATGCTTCACGTTGACAACCTACTGGTAAAGTGACAAATGGTTAATGACATACTAAGATCTAAGACGGACCATGACAGATTTCTACACCTCTGGAGAAACAATAATACTAGGTATTATATCATATTATATTTGGGCTAAGCCCAACATTGCTAACCCAACAAAATGCTGCCGATCATAATCATGAACGAACACGCTGAACAAAACGCTGAACGAAACCCTGATTGGGCATACAGGGAATAAAACAATGATTAAGCATATGCCTAAACAATAGTTAAGCACACACAAATATATAAACAGAAATAGTTTCAGAACTCTACCACCGACATCCCAACATTCATTCCATCTTCTAATTGCAACCGAATTTCATGAAATCATTCTAGAATGACTAACATCCTGGATGATTTAAAAAAAATACAGATTTAATCTGAATACCAAATGAATATAAAACGTTCATATGAAAATATTTACTGCTTATCACGTGTAACACATATGAACTCAAATCAGGGAACATCTCACAAACATTCAGATCTATTATCATCATCTCCACATCGATTCCGATCATCACTGATAATGCATTTCATGAAATCATTCCAAAATAATATCATTCTAAAATAAATATCATCTTAAAATGATTTCACAAAAACACAATCTCAGACCGAATACAGAATGGATGAGAACCTTGAAATAGTGAATGACCACTTTTCCTTCCATGACTCCTAATATTTAGTTTAACATATTGCATTTCCAAAATGCATAATTACTGTAAACAATATCTACTAAAGCATACTGGATATAACATTTCTCCACAGGAAGCAAAGAGAAAAGATAAGGTGTATTCTGGACCAGGTGATATAACGATTGCTATGACGTCACCATCCTGTGATGACGTATGCAATCGCGAGCTCCTGATTCTATAGTTAAAATGGCTGACGGCATTACAAAGAGATTGCTATGACGTAACAATTCCGTCATGGCGTCATCAACCAACCCATAAATATATATAATTGAAGACTTTGTGGTGCCAACCGTTGCCTTCAATGATTAGATCATATTTCATATCCTTTCTTTGATCCATATGACGTCACGTCCCAGTCAAATGACAGCATAATTAAATGACCTAAATTAGATGTCAGCAATGTCTGAATCGTATGTCCAATGAAGCCTAATGAAATTAGTTCTCAGCTGAATTTTATTTGTTCTTAGCATATCCAGAATTATTAGATAACCACTTATTCGTGTTGCACAATATTGCACAATGAAACATTAACTTCTGCCAGACAGGTTTAACCATCCATACTAAGAAGCCATTATGTCATTAGTTGCATGACGTCACAATCAAAAAGAATATCCTACATTAAATATACTCAATAAAATCCGTCTTTAGTGAATGAATTGTATGTCTAATCATAAGATCATAGTATGCCTCCAGTTAAATATTTAAGCCCCCTCCCCCGCCCCCCCCCCCCACATCACGTCATCAGTCCAATGACGTGACAATCGAATGTCATACATTAATTATAATTTCTAAAATCTGTCTTTAGTGTATGAATCGTATGTATAATCAATTCATAAGATCATAGCATGCCTCCTGTTAAATATTTAAGCTTTAGCATATCTGGATATGTAGACATGCCACTTTGACCTTGATCATATATCTATTTACACTTATACACAATTATACAAAGACACGACCTAATTGTCTTTGCCGGCTTTACATTTGACCCCAAAACAAAAGGAAGCTTAAAGGTAATGTATTCTTTGTGGAATAAGGTCATAAATCCTTTGTTGAATATTTTATTGTGTTTGAACTCATCTAGAAATATAAATAAGCTGTCTTGACCATTGTGCTATACATACTTGACGTAGTTAATCCCTACATGATATAAAAGCTGAACTGTAATGAATTCTCTATAAAATACGGTCATAAACCCGTTGTTGAATATTTTGCTCTATTTTAGTTTATCTCGACCTTTGACCTATATATACACTTGACCTAGATAAGCCCTACGTATTATAAAAGCTGAACGGTAATAAATTCTCTATAGAATAAGGTCATAAACACTTTGTTGAATATTTTGTTGTATTTTAGTTTATCTACAAAATAGATAAACTATCTCAACATTTGACCCATATATATACGTGCACCAGATAATCAGTATTGACCTAAAAGTACAGTATGCATACACTCGAGCTCGCTTACCCTGTGAATCATCTCCAAGTCAAATTAGGTTCGAAATATTCAATGTATTATTTCTTGCATGTTTCTTAATGTGTCGTATTTGGTCTAGAGCCTAAATGATTAATAGGCACATAACATCCTCAATAAACACTGGTAAATTAATTGAGTTAAATACGAGTTTAAGCTAATGAGATCATACTTTGGCAAAAAGAATGTCAATATGCCTTAGTGTCACACGTATACAGACTTTTGTTTGAGTGTGCTTGCCCACAGGTTATAGTGCAGTAGAATTAGTGTCGGACCTGAAAAAATTGCTATCAAGCTGGATTTGGTCTCATTTGAAACGGGGCCTCGTGATTGAAGACATTTCCACAGGCTGGAAAAGATCAGTCCATACATATACCCTGCCAAACATCCTTATGCAATACATTAACTATTGTGAGTTGTACTAGAGAGAGAGAGAGCGAGAGAGAGAGAGAGAGAGAGAGGGGGGGGGGTGGTGGTGGGTGGTGGGGTGCGAGTATAGTTTCTTAAACTTAATAATAATAATAATAATAATAATAATAATAATAATAATAGTAAATAAATAAACAAATAAATAAATAAATAAATAAATAAATAAATCCCCGATTTTCTCGAAAAACAACAGAATGCGCAATTCCGTAATTGGTTCCAAGTCAGATTTCGAGGACCTCATCTAATTTGGTCTATGGAATGACGGCAAGACGCTCAATAGAACAAGCTATATCAACCATTCCTCTGATTGGGTGAACGAGAGGAATAACCCTCCCAGTATAATGAAGTCAATTTGAAATTCATTATTCACTCGTTCCCATTGGACAATGGTTTTAAGATACCGGCGTGTATGGTCAGATTTTCAAGCTAGTAAAAAGGCGCCAATTTAATTTTAACATTACATAGATTAAGTTTTAATTTTATAGAGCTCGCCCATTGTGCCTATCTATGATGTTTCCCTATTTTTCAGCATTGGAAAAGCTGAATATTTTGGGAATCATTTGTCTGGCGGTTGTTGCTGCCTTAGACAGTGTAGCGCGGATCGACCGGTTGGGTACTGGCCGTACCAGCTAAGCTGGGTGCGGGCCGCCCGTTCTGGGTTCATTCCTATAAGCGCGCCCCCCTCCCCCATTCTGGTGTATATGCCTATACGAGAGGAAGTTCGTTAGAACGCGTGGTGCGCATGCGCGTGCCTGTCGCTGTTTCGACGACACACGTGCAGCACGTCCAAGAGCGAGTGGTACTTTTAGTGTACCGAGTTGGTACTCCTTAATCTTTAAAAATTACTTGTTCTCGTCACTTCTGGTATGGATCAAGACCAGAATTTGACGAGCTAACCAGAGCTGTAAACCGTTTCAAAATCGGTTTAGAAATAACTGAGTTATCGCCGATTTCTCCCTTCAAATTATGCTCGAAATATAGAAATAACGTCATAAGCGTGTATATATATATATATATATAGCTAAATAATCAGTGGTTTGTGTAACACGTGACTTACTATGTCATCTACACATCTATGTCTTTCGTAATATTTAGATAATTGTGTACACGTCACACGATTATAGCGCGCTGATTGGCTGGTTCAGCAAATTCTGATTGGTTGAAGCAGCTAGTTCTTATGTTCCAATGAGTATAAAAAGGGATGATTTCAGCAGATCAGGAGCATCGTCGGCCGGAGGCCGAACAGTCGGGAGCTGCCCAAAGTATGGGAACCTGACGAACTACCCGGAATACTGAAGACAGATACACACATCATCTCAGTTCCATGAAGTTTTCAGTTCAGCTTGCACCGAAGCAATCCCCGGCTCACCGCACCAAGAATTTTGTAAGCTCCCGGATGGCTATCCGGGGGCAAAATTAGAACTTAAAATATGTTCCCATTTTAAATAACATCTGTAAAGGAACTGTTCTTGCGGTGAGCCCTTACGGGCCAGCAATGTAATTCTACATGATGTAGAGCAGCGATGTTCCTTGGTGAATAACTCACCGGATCTGCCAACCACGCCGAAAAGTGGACCTTCAACCATCACACTGCATGTCGTGTGTGTCCTGTTTAACGTTTTGACTGCAGCCAAGTAAACTTCGCCCGGTGCGCCACAAAAGCTATTTTCCCCGACACATTTTCCGTTAAGCTTTAATATGTACAGGCATAATTACAACTATATTAATAACCCTTCCTGTTAATGGGTTATCACTAACTTTCTTAACTTACCGTCGTCGTACAGGAACTTTCGTCATTACAGTATTATTATGTAGGACTTACTAACTATTCGGTAGACATTTCTTATACTGTGTTTCACTGTCCTGAGTTCGTACCACTTCCATCCCGGAGCAGCATGCGGGAACCCTGTCTTGCGGGAGATCTACATGTGGAGACATATCCAGCTTTCAGAGAACGTGTCGACTCACATCACAAGTATAGTGACGTCTCAATTTCAGTAACATAGTAGCCCGTTATATTAAAATGGCTACTGAGTATTCGAGTAACTATACATGGTATCTTTAATTACATCTTTAATTAATATAATTTATTTCCGTGAAAGGTACTGATGACTAATAGGTACCGTCCCAGTCTTAGGACCGCTGTTTGCGATTTCTTTATTATTACTGTTTATAGTTAACCTTGTTTACTGTAAGGTATTTTAACTAACAGCACCGTATTAGGTCTATCAACCTGTATTACCGCTGTTCTAATCAAATCGTATACTGTCACCGTTTTGTACTTGGTTAGTTAGGTATATGGCCAGCAGCCATCTTGTTGATATGTTTTGCTTATTTATAGAAAACTTAGGACGGCAGTGCATTAGGAAATACTATACAGCAACGTGTATATATGCATCACCGTCTTCCGCCACCAGCAATTTTTCACTGAGGTCGCTGTCCGTGCTATAACTCTGTTTAGCCCGGCATGCTACTGACTAAACCTGACTATTCAGATCGATAGGATAGGTTTAATGTGATTAGAGACAATTTCTTCGTTAGGAGACATATAGTGTACACCTCTTTTCCGGTCATTGCGGTAATCTAGCCCCGCACCCCGGCAAGGTTGTGTAAAATTGGCCAACATACCTATAGGGCCTCATATCTATAAAGTTATTGTCTGTTTTCATGTTCCACTAAGCATAATGGCTTCTTAATTGTTTGGATATCCCTATCCGCACCGCGGGCTGGTCAGACTCTGGGAAACTATCGGAGGTTTTCGAGCAGTGATGGCCAAGGTACAGTGTCACATACACCCCCTGTATATTTGGATACTTAGTAGTTAGTTATCTTTGCCAATGTAGAAAGCACTGCGAACACATTATTATTATTTCATATTTCTTTTATGATATTTCTCCCGCACCACAGTGCATATTGGGCAACTTGAATATAAACCTAACGGCAGGTCAATCCTTAGCTCCATAGGATTTGGTGATGGACGAGATGCGTATCTCCACCTAACTCTTTAAATGTCTGGGCAAGATGTTGGAGTCTGCCACACCCTCTCGGGAAGGATATTGTGGTGGATATTCGTCTCTCTATCACCACCGTAATGATATGTCAGTTATTAAAAATCTGTTTGTGTCAAAGGTCGTCATTGTCCTGTGATGTTTTACGTGGTTATGGCGCTCGGCGTCCGGCTTCTCACCAAGCTCGGGCGTCTGGAAAAGGAACATGTATGCGCACTGTCCATGGAGGTGGATGCCTTGCGGTGTCTGCGCCCGTGGGACAGCTGTACCTAAAGATAGGTAGGATTCCCACCATTTGCGACCTAAACTAGTTTTTGTTTCTAACACCTAAAGTGAGGTTAGATATAGTGGAATGCCCGCACAAATAGAAGTGGCACCTACTAATACAGTATCTTGGAACTACATAAGACAGTGACTTGGGAATCCTTCGGGAATCGCTTGTCCCATCTTCACGTAAACCAGCACGCAACACTTTAGTTATATTTTTCACTTGGATGGTCTTTTTCACAGCACTTTTGGTTGAAATAAAGAGTGGCCCTTTTTGCCAACTCTCTTCCTCTGCTTCAGCAGTGGGGGCATTTTTCTGTGATGGAGGCCCGCGTGAGGTACTTGACGCTCGCAAGATATCCAGTGACGGTGGCCCGCGCGAGGCTACTACTTTTCACAATGATAAGTAGCATTGAGGAGTAATGCCCACATGAGGCACAATGCTAGGAATTTATTTTCCTTTTCCTTTTCGGCATAGAGGTATGATAACTTATATTAAGTTAATTAGTGATCTCGTATGCGGGGGCCTCCTTTGCTGGGGTACGTCTGCGGACGCAAGTTCATCGGCTGTCTCTATGTCATATATTATTTGTATGCTCACTGTTATCTATCAAACCATGTGGTTTGTATAGGTTATATTTTTAATTACTTAGTTTACTTAGTCTTGTCACAAATCTTTGTAAGTTCATAGCTTCGAAAGTGCTAGGGACAGGCATACCGGTGACACCAATTCGTGGGATGACACCATTCAATTTAATGTTAGCGGCAATGGCCCCACTGGAACAATTGAGTTCCACTGGCCTTAGGAGCCAGTCTTTGTTACCCGCAGGCCAGCATAGCATGGGATCTGAAACCCCGAGACCGAGAGCTAGCCAGCTGTCTCGTCCGTCGTGCACATGTGGCGTGGCAACCCGACATTATGCACCGGAACGACCTGATGCAACCCTGCGAGCTACAGATAGCAAAGGTTTCAAGTCAAATTATTTCCAAAACAATCAGTAAAATTTATGAAAATTTTTATCGAAATTTTGTTAATCTACTACGAAAACCAGTAAGTTCATTTTTGTGTGCATTTTCTTTTCGCGAAATGGCAATATTATTTTTATTATGATATAGATTTCGCCTGTAGTGCCTATCTACAACGCTACCCTATTTTTGCAGCATTAGAAAAGTCGAATATCTTGAAATTCCTTTGACTGCAAGTTGTCTTAGGCAATTTTCTGAATTTACTATGAAAAACAATAATTAATTTTGTACATTTCTTTCGCAAAATGGCCACCAACACCCGCCTATAGCTTTCAGAGGCGGGTCTTGTTTCATAAACAGTGGCAATCAAATGTTTCTGATCACAGGCATATCAAGCAATTACTTATATAAACATTCGTGTGCATGGATTATGACTCGGGAGGTACGGGATTGAACGTCAAGGATAGATGTTTATACAACTACGTTGCTAGAACAATCAAATCAACGATGCATTAGCTGTATTGCAAAACTAAACACTAAATTATGCCTGATTAAAATAAATAATCGATTTTTGCTCAATTAAATCGATTCTTTCGATTTTTCGATTATTTTATTTTACACTCGATTATACAATCGGCAGGAAAAATAATCGACTATTGATGAAATATCGATTAATCGAACATGCTTACAGAGAGCCCGCTAAGAATTTCAAATAGAGGATAGATCACTAGGGGAAACTGAGATCATCCGTTCAGTGCTCAACTGAAGCGATTGCCATTCTATTTGCTCATTTGTAGTGGTTGGTCATTAATGCAAACTAGATATGACTAACTATACATAAATATGGTCGTGGCTCACCGGAAAATCAGTGGGTTCATAAATGCACGCAGTATTAGACAAACATCGCCCGTCATATTTGTGTTTATATTCTTTCTATTTGTGAAATTCATAATTTGCATGTTCTTGAGTAGTCATATATATAAGAATTGATGTTAGAATGAGAGTATTGTCCCACTATGTTTTATGGACATCTTTCCGTATATTAAATGTATAGCCCTCTCAGTTATATCTCCTTTAAATAGGGTTGGTTCCCTTAATTAAAGCTTTTAGGATATAACCGAATCTGTCTATGTTCGGGAATTATTCGAATCTGTCTATGTTCGGGCATTATTCTAATTGACACTTAAGGTATATCATTTTCCACAATTGCTTGAGCCATTCTCTTATGTTAGCTGAAATCCTTCTCGGAAATCCATGGTTTGGAATCGGAATCGTCAGACATGTTCCCCAGGTAGACCAACTGATTACAAGATCAGTAGCAAAAGATTTAGGCAGCCGATTGTATCTTCTCAATGTTCTTACTAAAATGGTTCCAATCATTGTCACGTAGATATGTCTCACATCTGCTGGGGATAAGCTCATCCCTGACCGGTCTATGGCATCGTCGGATATCTATTCCATGAATGTAGTCGTCGTCATCGTCTTCGTCATCGTCGTCGTCGTCGTCGTCATCGTCGTCGTCGTCTTAGTAGTAGTAGTAGTAGTAGTAGTAGTAGTAGTAGTAGTAGTACGTGAGGCCAATTGCAATGAGGAAGAGCTACGACTAGTGAGACTACTACTTGCAGACACCAAGCTGAGAGAACGAGTCAAAACAGAGAAGTCTGTAGAGTGAGGTTGAGATATCAATCTGCTCCACACAGGGTGATGGTCAATCCCCAGTGCGTGTCACCTGCTACCATGCTGCTGCATTGAAACCCATGTCGGGATATTTCACAAGACCACACCCCATTGTTCATGCTGAGTATGCCGGTAGAGATGGAAAGTGCCGTCGATGCGGACTTCATAGACAAGGAAAAGAAACCCCTTGACGAACTTCTCCCAATACCTGCAAGCAAAAACGAAAATTGAGAATCTCTTTATGACTGAGCCCAAAACAGCGTTCGCACACATATATCTATATACAAAGCAGGGAACCAACGAATATGACGACCCAATTCGTGGCGCCGTACCACCAAGGAAAAGTACAACCTTGTCTCACTACTTTGCAGTACTCTGGCATTGCTGCACACTGCGTAATGAGGAACATAGCTATCCAGTCCCTCCGGAAGCTGTGGATTCGTAGATCAAAGATACACTTGACAAAAATACTACCTTTAGACAATGCAACCTGCGTATCATTGATGCTGTAAAGGCTGCTCTAGACAAACGTGATGCCTGCCACTACAAATACATCCACCACGTCACTGGACACTGATGGCCAGACAACATAATTTTCAATGATGCACTATACATGGTGTGTAATACATCGCCGCTGTCTGTAAAGATCTCCCAGCAAAGATGGCTTGGAAATCACCCTATTGTGAGCCAGCAAATACAAAGCCAGGAGAGGGCGTCTTTGCCTAAATCTGCTATGTGTGCTATGAAGTGGCCTCAAGAAAGTAGGATGCGGTACACTCAAATCAAGAATGGCCTTGAGGAAGCTAAGAATTTCAGTCAAGGACAAGACACATTGGGCAAAAGTGAAGAAGGGTTGATTGCAGCTGTAGGGTGGAGGTCTATAATCTCAGTTAACCCCACTTCCCACTGACGCACCTTCTTCTTCCCAGTCCACACCTCTTCACGTTATCCCGCTGATTATCTAGCTACCCCAAGCCGAAGCCAAGGCATGTCCTAGCCCTGCTACTTTGCCAGCTCTCATATCCGTGATAAACGTTTTAGAAGAACCAGGGTCACCCTGATCATCTCCATGTTAGCCAGTACATGGGAAACCAGAAATTCGGCACTTTCCCAATCCTGTCCAATAGCCAGCCTACCCAAAGCCAGTCCATCCAGTCCACATCATCCAAGTCCAACCACCACCAATCTGGTCCAAATGGCGTGAACAACATCATAGCCGAATTTAAGACATTCACTGTCTCCCAACGCCCCCAACAATGGGTTGGGGGTTGGGGGTTGGGGGCTAACTACGCCGCTCGCAAGGTAGAGCTTTTCCCCATATAAAAATCAGCACCCGGCTCACCAGCCACCCAGCACGCATCTGGTATGACTGGCAGCAGCCGATTCGGTGATCTGATTACAAAATTCTCTCGAATGTTGTTTTCAACTGGTAAACCAGAATAAGAGCGAAAACAGCGAAACTTGACTTCGAAGACGCAAGCCATTCCTCTGTCCACCCCACCCCTCTCATGCATCATAATGCACAACGTCACCTATGTATGCAAACACTCGCCCACACGGTTTTCTATTCCATAGCCGAACCTAACTCACGTCATCAACAAAACTTAACGTCAGGGCAGGATAATCAGATGTGATACATATAAACACGTAGTGTATATGCATTACGTCATAGCGATAACCTCCCTATGCCACTAAACGACGACACACACCCTCACGTGTGCGTACTTAGAACAGTACCACTTGATACAACATCGTCATCACTGCAAACCAGCTGAGAATTAGCTCACGAGGATGAAACCATCCGGCGCCGATCACACTATACAACCCATCTAAATAAACTATTTTTCTGTGCAAAACAGCTAAACGGGACACCATGGTTTCACCGGCATCGCATAAGCTTCAAGAACTTCCCCTTCACCGGACACTATGCATACATCAGCAAGATCTGCACGTCCTTCAAGCAGAACACCTGGTGTCGAACCAAGATCGGCACGAAACACCAGCGAACAGGATAACATCACCATAACGTGCTATAGGGAAATATCCCATCCCTCTATATACGACACCACGAAACTCCACCAACAAACCAGATATCCACACACCACACTTGATTATTTTGTTAAGAAAACGCCAATTCTCGCAGACTGTAGTCAGTAGTGAGTAAGATTGACACAGGTAGACTCGATTATGGAAGGATTCAAGAACTACAGTAAACTATGGCGGTGGCCTCGTGCTAATGTCGCTTTCACCACCATTAGGCTCGTTCATAGCAAAGTGAATGCATCCATTGCTCTATAAACTAATCACCACATGCATATAACGGTAGAGCCCTCGCCATTTTACTTTTTACATGCGAAACAGTGCCTGAATTAATAAGTATCCTAATAACCCTCGCATATGACAATCACGCATCATCACCACAGGAAAGGAAACACATTACACTCTAACTGATCGTATCCATTGACACTTCTTACTTTACTCGCCATCTTTACATTATGGTATTGTACCATAATTGCACAATGTACATTAGAGTGCTTCCTCAGATCGGGACATGGCTAGGATTGATCGACCTATAGGTAACGACAGCTTGGAAGCCAGCCTGACTCGGTAATCGCATAAGCTATATGTATCGAAATGGTTGCATGACCAAGTCCATTATAGTATGCTTATGCTTACACTTGAGGAAACTCACCCCCTAATACGGGTATCTTTGACAGCCCTTTGGCCGCACGAACATCTCTAAACACGATTCGACGTGAACTGATACAGTAAGCTAAGATCCCGCTGTAATTCAACAGCAGAAATCTGAAAAATTCTCTTAATACGCTCCCTTTATAAAAAGATCCGAGGAAGTCTGTTGAGACAAACATGTGCACACATCTGGCCGACCACACGACACAATCAAAGTGTGTTTTACTGACTTTCTTATTTATCCAAACTTCAAGCAACGTATTGTGCCTATAGTGAACTTATTACCTATTATCGAATTAACGTCATGCTTGCAGTTAGCATCCACCAATGAACCCGAATTTCATCCAAGGATGTATTCCCAGTCTCATAGACACGGCGTCATAGACATAACAGTACTGTACGCACTGCAACAGTACACGCTGTTGGACCAGTTGAAACAACGAGATGCTGCTAACCACATTAGATGCTCTCGCCCTTCCACAACCTGCTGTATGCCTAGGCCTAAATTATAATAGGCACGTCTATAACGCTCGAGTCAGAAAAAAACGAATTACACCCTGCAACTTGGGCCATCCACAGGAATAAGTAGACCGTCATGGACTCTACTCGTTGGTTATCATTTCTTCGGTGCTTCAAATGATGGAATTTCTGCTCAAGGCCTCCTATGTATGATTACTGTATTGTGCGGCTGTAGAAGTAGAAACATCCTACAGCTGCAATCCGTCCTTCTTCGCTTTTGCCTACTGTGGCTTTTCCTCGGCCTCCTTAGCTTCCTCAGGTCCATTCTTGACTTGGGTATACCAAGTCCCGTTTTCTCGAGGTCAACTCGTAGTACACGTAGTAGATTTATATAGTGATGTTCTCCCCTTGCGTTGTATTTGCTGGCTCCGACTAGGGCGAATTCCAATGCTCCCTGTGCTGGTGGGTCTTCTGGCATCCTTAGCACATGGCCAAACATGGATAATCTTTGCTGGGCGAGTTTTACAGACAGTGTTGACGTATTACACATCTTGCATAGTGCAAATTATGCGGTCTGACCATCGGTGTCCAGTGAAAGTGTGTAGGTGTTTGCGGTGGCAGGCATCGAGTGTGTCTAGAGCTGCCTATCGAGCCGCCCAGCCGTTACAGTTATACAGCATCAAGTATGCACAGGTTGCATTGTATAAACGTAGCCTTTTTTCAATGCCATCTTTGATCTACGAATCCATAGCTTCCAGAAGGACTGGGAAGCTAGTTTCTCCAGGACTAAGCCTGCAGTAATGCCAGCATTATTGCGAAGCAGTGAGCCCAGGATTGTACTTTTCCTCCCTTGTTCGCCTGCACAAAGTGGATCGTCATTGTCTTTAGTTGTATGCTTTGTAGATAGATATACGTGGGTGAAATCGGTTTTGGATTCATTCATAAACGGATTCACAAGCTTTCGTTTGCTTGCAGATTTTGGGAGAAGTTCATCAAAGGGATTCTTTTCCTCAGGTCCACATCGCCGACATATTCCATCTCTAGCGGCATATCCATTATTGGCCCTGGGGGTTGGTCTTGTGAAACTTTCCCGCACGGATGTCAAGGCAGCAGCAATGTAACATGTGAAAAGCACAGGAGATAGACCATCTCCCTATATGGAGCCGACTGATGTTTCAAACTCTACAGACTTCACTGGCTTGACTTGTATTCTCATCCTGGTGTCGGCAAGCAGTTGTATCACTAGTCATAGCTCAGCTTCATTGCAACTGGCCTGACGTAGTACATCTCGGACCGTTGAGCATTTAAGTATGTCGAATGCTCGTGATATGTCAATGCCCATTTTGTCGAAATATCAGCGTGTGGCCGGACTACCGACACACGCATGTTTGAGCCCATACAGCGTCGACGTTTGAAGCCACTTTGACATGATCCGGTGAAGTCATTGATCTTGTCTTGGATGCGGCATATAGTAACATTGGATAGAGTTTTCTGTATGCTCTTGAGGAGAGCAATGGACCGCAGGGTGGCTGGTGTTTGGGTGTGTGTGTGTGTGCCCGGTGGCTTATTACGTTTGGGTAGTGCGATAATGGTGCCTGGGCCTACAGCGTCAATGTAGTGCATAAAAGCTGAATTGATTAGGAGCGTGATCTGTTTTGTCACTGGCATATTTGATTAGTTCATTGCTCATGCCGTCAGGTCCAGATTCCCGCCCATTTTTTAGAGCTTTATGTGCATTCTCAACTTCTTCTGTCTTAATTGGTGTCAGCAATGGTCTGGGGTCTCCTATGAACGGGTGCAAGTAATCATCATCGTGGTTAGTGAACTGTTCATTGAACCATTCTCGAATTGCGGCGGCTTTGGACAGTCCCAATAAACTGTCCTTCAGAGTTGTGTACAGTGAGATGTGGTGAGTAGTCAGCAACTCTCAGAGCTCGGGCTGACAGAAACATTTTGTGACAGTCATCCGTGGCAGTGATCTCCTCTGCGTGTTGAATAGTAAGATCTTTTAAGCGTCCGTTAATGTGGCATAGAATGTTATTGAGTTCCCAGCGTAGTTTGGTGCGGTTGTCACTTTTGCCACTTTGATAGATGCGCAGCCATAACGGGTTCTTCTCCGTTGACAGGGTTACTACTAGAGGGTCACCAGTATACCTAGTTAGGCTATTTTTAAAGTTCTCATCTATTCATAAAAGATACATAGCCTTGCTAAGTTTAGAACTATTTTCCACTTTATGTACACTTTAACTAACTAGAGCTGTAGCCGCCATTTTACATAGATATTTGCTGGCGCCATTATTTCAGCTTCTATTGTTTTCACCGGTGCGCAATTGTTGGTATAACGCCATTCTCATAATGCTAATGTTAATCATGCTTATGCTGGCTTCTAAGTTGAGCGCATAGTAAGTGATTAGAATAGTTCCATACAAGTTGTATATTTGCCATGGAGCAAGTAACAACAACTATATTTATGCTTACTAAAAGCTGTTGCAACACCTTTCCGTCAGATTGCTGTCAATAATAATCAGCTGGTAATACAATTATCACTAGGTAATGATTTGATTATAATTTGGCTGAAAATCGTTGACAAAACAACTTTCAATCAAATTGTTCTGATGATAATAAACAGGGCAGTCAATGTTGCAAGAATTGATGCAACTATTTCAAGCAACCTTATGCAGCAACAGCATTGTCAAATCTTTCTCAGAATAATTGGCTTGCTTTCTGTTGTGTTAGCTAACAAGTGCTTGCAAAACGAGTTAGGCCTATACAATATATGGAATCGAGAGTATCAGCTATGCTCGAAAATTATGTTAATTTCCTTGTCAAACAGGAGGTAAGCATATTATAATATTCATGTAGGCATGTTAGAGGCGATCGTGCACGTACTGATAGACAGCTAGGTCTTTAAGTGAACATATTTCACATACGAAACGGACACACTATATGCCTAACATACTGTGTATGCACTTGTTATCTAACAAAACAGAAAGCCTGCTGATTATTCTGAGAACAAATATATAAAGTTGTTGCTGCCTTAGCCAGAAATGACTGTCAATAAAGTTGCTCGAAATATCTTCAGCAAGTCTTGCAACATTGACTGCCTGCTGATTATTTTGAGAACAATTTGAATGAAAGTTGTTGCATCAATATTTTTCGACCAAATATTTATCAAATCATTACAGAGTGAGAATATTATTATCAGCTGATTATTTTGAAAACAGTTAACGGAAAGCCGTTGCTGCTATAGGCAGCAACAATTTTCAATAAACGTGTTATAAATTTATTTGTTGTCACTTGCACCATAGGAAATATACAACTATTATTGAATTATGTTAGACACTTACTATGGGCTCACTTTAGAAGCCAGCATAAGAATGACTAGTTTTATTATTACAAGAATGATTTTATACCAACAATTGCTTACCTGTGAAGACAATAGAGTCTGAAAGATTGGCGCCCGAAAATATCTAAAATGACGGCTACAGCTCTAGTTAGTTGAGTGTCCATAAATCAACATATAATCCTAAATTTAGCTAGGATATGTATCTTTTATGAATGGATGAGAACTTTAAGACACATATGGTGCTGGTAGCTGAGGATTCACTAAATTTCAGTATTTTGGTTAAGGCTTCGTTTGGATCGGAGCTGACATCGATGTAAGCCACCTGCTCTACGGGGGCCTTTTTGTATGGCAATTGAGTGTCAGTGTCGCCGATAAGCTTGGGTAGGTTATACGTGACTCTACCCTCTTGCTTAGCATGGCATTTATACATTAGGTATAGATCGTTCATCTGACGGCGTGCAGCAATAACTGCCTTATGGTCAGAGTTCAGATCTGTGCCTCCATAGGAACGAGCATCCCGAAGTAGTGGTTTTGCCTCTGTCTTGCATAGTATGAAGTCTATTTGGTTGAAGACAGCTGTCGTAGATTTGAAACCTTTGGGGCTTTGTGATCCGCAAAGTGTCCAGTTCATGTTGTCCGGTGACGGTATGGGTGTTTGAAAGCTGTATTTGTGGCAAATAGGCCATTGGAAATAAGGAATAACACCAGTGCATCTCCATTACTGTTGCGTGTGCCCTCCCCATACGATCCTATGCATAAGCCAAGTTCTGAACTTTTGTCTGCAATGCCGAGATTACCCGGCTTAGAGTTGAGATCTCCATACACGAAAAGTTGACATCTATCGGGGATTTAAGTGGTAAAGCTCAGTTCTGCATGGAATGAATCTAATATTGCCGGATTCTCTTTGACTTTTTTCAGTATTTGGGTCATATGCATTGACTATGCGACACTTAGTGGCGGTGTGCTTTCCAGTTGGTATAGCCAGGTCGATGAATGCAATCACTGACGTATCCAAAACTAATGGTATGGTCCAAGACACTTGATCCGATTACGAAGCCTAAACCCCGTGAGTACTAGCTTATTGCCTGTCTGAAGTTGATGCTCTAAGTGTTTAGCTAATATATATATATAGTGTTCAGACTCTGCACCACTTGATGACTTAGTTTCCCAGCAAAGTTGGTACTTACCGAGGAAGCTGTTGTGGAGGTGTCATCTTTCTCCACCAGGCCGCTTATCCTTATCTGGTTATTGCTTCTCACATGGCTGAATAGTGGCTTGGAGAACTTTAACCAAATTAAGGAACATACCTACATAGGTATTGTCGCATGACAGAGGCGATACACGAGGAAGGTTAAATTCGTCTTTCCTCCGCACTGTGATGCAGTCCAGAAAGTATATACGGAGTGGTCTACCTTGAGCACACCGGAAGGTCATCAGGCAATGGTCATTTTAGCGCTTCAAACCAAATTCAGTTATTTTAACAAGTTTTACAGTACTGTGTATTTTTCTTATTAATTTATCAAAGTGTTTTAATTCGGCCAAAAGCTTAGAACCATATTAGTATGATGTCACTAACTCCTCAAAAATATGAATGACCTAGTTCCGAACTTGGGCTGTCTGATCCTTCCGATGAAGAGCCGGCGAACCCCGTGCATAAGTGTACGTGGGGAGTCTATGGAAGGTGGGCCACGTTGTGGTTTTACATACAACCGAAAAGGTGAGTTGCCCTGTCACATCGATCGGGACAATAGGCTTCTGCGAGCATATTGCACACAATGCAATACACTGTTTAACGCCCGGCAATTCGGCGTAACCCCATTCATCAGTCAAAAACTACCCTTGTTTCATATCTACAACCATAATGTTTTATTGCCTTTTCATATTCTAAACACACTCTGAGCCAATTGTGACTCGGAACTTATTTTCACTTTCTAGCGCCGATGACTAACAGGCCAACTTGAAATTCTTGTGTTTTCCTTTGCATATTTCTTCCACTCCGCCGATTGTTAGGCATGTTTTTTTCGGGCAGTTATGGTCTAATGATAAATAGCTGTTTGCATCATTTTACGGCCTGTGTCATTGTTCATTTTTAGAAATCTTAAATATAATTATATCTTTGCCACCAATTATTGTATGTTATATATTGTACATCGCATACACCGTTTAAAATAACTTATCAACAATAACGCGTATATAAACCAGGAATTCTTAATATCAATACTCTACACTAGGAACCCTTCTTGTGTTAGAAACGACACAAGTTTGCTATAATCTAAGTTATGCACCAATGTAGCTATTTGCGTTAGAATTCTGTCAACAAGCCGAGCCAGTTGCTGTATCTTAAAAGTGGCTATTTATTCTAAAGCTAACTTTAGGTGCCACACCTTCTAGTGGCTAATACCGGCAAAAGAGTTTTAAAAGGGGCCACAAAAGAGCCATATAGCCGCCAGCAACTGTCTCACTTTGAGACTAACTCTGCCCGATCTTCGGCCATACTTATTGCATTATTTTTACTAAGTCCCCCCTTTGGTCCAGTTGTGCCATCGATGAAATCGTTGAGGTTTCTCTCACGATATCCCATAGGATAGCAAAATTTTCTGCAAAGTATAACTTATTATTAATTATCGTCCTTAACAGTGAGCGTTGGGCACCTTGCACTTAATTCTAATTCAGGACTAACAGTTAACTCCCAGGACTCAGGTCGAAATGGCTGGATTCCGATAGATCACCTAGCGGCAAAACACACGCTAGGTAGATCAAATCTGTGGTGATTTAGACGGGTCGAGTGGACCCGTCACACTTTCTAAGTAAGTCAACAATGGCCTGTCCAGGGTTTCTTCGGCAAGCCATAACTAGTTTATGTTGCATCTAACGCTTTTGTATTGTTTTGTCCCTGTCTTGTCCTCTATATGGTTACATCAGAAACTCGGTTAGGAGTTGCTTTTCGGCGTCAGTACCGGTCACCAGTCGAGTCCTATGGGAGACCAGAACAACTCCTGAGCAAGCAGACAAAACCTCTATAAAAACTATAGGCTAAGGTGCTAGGCCTCTATAGCATTACTATCTGTGGGTTTAAAACCTTGGATAGGATCATTTGAAGGACCGCTAGCTACGGCAACATCAACCTGGCTTAGCTAGTTGGAAATTCAGCCTGACCAGTATCTGTGGAGACTGACCAGACCTTTCCCATAAGACAGCGCACACCCTCGTATACATTTCACACAGACACACTTTTTGTTTTTACCCAACCCCGTATGGGACGGACATATTCAGATGGCGGACCATGTGAGGCATATCCTCTCGCTTCGACGAACGCCTTCTTACATAGTTCGAAATTTATATATTATATACAGCTTATACTATGCTGTGGAAGTCACTGGTGGCCTTCCGTCTCTATTTTTCTGTTAGGTATTGCAAAGATAAGTAAGCATAAGCGAGATATTTATCAGCAAGGACTCGTAACTCTCACTAAACCAGTCAGTCGAATTTCGGCCTAGCCCGACATAAAGACATAAAACAGCCTTCGACAGCACCACTGATTGCGCCGAACTTCTACTTCAACAAACTAGACTAAATCATAAAATCATGTATTCAAGGCACACTGAGTATATGAATAGCATGGACGAGATGATAGTATTGAATACCGATGCATGCAGGAATGCTGGTACGGCCGCACTGGAATGTGATCGTTTCCGCCGATGCTCGAGATCGGATTTGGTACTCATCGGAGCATCTGACTCTTACCTCCAATGAATGGGAAACCCCAAAACCTATCCAGTGAACCCGTCGGGATGATCCGTGCCTCACGCACAGACAGGACCATCTCTAGGAGGACACGTCGATGCTACACACATCTTAAAGACTCACCATTTTGCGGCCGCAAAAGCCACATACTGCATTATCTGTTGTCATCAAATGCTATTACTGCCTACACTATGCGTGTTTGCAATAATGTCTTAACCCTGATATGGCGGTGGTGACCACGAAGAGGAAAGCACACCCTTTCTAGACGTATATTTACTTTTTTCTAGTAGATGGGGAGTCTTCAAATGTCAAAGTTTGATGCATTTCAGGGATCTTTCAACTTGACGCCATACCATGAATTAACAACAGCGTGCTGACTGCAGGAAATCTACATTCACAACTAGTCCAGTCAATCTAGGCCAAAAATATTTTAACCCGGAACAAAATGCAACATAATTTTTTTACCTCGCCCAGTGTATAGGGGGCCATCATGTACAACATATCAAAAGTCCTCCAAAATTCCAATAGGGGAAAGGGTAAAATTTGCATAATTATTACCAGATTTGGGCCATTTCACCTGAAAAATCAATTTTTCTTTATTTCTTTAAAACCGGTATGTAATATATGTGTGACTGGGTATTTTTGGACTTTTTTTTAGTAATAAATGAAAACGATTGACATATTCTCCACAAATTAAATGTATTGTTTTATGCCACTTGCATGAATTTACCTAATACCATCATTGATATTGATACAATACATATTATATTTTATTATGTCACGGTATTGTGTGTTTCTAAGCTAAGCTAAGATGAAATAGTATGGCATAGGTACCTGGTTTCTACTAATTTCATCTTGCATCAATTATCCAAGTCATCTTCCTCAATGAGCGTTATTGAATTCGAGCAACTGAGACCCTTACAGTCTTCGCATGCGGATGTGCAGCTGAGCCCATGTTTTCTACAGGTGCATCTCTTTGATTCACAGCCAGTTTTGCAGCTGCATCTAAATTAATACAGTAAATCGTCAGGTGCTGCCAGCATGTCAGTCTTAACAGGCAGCATTTGGTGGTTGAGAACTTTCCAGCCCCATTCTGTTGGATCCATATCTCCAGCATCTCCTCTCCAAACTTGAATTTGGTAGTACACGCGAAGACTGTGAAACTTTGCGGATGTGGGTGCTGGTGGTAAATCTCGTGCTTCAACATACTTGGAACTTTTTGCAACCTTCTCCCTGAATCGCTTGTACCGCAAAGCAACTAGACTATCCATTGAAGTGCCATTGTATAGAATAAGCATTGCCTTCTCTCCTGCTTTTATCACGTCATCTTTATTCGCATTACTCATTGTAAACACTTCAGCAATTTGAGAGAATTCTTTGCAGCACTGGATTTTGCTAAGGGATGCAGATTTTCCAATTCCATAAAGCCTAGATGTTGAGTCACAGCCAAGGATAGCATGGATAAATAACAGCTGTGAGCACAAACAGAACCCGAGTTTTTCCTTTGCCATTTTGATATTCCACAGTCGGGGTTTCTTTGCATTTTGCTTTGGCTCTGGTCTGAAAAATAGCTGACAGCCATTCATATCAGTATGGTATAGAAGCAACACCAGTAGGTCGGTATCGTCTCCAACAAGAGCAGTATTTGTTGATTCTGAAGCCAAGATAGCCGTTTGCGTAATTAAGACATCAGCATCACCGCTTGCCTTTATCGTTAAGCATCCAGCCTGTTCGAGAGATGAACTTAAGATTGATATGAACCGATGTTTGTTCTGCTTGTTACTAAGAAAATCAGGCTTACTCAGAGTTACAACTGTTTGTGGAGTCAGTACAACAGTTGCGCCTGATCCACGAGTTCGCCTCTTATGTGTTACATCTTTTATGTCTGGGCCTTGGTCATAACCATCAAAAACTACTGTAGCCTTTCCATATTTGCTTATGCAATATTTTACATATCTTTGACAAACATTTGCAAATGTCTCTCCACGCTGCCAAGGAACATGGTGTAATAGAGCTCCTCCATCAAGCACATAGTGGACAGAATCTGGAAGGACTGCATCTTCATTTTGAATTCATTTCCACAATGCATCAGCAAGTGCCCGCTTATTTTCTTCCCATGGAAGAGATGAATTATCAAAGAGTGCGGGCGGATGAGTGCACAACTCATACTCAAAATAAGATGCTGGATTCCCTTTTGATCCATTTGTAGCAATTAAACTCAGTCTTTGAAATAGGAGTTGTGGATCAATTTGTACACATTCATCATCAATCTTGAGAGATGTTTTGGATGCTAAGGTAATAGCTTGTCTCTTTCTCTGGAACGAAATGCTTGATACACATTGGCCACACATCGAATTAATAATTGATTCTCCAATATCTTTATCATCGTCAACATTGACTGATTCATGTGCAGACAATCCACTAACAAGTCCTCTAAGAGAAGGTCTGGTCCAAATGGATTCAGTTCACTAAGGATTTTGAGAATTTTGTAAGTATCATCCATATCACGCTTTATTCGCGATTGTGTGGAATCTTTGTGTTGTTCACTTGAATCACAGTTTACCCCAGAGAGCTCTTGCATTGCATTACACACATCTGCACATGCGGACATAGACAACAACCAAACAAGACGCTGAAGTTCTGTCATTCCACGACCTCGTGTTAGACCACCACTTGACTTTACACTTCTCATAAGGACCTGCTCAATAACTAGATCAGTAGATAACCCTGCCCAATACCTATCACTTCGATGAATGACATGATGACCATTGAGGAAGCTGGTGTGTATATCTGGATGACTTTGAGGTATTTCTAACATCTTTTGTAAATATACATATGCAGACTTGGCGTACAGATTATGCCCAGCGGCTGCAAAATATGGAAGCATCTCACGAACGGTCTGAAGGTGCATGGTCCAATCACCAGTTCGTTCTGCCTTAATGAATTTGCGCAGAATGTCAACCAACTCCATATACAAAAGCCAGAGTCGTGCAGTCCTCTTATCTGTCATGACCACCTTCTCTGAGTCTCATTTGTCCTTGACATCATGTAATGCATTTTCCGAGGACAATCTTGTAGCTACATACGGATTTTTGATAATGTCATCATAGAGCTCTCCAACTTTAACCAGACTTTTATTTAGGGAACTGTCAATCGTTTCATGTCCTGCAACATTATCATCATTGTCAAACAATTCTTTTGAATGCATTGCAGCGGAATATTCTACTGTGTCAACTTCAGCATCTGCAATTGTAGGTAGTGGTAGATTGTATGCATTTGCAATCAAGATTGTACTGAGAGAAGCAAAAACCATGAGGTGTCCTCGAACTGCTCGAGAAATTGCCTTTCCACTAAGAATGTGTTTGACAGCATTCTCAGCGTAGACTACCTCTAGAATAGGCGCAAGACCACTTCCTGCCATTAAGTGACCAATGCAGCCAAGGAAGCTCATCTCCATATGAAGACCTCCGAGTCTTAGAATAATTTGCTTTAATGGACTCCAGCTCGGCTCAATCTCTATGATAGTCATAGCTTTCCAAAATAAGGCCCGATCAAATGTAATCACGGGTGCAACATGGTATCGGTTTGATTGTTCACAAACATAAGTCAAAGTGGAAAAGATGCAGGTCATGTTACTTGGCTCTAGATCTATCATCGGAAGGAAAATAACAGACGATTTACCTGGATAAACTCCTTGGTGAACAGTTTGCACCATGCCAGACCATGACTGTCTCCTTGAACGCGGAAACAAAGAGAAATCCCAGAGGATGTCAATGTCAGCTGTTGGGTTAGTTTGTTCCATCGCAGTTAACTCCTTAAAGGTCAATGGGAAGTTCCTGGTATGCTGAGACTCAAAGTTCCTGATACAGATCTGTGGTTTGGAGAATTTGTACAAGTGGTTCAAGGCAATATTGCCAATTGCTTACTGTCTTCCGTGACCATGAAATTCAGAGCTTAGACAACATTTCTACTTCGTTTATTTGCGGAATGAAGCAGGTAAGGGAAGTTTCATTATTCAGATAATGGCGGTAGCTAAATATGCGAATTTACCCACTTTCCCATCGAGGGATTTTTTAGGACTTTTGATATGTGACACCTGGCAGTCCCATGAATGCCGCAGAAAAGAAATAAATTCTGTTGCAATTTGTTCTAGGTTAATTTGTAGTTTTACTGGACTAAACCTTCTAATATAATTCGTATAAGAAATAGGCATATAGTTGAAAATATGATGAACTATTAACTCGGCCACAAATTCTGTATCAATTCCTTTTAATCAGTGTTCTCGATGTCCGTCGATGCCTCAGTGTTATCCGTTGCCAGTTGTAGGCACATTGTGTAATTCAAGAAAGCTGGTGAATATTTGTAATCAATTTTACTCGCATGTGTTACCATCATACTAAGCATCGGTTGCTGTCAAATTAGGTATAAAATGTTCTACTGAATATTTCTTACATACTGAAGACTCTGACTGTGGCATTTTTGGTCTATATGCAATAAGGGTTTAACCATAGTTCTACAAAAACTACATTACAGCTCGGGCATAAATTACCATTTGTCTATCTGTGTGTGTCTTATATCGTTTCCACAGCATTTCCTACACTAGGTGTCTTTATAGCTTCTCGCCACGTGGATATAATTGTAGCTCAAAGAAATGGCATGAAAAACAATTTTAACAGAAGGCAACACTTGGTTAAATTCAGCCTATTCTGGCTATCAAATAGAATAATCTATGACGTAATGATTATGACGTCATCCTACACGCCGCTTTGCTGATTATGACGTCATATGACGTCAGATTGATAGATGGATACTCTGGAAAGGTGAATTAAAACAAACCACGTGGGGATAATCATACGATTGCGCGTTTATGACTGTATTTTGTTGCGAATTGATCAGAACTCTTAGTGTATTAATCATATAAACAACGGCTTTAAGCCTTTCATGACAAAACCGGCCCAAACAAGCTTCTGCAGTGGTCATGAGGATTGTCCATTTGCAGGCTAAGAGAAGAGTGATTTTGCAATTTTAGCACTGAAATGACTGGCTAGGTAACCGAGCCAGCCATTTCAGTCGTAAACTTTCAAAAATACTCTTCTCTTGGCCTGCAAATAAACATTCAATAAGGAAATATTTTGATTTTCTTGAACAAATTTAGTCATTAAAGGGTTAAGCAAATATAATATTAACACGGTTAATAATGAAGTGTCGTATTTTCATTGGTTGTTAGTGCGAGAGATTTATTTTTAATTGGTCACGTATACCAAGAGACATATGGCTTTAATCAGAATTTTGGGCAAGGATGGTTTAACAAGCCTAATCTATGTAAAAAAAAAGGCAGTCTTATTGACCATATCCATGACAAAATCGCCATTTTTCCCACTTTTTAGCCAAAATATGGCCATATTTGGCCAAATTCTGTGTGTCCACATTTGCTTGTTTCGATGATATATATCTATGTTTAAATGGTAATGAATTACATAATATGGCTTGTATTTACAAGATATAAACAGTGTTCATGAAATGTAACACTAAAATTGCCATTTTGGACAAATTTGGCAAAAATATAGCAAGAAAATTAATATATTTAAACGGACGGTTTGGTGTTATCATTTTGTAGCTAATGAGTGTCAGAATCCTTTACACTAGTATTGTGTGGCCAGGATTTGCCCATGGAATATTAATATGACCAATATGGCTAACATTTCGCCAGTTTTGTCCAGTCTTCTGGCCAAAAAAGAGTTAATTTTCCATATGAATAGTAAGGAAATTGTACTCGGTATCAATAGCATGTAGAAAATCATGGAAATCAAATTTATGACACAACATTCAATTAGGCATCCCCATCATCATAACTGCCATCTTCATCCTCTGAATCAGTATCAGTAATACTATCGTTGTCTTCATTCTCATCATTATCTTCTCCATCTGTCACGTCGTCAGGTTCTATGGTCTCAGAAAGCATAGTTGGCATCTCGCTGCCAGTGAAATATAGTGGTAGAAAAACTCCATTACCCTCTTTCCAGCCATGATCTGTGGATTGAATGTTCTCTAGTGGACTCTTAGATGAGCATGCTGCCAGAGTTATGCCACATAGTTGCATCGTGCCATTTTTTGCACCAGAACATCTTTGCAAGGTGAAGCATGCCTGCATCAATTCCCTTTATTTCCTCCAGTAGACTGTCTGGATCAGTTGGGTTATATTTCTGTACAAAGTTTTCAACCTGGCCTCATTCAGGGATGATAATTCTCCCCGACAATATAATGAACACACATACCTTTCTACACGGCTGTCGTTATCAACGAAGGTGCTGGGTTTTTTCCAAGATTGCCAATGCCTGCAAGATGGAGACCACTCGGTTCAGCTTTCCACAGTGGGTTTACCTTCCCTTCCGGAAGAAGGGTTGGGTGTAGTCACATTTTGTTTCAGCATGATAATTTGGCAATGCCTTCCAAAGAACTGGACCAAGGTGGTTTGCTAGTGTAGTGATATGGACACACCTAGTGTTATCACTCGAACTGTGCATTAACACCATACTTGTCAGCTCTAATATCATCGCAGAAACAATCATATGCTATCATGAAAGCTATGCACTCATCTGTCTCTACATCTTTCATCATTTCCGGGGATGGTGTTACTTGGATAATCTTTAGAGCTTCAAGAAAATGTCTATAGCTATCGTTTGCCTCTTCTAGTTGAAAGAACAAATCCATATGCTTGCTCCGCATAGCAGTTGCTAGGAGTGTGTGCATTCTTCTTGCCTGATTATAGAGTTTTCCTGACAGAAAATCATTGAGGGAAACCTTTGTGAAGGCAGCACGTTCAATTAAAATGTGGGCTACAACTGACCCATCTACAAGGCAACCCACTGTTGACAGATAGCGGAACTTAATATGGAAAGCTCCCAAACAAATAAAAACATTGTCATACTTAGGTCGCATAGTGCCCTGCTTCCATAATAATGAAGATGGTGAAAATGTAGACTGTGAGGACGAATAAACAGCAGAGATGGGGAGAGAAGACTATGAGTAGTAGTGTTGGAATCAAAATGATACCACCTCCCACCTCCCTCAACCGGCCGCCGTTCGGCGATCCGTGGCCCCCACCGCTCTCTCAATCCCTGGGGCATAGGAATTTGTATAAAAGTCCCATGCAGACCCCACATGTCTGGGAGAACCTCCTCAGGATACCGGCCAGTGGCCGGCCTCTCTCTCTCTCTCTATTCTGACCGGTATCCTGAGGAGGTTTTTCTATCTGTGGGACATTTTTTTACCTATCCTACCTATCTTCTACCCCACCTATCTTCTACCCCAACCTGTTGATATTCCAGCCGGATGGTGCGTGTGTGTCTGTGGTGTTTTAACCCCACACCGGGGAGTGCTGCGGTGGGTCTTTATCTAACCTGGTCATATTACCCCGGCCCTAGTGTCTTACCTAGTTTTCGAAATTTCAGGTAAGTTCTAGCGAGGTCTTTTGAGCGAGATTTGAACCCATTCTGCAGCCTGGGAATGCTATGCAATTCCACAACTCTATCGATCGACCCACCGCAACACCACTAAAATCTTGCCTCTTATCTTTGAGCGTGAGTTGTGCAATCGCTGTTATGCACCAACACAGCAATGTGTGAACCCATAACTTATCAGTTATAATAATGCATTCATAGTTAATGCGGATGCATACATGGCCGAGACATTTAATGCGGAACAGCTTATGAAACCATATCAGCTGTAATGGAAACCATTTAAATTTTATTCCAACTTTTTGAAGTAGCTCAAAAAGAGCATATTTTAACTATGCCCGCTATCTCATTGCCCTATACACATGCTAGTGGCGAGGGTCTTGCATATTGTTTGTGAGTTAATCTGTCAGTCTGTTCATGGCTATATCTCACAAACTATAGTGTGATTTGTCCGAAATTCTAACCGGAGCTTATAGAATTTCAATTTTAACACAGTCATACAACCATGACAAATACGATGTTGACTATTTTGAAATGTATTTGACTGGAATATGTTGTCGCTATAGCCATCACAATATTCAACAGTCTATTTATCAAATTGTAAATAAATTTTCATATTTATTCTTTCTGGTCCTGCGCAATATTGTGAAATCGCTGATACGTGTTATCTCGAAGTGACGTCAAGATCTAGAGTGCTGATAGCGCAGTAACCTGTGAATACATAACTTTTCAGCTTTATTTACTAACACATACATGGCCGAGAGAGTAAGTGCGTTGTATCATTCAGTTTTCAAATTGTAAAATCACAGGTTCAAATCTGGCTATTAGCAAAAGGTAAACATGTCTACAATTACTCTTTACCCATAAGACCCGTAATGCAGTGATCCCTCGCACTACTCCCATGTCAAGACCAACTCGCACAGTCATTGAAAGTCAAGAATAGTAGCTGCTACACATTAACACCCAATTAGACGCAGCATCCATTGGTATACCGGCGATCATACACGCACAACATTACATGTAAACACTCAACTACGTGTAAACGCTCATCTACAAACAATATTAGACACAATGGGCTGGCCTGAAGAGCTATGGTCATGCATGCATGATGTAGGATGTGCAGCACGACGAGAAAAGGTACCCGAGCCATTACATGATATGGGCAACTATGCAGATCGAAAGCTTGAGAAATGGAGGAGAAGCTCAGAGATCACAACATTCCGCTCGTCATTTCCACTAACGTACCTTATGCGTTATCCGATGACTGTGATAGCGATGGACAAACTCTTCAAGTATATGAATTATTTAGAAATGGTTTGCAGTTTTGATGTGGATGCTGCTATCGGGTTGGAACAAGAGTGGAAACAAGAAATAATGCAGTGATCCCTCGCACTACTACGCTGTTGCAAAGCAATTTGGCCTTAGAGGCTACACTAAGGCCAAGAAAGCCAACCTGCTCCAGATGATCGGACAGGTCCGTGCCGAGAAGTGGCAGAAGCGACTCTCCTGAGCAATCAAGACGGGAAGGTTTCCAGCGCATACCAAAGATAATCCTTGGAATCCCCACAAGAAAGTGCAGCGGATACGTGAACATCGTCAGTAGGACGAGGAGGTGACTGCTAGCTTGTGAGCCAAGACAGTAGCGAAGCAGAGTGCGGGCCATCCACTGGAGTGCTTACCTCTCCTATTCAGGATAACTAACTGAGTGATGAGGGGGCTGAGGTCTGACCCCTTAGCCCGGAGCATGAGGCGAGAAGGTGAACACATTCTCGACCAGCGTTTCGGCGAAAGGTAGACAGAGGATATAGGACGCCGGTCAGTACGCTGGACATTCTTCAGAGGTCTAGAAGGAGACCTCACAAGCCAGACCATGAAAAAGATCCAGCAGACTGTCCAGAATGCCTTCTACCTCCGCTACACCCATACCTATCGCATGCATCACATCAAAGACGGTAGGGTGATGCTCTTCCACAAGAATGCTCCAGCTCAGGATTGGGTGACAGCAGGAGAGCAAGCCCGCCTCGACACAGACAATATCGATCAACCCAACACCAAGTGGGCTTTCATTCGATCAATCAATGTTGAGGTTAGGGCCGTCATCGACCATCAACCTCTGCTTGGGACAGACCCCCTCCCAGACTGGCTACGACAGACGAAGAGTATGACTGCCCTCGACACCTACAGGGACAACATGTGTCTCTGGCGATGTCTAGCAGTCCATCGAGGAGCGAGAGCTGATAGAAGTACAGCTCCTGCACGAGAGCTTGCTACACAGTTCTACGGCAAGACAGTACCTGATGTCCGCAATACCTCGCTGGATCAGCTGGATAAGGTAGAGTTCTTCACCAAGATCGGGATTCGCGTGGATGAACCAACTGAAGAGGGCACCTGGCACATGATCAGGCAAGCGGCTCACTAACATGACACCATGACCATCGGAGTGTGGGACCACCATGCATTCTACATCAAGAACATCACCAAGCTGGCACATACACCAGTCTGCAGTCACTGTCAGCAGAGGTTTATAAAGGCATGCCATCTTCAACGCCACGCTGATTACTGTACAGGCGGCAAAACAGAAATCGTGTGTCCTGACGAGAAGGTCGAGGTGCCACAGTCTGCGTATGAGAAAGCCTTCTCTCCGCCCCAACCATCCAGTCCAGCGGCTACTCGTTGGGTCGAGTATGAGTCGAGAAACAGAGGCATACACATACACCATGTAGAGTGTGGGCACGGTGACGAGCGTTGGATCGAGGGTGCTCCCGTAGATGGTTATGATCCGACCACCAACACCATTTACCAGTTCCATGGCTGTCACTGGCACAGGTGTCCACAACATCAGCGAGGTGAGGATGCCGAACAAAGATACTCCAAGACAGTCCTGAGAGAGGAGAAGCTGGATGCACGCTTGTGGTACCGTGGGAGTGCTGTATAAAACGCTGCCCAAGCGTCCCTAAACGAGTTCGGACTGTCCCATACCCACACTTCATAGTTTACGACTTCGAAGCACTCCTAGATGGTATCAAGACTCCTCCTACGGGGACTCACGATCGAGAGTACCCACATACCTATCTCTGTGTCAGTTGGCTGCTCCTTATAGGGCACCACGAGTGAGCCCACTCACCTCTGCAATCCTGACCCCAAAGAACTGATCAGAGAGTTCATGCTGGTGATCCAACGGCGAGCATCTCTAATCGGGACAAGGGCTATGGCACAGTACATACCGACAGACCTGGACAAGCTCCCAACGCGAAAGCAGTGACTGATCAATGAGTGGTGTGACCAAGTGCCTGTACTGGGGTTCAACTCTGGGCAGTATGACCTGAACCTCATCAAGAATTACTTTGTTGATGAGCTGACTGACAGTACAGGTACAGTGAAAGTCGCCAAGAAGGCTAGTCAGAACATGTTCCTAACAACACCTGAGCTACGGTTTCTCGATGTGCTGAACTACCTCGGCCCAGGAGTCTCGTACACGGTATGGGACGAAGCTTACCGGTGTACACAGTGGAAGAGCTGTCTCTGATATGGATGGTTTGACACACATGAGAAGCTCAACTATCCAGGGCTTCCTGACTACTCAGCATGGACATCTAAGCTCAAGGGTGGCTACCTCTTGACGCGAACAGAGTGGAAACAATGTAACCAGGCATTCAGCGAGCACGGAATGTGGACATTCGCCGACTGGCTGCGATACTACAACAACCTGGACGTCAGTCCATTCATCGAAGCCCTAAAGCAGATGCGGGAGTTCTACACAGAACGAGAAATAGATATCCTCAAAGACACGCTGTCTCTCCCAGGTGTGTCACTGCAGTACCTCCTACGTGGAACCGCTCAGCACATGCCGGATGTTAGCCTCTACTCTCTGGGTAAGGAGGCCTACGAGATTCTGAAGGACGCGGTTGTTGGAGGGCCAAGCATCATGTTCACCAGATACCACGAGGCAGGTGTGACACGCATCCGCCAGAGTGAGTGTGCCTGCCAACATCTACTTGGCTACGACGCAAATGCTCTGTACCTGTCAACGATGGCCAAAGAGATGCTCTGTGGTAAAGAGACCGTTGGTCCGGTGCCAGTGGTGTAGCCCGCTTTAAGGAGGGGCTCCTAGCAGACCTCTGGTTTGGATTTGCTGAGGTGGATATAGAGGTCCCTAAGGCTCTGTGGGCAAAGTTCGAGGAAATGCCCATGCTCTTCTATAACTGCGAGATCCCGGTAGAGGACGTCTCTTCTGAGATGCAGGCATATCTAGAGCGTACAGGGCGGAAGCGACCCACCACCCAGAAGCTGGTCAGCGCCCCAACTGGCAAGAAGCATCTGCTGTACACACCGACACTCAAGTGGTATATAACCCATGGCCTGGAGATCACTGCTATATACCGCACCATAGACTATGAGGGCAAGCGCCCATTCGAGTGGTTCGTGGAGAATGTTACGGAGGCCTGCCACTCGGGAGATGTAGATAAGAGCAAAGTGCTCTTGGCAGATCTCTTCAAACTCCTCGGCAACAGTACCTACGGGAAGCTCATCGAGGCCCTAGAACGCCATAGCAACACCAGCTTCACGAAGGATGAGCGCATGGTAGACAATGCCCTGCGTAGTGCATGGTTCGAAGATCTTGAGGAGACTGGTGAGTCATACGAGCTCCAGAGTTGCAAGCCAAGAATCACTATTCGAAGGCCCTTCCAGGTGGGGATAGCCGTTTATGAGCTCACGAAGCTGCGAATGCTGGAGTTCTACTACGACTTCCTCGATCGCTACGTAGCTCGTGACAGCTTTGAGTACCTGCAGATGGAGACTGACTCCGCGTATATAGCTATAGCAGCCTCCAACCTCGACGACGTCTTTCACCCTGAGATGCGAGCAGAGTACCAGGCTCATAAGCGGGACTGGCTAGCTTGGGACAAATGGTCTGGATAGACTCCAGGACTGTTCATGCTCGAGTTCGAAGGCTCTCGTGGCATCACTCTTTGCTCCAAATGCTACTACATGGAGAGCGCAGCTGCAAGTATGTTCTCGGCTAAGGGAATGTCAAAGTAGCATAATGAGGTCTCTTGGCAGAGGTTCTACCGTGACATGGCAGGGTGGACAGAGCTAAAAACCGAGGCCTACGCATGCGCAACAAGGGTATGGTGACGTATGCACAGGAAAAACTCAGACTCTCCGCTTACTATGATAAGCACCATGTGCTGCCAGATGGGGTCCATACCGAGCCCATCGAGTATCATGTTAGAGCCCTAGGGGGTGGTAGCTGTGTGTCATCAGGGACTAGCTGAAGCTCTTCTACGACAAATGGTCGCCTGGTCCACTCTGTGCTGGCGTGCCAGGTAGTACAGTGTAGGCCGCCCCTCCGCCTCCACATACCTGTCAAGCCTGTGAACATCTATCGACCAGTTAGGATCTGTTGCACGCCGTCGACCACCTTCCAGCTCACCAAGCTCATACAGGTACCGAACAAGAGCATCAGGTGGTAGGCACTCCTCTCCCTTGTTCGCTCCTCTAGAGTGGTGACCAGCAGAGTGTCTGATGGCCTCCACCAGCTTCTTCCCGATTAGCCTGGTAACCTCGGCATTGGATCTCTCCGCCACAGCAGGCAGCCCTCTCACCCATACTCTAGAATGTTCACTCAGCGCGGCCATTTCATGAGCATATTGGTGTGGGAACAGTCTCTCTGCCAGTGTCCGATTCCACCACTCAACGATAGCCTGGGCACAGTGATTCCCTACCTTGCCTCACCTAACTGCCACACCATGTTTCCGCATGAGTGCTGCAGTCTCACCTCTGAACTTCTTACCCTCATCCACCTGCAACAATTTTGGCCACTGGAGGGGATTTTCCGAAGCCTCGTAGACACCCTGGAATGCCTGGGCCATCTGGCCAGCTGACTTGTCTGTGAGGGGTACTGCAGCCTTGTACCTGCTGGCGACATCGACGATGATGAGGGCATACTTGTAGGTCTGACGACTAACCGAGTCATGTAGAAGGAATAGAACATCTGCCTGGTGAACTCTGTTCGGGACAGTTTCCTCGAAATGGGCATGCCTGATGTGCCATGGACGAGGTCTGTATATCTGCCACATCGCCTGGTGGCTGAGCCACTGGCTAACTGTCTCCAATGTGAAGTTGTGGCCCTTGCGATGCGCAGCCTCGAGTAGTTGAGTGGGCTCATGGTAATATCTACCAGGCTGATAGTAGAGTTCATCAAGAAAGACGGTTGATAAACTCCCGGATTTCATCCCTGACGTCCACTCCCATCCTGTCATGCATGACCTTGGTGAACTCTAAACAGATGAAGAGATGGCCGGCATTCATTCGACCATCACGGAAGACCTTCTCAAACACTTCCATACACTGGCGTGCAATCTCTGCTGGATCCTCACTGAACAGTAGTTTACCGACCAACCCTCAGAAGTTAAGGGACTTGACCAGGTCATAAAGAGATGCAATCCTTATATAGTATGGCTTAAATGTTCGGCGACCCAGATGGCCATGAGCACTATGGTAACTTATGGCAGCTAAGGGCCTGCGACTCCGAAAATCATACCTACTCCTGAGGCGATGGCTGGTATGGCTTCAGAAATCTTCTCCACCTCATGGAGAGCATTGTTGGCGATCTTGCGGACCGTCTCGCCAGCCTTTGTTGGGAACAGAGCGATCAGAGCCCCAACTGCTGCCAGAAGACCGATAGAACCTTTTATGTAAGTACGATAGATTCCTTTCGCTCTGTGTACTAGCTTGCGGGATTCAGGTGCGGTCTCCGCCACACCATCATACTCACCCGCGGTCTCTGCGATATCGTAGTCGTCTGCATCATAATCCTCCTCATCATAGTCCTCCTTGTAGTCCTCGTCATCTATATCCTCGACTGGATCTTCATAATCCTCTGGTTCATACATATCCGTCGCTGGGGGACAGCTATATAGTAGTTTTAAACTGTACTCTATAGCATGGTATCCGCAATCTTGAATGCGGGCGTGTTTGCCTTAGCGAACTGGGGACTCAGCTTCGCCAACATGAAGGCAGCAGAGGGCGAGCGTGAGCGTCATAAGCAGGCGATGGAGAAGCTGTCTAAGGAGAAGTTTGAGTACAGCAAAGCCCTCGAACATATGCGCCAGAGGGAGGCACGCCGACGCCAACTCCGAGCTTAGGCCAACCAGAGCCTTAAACAGGCAGATGAGAGTCTTGATGAGTACAACGAGCCTGTAAAGATATCTGAGCCTATGCTCGACTATGAAGCTTCGACAGGTAAGAAGACAGCAGAGCTTATAGTAGTGGTGGCAGCTGCAGCAGTGACGACAGGAGTCATGCTCTGCACACGCTCAAGCTGAATACCTGACGTGTTCGACACGCATACCGTAGCATAGCCAAAGTAAAGTACCATCACACCTAATGGGCGAGTCCCAGCTATGAGGTTTCCGATGTTGAAGCTGAGCCGATTGCCCTGATTAGGTAGGATGTTCCTGCCCCCGAGGTGGTGACGGCTGACTCGAGGTCATCGCTTCCACTGGTTAGTCGCAGAAGTGCATATGACTTAGTTTTCTGTCTGTAGAGTTGGCAGTCAGCCAGCTCGCATACCTCACCAAGAACATTGGTCCCAGCAACCACAACCTTGAAGTCGTCTAGCTTTTTCACCTGCTGAATGGCTCCGCAGTTCTGATCCAGGACTGCAACAGTGACACAGTTCAATGCACCACGATGCAATGTCAGCTCTACCCGTTGGTTAGCTGTGGCTTGGACCTGTTGGTGTTCTCACTCCACATGCATGATCCACTGTTTGGAACCCGTTTGCTTCAGTTCCTGGTCATTCTCGTCATGCCAGACATGAAATCTTGAAGCATTCATCGTCGCATCTGCGAGCTGCTCAGTGTACATCCGGAGGAACAGCCTATCCTGCATGGCAGCCGGATTCATGTGTGTGTTCTCGAGGAGGGTTAAGAGTGGAACTGCCACAGGCTTCTTGACACCTACCCATAGTTCAAATTCCGTGAATCCCTCATTGCACCCCACAGCGTAGTATCCCTTTCCATTCGCATAGAAGGTTGGTCCACGAGCCAACGGACCTAGGACTCGGTACTCATCATTCACATAGGTGGTGTCCACGGTGCTGTTGCTCTGCACGATCTCCCACCTGTTCAGAACCTGCGGGAGCTCTACCGTCTGTTCTATTGTGCTCTGAAGCTTGAATTCGAGTGTCATGCTCTTGATCTTGTGGATCTGTGCCGAGATTGCAAAGTCAATGTACTTCCCAGCAGCGGACAATGGGTTCTCATCGTGTATACTGGGTCGAATGACCATCAGGCAGTCCTTCTGAGGATCAGTGCGGTGCGATGTCACGGGTTCAATAGCTCCATCTCGATGTTGCACATCCTGTAGTATGTTTAAGGTCTGGGTATATAGAGGGGTTAAACGGCTGCTATGTTTGGTAAAGTTCTCCAGCAGATTGTCTATAGGCAGCAGGACAAGTCGGTACAACAGCCACGGCGTGCACTGTCCCACTGTGACAGGGTCTGAGGACTGCTTCGTGATATCAACATTATCCACGAGCGAGCCAAGGTCACACCTCCGCCTGATGCGGAGATACTGGCCGCCATAGGGGAAGGAGTACCAGCTCGTAGTACAAAAGAACTCCTGACTCAGATACTCTACCGGAAGTTTGACAGCACCTAGGGCAGGACACTCGACCTACCTGTGGCCCACACCAACAGTCCTGTTATTCTAGCTCCCCAAAAGGTGAGGGTCGACCCCAAAGATCTACTAACGGTCGGGAAGTGGGCTGCAGTATTTAGTCTCCATAGGCAGGAAGAGCGAGAGATGCTGATAGCCTCCAGTCTGGAGCAAATAACATTGAGGACGTCTCTTAGACAGTGGTCATCCAGCACTATGTCGGGTGCCAGTAGCTTTCTGAGACGTGACATCTGGAACTTCACCTTATCACCAAGATAGTAGGTCCACCATTGGAGGGCTTTCTTCGTCTTACACTACTGCGCCATCTCCTCTTCCCACTGTATGACCTCTGGTTCATCCTCGTCTGAGAAAACACCTGGCTCAACCTCGTCTGTGAAGACATCTGGCTCATCGTCGTATGTGAAGACATCTGGCTCATCGCCGTCTGTCAAGACTCCTGCATCCCGCTTACTCTTCTTCAGGAGGTCCTGCCAGTATTTGGAAGCTTCACTGTTCCTTCGCCTCGTTGCAATGCTCGCTTTCTATTGATACAGGCTCTCCCGCTGTAGTCGCTCTCCTTCTTGTTGCAGTGCGAGCATCTGATCTTTTCATACAGGGATCATGAAGGGGAAACCTTCTTTCATCATCTCGGCAAAGGTAAGATATTCCTGGTATGATATCATGTTGTCGTCAGGTCAAGGAGTAATACGAGTGTAAACTCTAAATGGGCATCCGATATCCCATCCCTGCTGGCATATATGTTAATGGAGGGGCTGTCAAATAGGTGATTTACAGGTGTGAACAGGCTAGGACTGATAGCTTTCCATTGGTTGCTGTTGTCACCTGGGAGATACTCTATCACATCCCGGCTGACTTCTACCAGTGAGCTGTTGTGTGCACCGCACGGAGGTTGATGTAGCACATCAGCGTGTATGTATGTTGTGCCCTGCTGGGGCACCTCGAAGAGGACCCATTCTACACGGTACTTTACCACCCGTCCCCCCTCTAGAGAGGGCGAGATTACGTTCTCACCACCGGAGAGCAGCAGTCAGACAATCGGCATAGTTATATGTCTCGTTTAAACCCCTATTTGCTCACTCGACTGGTCTTGCTGACCTCGCAGATGTGCACACAGTTGATGCTGCCAAGGTAGAAGAGAGTGATGGCAAGTAATTTGCCCTACAGTACGAAGCAAGCTCAAAGACATTCTCCCTCCACCCCATTGGTGGTGATGGGGTGGAGCTGCTCACAGACCTCAAGGATGTGACGAAGGCGCGCCTGTGTCACAACATAGATGGCCACAAGATCGTGTTTCGGTACGATTTCCCAAAGAGGAAGTACATCCTCGAGCCATTGATTGAGCTTTCGGATACAGAGGTGTCAGACATCAACACCCTAAATAGCGACCTCAGCTTTCATCTGGTCAAACCCTATTCGAGTGGTGGCCCGCCGATGGCCCGTGATGGCCTGCTATTGACCCTGGCAAAAAACTGCAGTTCATATTTGAGAAGAATGAAGTGTGGTATCATGCTGGACCTTGTGGTGACTGGCAAACATGGCTGCCCCTATATAGGCCTCCCGCACTCATTGACATAGAGGTTACTCCCGTCTCAACTGTTGAGAAAAAGGATGGGACAGTTCGAAATCTCTACAATCGGGGATCATCCTTCCTCACCTACATAGGCGAAGGTGTCTTCCTGACGAGGGTGTGCCACCAGATCTGGGTTACAGGTGGAAAGCTCCTGCTGCGTCATCCATTCGATGGACCGGAAGAAGCTGTTAACCTCCAGGAGAAGGGGATGTCACATGTCTCCAAAGTCAAGGGTGCTGTTATACTGCTTCAGTGGGTCGGACTCACTAGCCCGCAAACGACTCATATAGGCCTAGAGCTACGTTTCTTAGCCGGTGGCAGAGTGAAGCAGCTAGTCCCTGCGGGGATGAAGATCACTATCGATCCGGATGGAACAGGGCTCGATCTGGCACAGATATTTCTCGAGGGGTTCACTCTGTTCAGTTTAACTCTTCATATATAGCCATGATTCTCATCATACTGCTCGTGCTGGCGTCTACAGCAGTGGCACAGGGCGCTGAGACTGCCATGATATTGGATGCCTAGTGGGCCCACTTCCGGGATGACCCCCAGTACAATCCTTGGGCCGATCAGTTGCGGAGAAACATTTACGACCGCTTTCACCCACGTAAAGAGATCGAGTCTGTCTGCCACTTCTATGGGGTGGAGCGGCTAGGCCGTGGTTGTCTGCTGGAGACCCCTGCTCAGCACCATCTTCTCTGCGTAACATGTGAACATGTCGTGGTTCATATGCTAATCACTTTAGCCTCCTCCCAGGTGAGCGTTGTCAAGGTAGATGGAAACCCCTATGGGTGGTCCCATCATGCCGATGCGACTCTGGCAGAGGCTATGTGTTTGTCTGAGCCTACACAGAATAGAGAGAGAGGCCAGCCACTGGCCGGTATCCTGAGGAGGTTCTCCCTGACAGTGGCGTCTGCACGGGAGTTTTATTTCCCTGTCAGCAACTCCCATCTCGACCACGAACATCAAAATTCTCAAATTCCTATGCGCCAGGGATTGAGAGGTCGGTGGGGGCCAGGGATTGCCGAACGGCGGCCAGTTGAGGGAGGTGGTATCATGTTGGCCCCGACACTACTACTCCATGAGCCAAGGTAGTTTGAGAATGAAGATGATGAAGTAACCAAGTCCGAGTGTGAAGATGAAGGTGAAAGGAAGCCATCATGAGCTATTTACCATATTCCAAAATATCCAGCATGACTTACACGCTGAGCAATCTGGGTTAGAAGATGAGGATGGCAAACCAGAATAGCTATCAATGCTGTGGATGGCGCATCTATTAACGTATATGCCGATACTTTAATTACAAAGTGTACTGCCATAATGCTATGGTGGATAAGATTACAGAACTCTACTCTCATTAAAACAATTGTCCGGGCTCTGTTGCTACCTATATCATGAACAACATCGTCAAATTAGTTTCAATATATTCAATAGCTTACCTATATAATTACCTTGATATTGGAATTCTGGGAGTTCGGGTTTTGGTGAATCGCAACACGGGAAAAGCATGAATGGATGGGAGGGGGACGGTGATAGTGCCGACAGTTGACCCACGCTCCTCAGTCTTGTCGTTCCATTCGGTTGTTGGGTGGGATGTTTGTGTGTGTGTGCGTGCGTGCGTATGTGTGTGTGTGTCGTGTCGACCCTCCGACGTGGCGAGGTCACCGAAGCGAAGGTCATCCATGTCCAGCCGACTCTTGGTAACTGCTGGTCTCGCGCCCTGTGATGCCATCCCATGGGTGCTTCCTCACGTCTCCACCACCACCACAAAGGTTTGCGGACTGGAGCACCCAGCCACCTCATCAGAGATGCATGAATCCGGTCGGTCATTTCCAACATGGCTAAGTGCCTGAGCCTGATGAGTCCTGCAGGATGGGCTCGGTGATCGATGTGAGCCCCTCCTCCCTACCACTGCGGTCCGAGATTGGGAGTTCTGGCCTCGGAATGGCCAACTTGATTCTTGTTCTTATGGGGTGATCGTGCTGCGGCGATTTCGTTAGGGACGGAGGTCATTTTTTTTTTCTTCACCATCAGTCTGAGTGAGGGAAGCTGGACCTGATGTATGCGTTTGTGCCGTTTATTCCAGCTTGTATTCAAGCCAAGAGAGAGAGAGAGAGAGAGAGCGAGAGAGAGAGAGCGAGAGAGAGAGAGGGCGATAGAGAGAGCGAGAGAGAGCGAGAGAGAGAGAGAGAGAGAGAGAGAGAGAGAGAGAGAGAGAGAGAGAGAGAGAGAGAGAGAAAAAGGAATTGTGAGGGCGAACTTGGTCTACTTTTATTTGTTCCAAGTGCTCTGTGCGCAGTATTTTGTCATTAGCGGAAAGAGAGGTGAGCGACAGAGCCGCGAGAGGACCAATTTTCTTCCACATCATCCTGGTTTTGAAACTTCTTAAGATCATCGTTTGAGAAGCGGGAGGGCCTGTCTGGCGGCAAGGGTTAGTGTCTCTTGGGTGCGGAAGTTCCTATGGGGAAGGGGAAAGTGGAACAGGTGTTCGGGAGAGGAGTGAGAGAGAGAGAGAGAGAGAGTGGAGGGTATTCGATCCCCCAGCATATAGAATGGGCTATTCAGTTGTGCAAAGGTGTGTAGTGCTAAGAGCTAGTTCCAGAAAGTCCACTTCAGGCGGAATGGGGCGAATTTCTACTTTTGTGTCTCTACACAGACTAATCGGGGTGAGGGAGGTGGGGGCTGAAGATCGTGCTTAGACCATGCCGTCTAGTTGATCCATTGCTGTCAGGAGACGTCGAGAGTCGGTCCTTCTGAGTGTGCATAATCATGGGAGATCCCGCGTGAGGCGGTAGTTTAGCTATCCTAGGTGTTTTGTGGTTTAAGGCCTCAGGTGGCTACAGAAGGACGCGATCAGTTACGTTGTGTGGAAACCTCTACCCTTACAAAGTTGGACGAATCTTTCACTTGGAGACGTAGTCTGGCCTGGGTGATGTAAAAAACGAGGAGCAGCCTTTCCGAGTTGTAGATGCACAAACTGTCTCATGTAATTAATGGAGGAAAGAGTTTAACGAATCTCTGTCGAGTCGAGGCACCACTGTTGTCCAATGCAACAGAAAGTGGAGGATGGCATAGATGACTAGAAAACCATTCCTGCTAATGCAGTGCTTATTCTGGTCCAGCTGCTTAGAACAGACTGCCGGATCTTGTAACTAAAAATATTTATCCTGACCACAGGCCAAGTGGTCTAAAAGAAAAAGTGGTCGCTCGTCAACTGAGAAGACCGAGCTGCGGTGGTTTTCCAATAGCTCTCTAAGGGAATGAACGAGTAGCAGGCTTAATGCTTGTAGTTATACTTTTATGCGGCTTTACCTTCTCTGAGAAAAGGGATCAGAAAGAATGCGTCCATGGTGAGTGGTCTTACACAATGTGAGTATGGTCACAGTGATAAGATCATTCGCAACAGCAATGGAAGGCGCCGACGGTACTTCGTCTGTTTTAGAAGGTGAGCTGAGAGATGTGGCGAACTGGGAGACTCAGCTTTACTGCTTCCTAGGGAAATATATAAGCTACTCTTAAATGCCCAAACAGCGTGGATCACAGTGTCCTAGATCATGCGGCGATCATGGGAACTTCAAACAGGAGCTAAGGAGGAAGCAGCAGAAACGATGTTTGCTGGCGACTCTTCTGGCTTAGGGGAGTGTCATGCAGTGTGTTTAAGGATAAATTGAGATAAAGCCTTTTTGGCGGAGGACTCAGTGTCTTCGACCGCAGTGCTACCCATAAATCTCGTGCTGCTGGAAGTGCTTTTGTTAGGATGCCACCCCAGAATTTAGTGGCTAAGGCAGTCATCCTCTAAGAGGAGATCTTGACCTCTTTTAGACAGCAAGTCGAAAGGTGACACCGCTAAAATGACGCTAGTTTGTATCTTCACTTTGAGTGAGATTGTTGTCTAAAAATGAAAGCCAATTGCTTTTAGATGGTCCTAAGAAGTATGAAGCAAAAAAAGCTACTATAGGGGGGAGGGGGAGGAAAATTAGTCGCTTAAGGGGGTATATCTAGGAATCTGAGAAGAATACAAAATACTAGATTAGTAGATACATTTCAAATTTAGCATACACAACTTCAGGTCTCTGCCAATGCGGACGTTGTTGCCATCAAACCAGCCTTGCTAGGTATATTTCCAAGACGCAATGTCACGTGGTGACCTAGTCCTCGGAAGGCAGAATATCACAACGCCGGAGGAGCGGCACTTCTAGGAATGAAAGAAAAGTCTACACGATGTGTCTTTCATGAGCAGACAGGCACAGTACTGACGACATAGCGGATGTTCAAGTCGGCAAATAACTGGATCAGGAAAATTTCCTCTTTCAGGCAGTAGAATTTCGGCGGCACAATGCGATTCTCGGTCAGTGACGTGTACCAAAATGAGTTTCAAAGCTCATCTGTGGGGGACAGTGTTTCTTGTTCGGAGGTCGCGGTTGGAAGCACGGCAATGCAGGTCACGTCCATGGCTGAGTCTGTTCTTCCTCAGCATATAGGGGAAGGCGCGGCTGTTGTTCCATACACAAGTCTTTTTGAGAAACACACAGACTGATGGAAAGTGTTTTCTCAGGAGGGCGCAACAATTTAGGATCTTAGTTTGGACAGCACTGAAGTTAGCGATCTGTTTAAAAATTATGTCTGAGCAGAGGCTTTGTAAATGTTGCTTGGGCAGACTGGTCTTCGTAGCAGGCTCTTCTGGAGTGGATTTCACATGTAGAGGCTGTTGAAGCAGGAATACGTAGACCGTCGACTTGGGGCATTGTCTAACCTCTCCATTCTCAGACCTGGCGTGACCTTTTTTCGGATGCAGAGCCGGCTGCTTTTATACTGGTAATCGCTGCATCTCTTTATCTTTTGATGAATGGTTACCGTCTTGTGTTTACTCTATACAAATCAGTGATCGTTTAGACCTGCTGGCGATCTGAATCCAAGCTGGAGGCAGATGATCAATGGCGATGCTATCTTACTGGCTTTCAGATCTAGGTCTGTCTATATTTTTTGCTGATCTATGGCCGTTTTGTTGTTAAATAGCTTCATAATGTCTGTTGCAAAATCAAGAATTCTTAAGCTTCTCAAAAATACCGAACACTCCAAGGGTCATGTGTGATCATAAGCCATATTTCCGAGAAGGGTGTCATGCAAAGATAATATGTACAACCTAAAAATTATCCATCCAGTCAATGGCGTCATGCGTATGTGGCAATGCCCTGCCCTAAGGGGAAACCTGGCTATTATGGGGCTATCAGCGAACCGCCATCCATGGGGTAGCCATAGCATAGCCCGGTCAGCATTATTACTGGCTCTGAGTTGGCTAGTGCTTCTCATTACCGGACACTAAGATCTAGCTGTAGCTCGAGATAGCGCTGGGTACATGAGTGCATGCGCGCATACATACCTGTATGTATTATATGTTTACTATAATCCATCTTCTCAGAACAGCCAGTAATAGCACCAATGATGTATTGTATGGTGGCAACAGACCACTGTGAGTGTTTGATAATTATAGGTTGTATTAACATTCGAGATACAACTCCGGAGACCTCCACATGCACGCATATGCAAACGCACTCATGCCCGCTCAACTGCACACATGTACCAACACATGCTCACATGCAAACCCAGTTAGGGATTCCTGAAATTCAGGGTAGGATCGATCGCGAACTGGGTAATGCGTGGGTGGAGCTTAGCTAGAAATGGGCGGAATATACCTAGAATAGATCCCTCTATTGGTGTGAAAACTGATTCAATCAAATAGACAACCTGCTTCGAGTGACCCCTCTGTAGGGCTTCCTGTGATGTCCAGTACAAGCTTCAATAGAAGAGATATAAGTTGATTCCCATGAGCATAAGCCATTTTACAGAATGCGAACTTAATTGCATTTTGCCTTTGAATATGCTGCCCATGGCGAATGACCAAATCAGATTAATAAACGTAACCAGGTGTAGTGTCATATGATGTTTGGCAATGCATAGCTGCTGGAAGTATTAATGAAGAATCAATTAACTACATGGTTGTTGAGAATATACTGCTGGAATACATGGCTTAATAAGCAAGTCAGTGATTCCAGAGGGTAAATTTTAAAAATAGGCATCTAGTTATTTAAGCTCTGATATTACTTATCGCTATGTACGTCAACTTATGTATGCACTGAGCATCGTGTCCCAAACGGCACACACGCACTCATGCACACACGCACTCACGCACACACGCACATGCGTGCCCACGCACACACCCCACTCTTCTGACCCCACCAAGCCCGTGTGCTTGGATTGACCGTACATGTGTCGCTTCAGCCAGTAATAATAGATCTATGAACTGAAGAATCGATTACCTACATATGGATTGAATGCTAAAGCATTTAGCACTTAAGTGCGATCTTTATTCAATAAAAATAGACCTACATAGTGAACTAACCTTGTCTCTTTATTTAGAAACAATAGGTCTATGGACTGAATGTTTCCAACACACACACCCAACCACCTTCTGTTGTCTCTTCATTCAGGGAACAATAGATCTTTGTATCCACCCCATAACGCCGCCCATCCGTTTCACACCTCATTACTCCTGTAAATCATCAAAACATATCAATAGATCTGCACGCAGAACGTCTGTAACGATATAGGCGCAACTGTGATTGGTCAAGAGGTGATCACGTGACATTATTTGGAGACGCCGCAACTCATTTCACACAGTGTTATACCTGTCAATCATCATGCATTCTACCTGTTTGCCATCAGAACACATTAATAGATTTACGTACCATAAGCTGGTTGATTGTATGAGCGCAAACCTGAGTTGCACCCGCCACATCGCATGTCTTCTTAGGTAAGATGTTGCATAATTGGAAACCAATTTGTCTCCCATTCAAATTAGTTTAATTATTTTCGACTTAAGGTTTATTAAATTGTAAATTCATCGAAGAGTTTGAAACTACTCTGACCTCCGGCAGCAACAAGTTCCTGTGAAATTAGTTAATGAAACACAAAGTAGGAGTAAGCTTTGTTATTATACATTGCATAGCATTATGCACAATGTCCACACAGTACATGGCATACAGCTCAACAATTACAATAGATGCCCTGAATTACAACAATGTCATTTATCAGCTTTGCATTATGCCATCTTAGTTATTTACGAAACTTACATGATTATGATAAAAAGAATACATGATATTAGTCTAATATTATGCACGCTGTCCACGAACCACAATATAAATGATATCAATAACACTGCACATTAAAACGTGTTTCTTAGAATAGTGGCCCTGAAATAGATAATTCATGTCAGAATAATCACCCATTATATAGAGAATCTGAAAGTAGGTCCAAGTTCATATGACTATTATCAACAGAGTCGAGAATTATCAAATTGCACGAGCTTTATCGCGAGCAATGCGGTAATTTTTGACGAGGCTGATAATAATGACATGAAATGGAACCGAGTTTGAGATTCTATTTGTCATATAAACAGATAATTTGACAAATCTCCCAATGAAGTTGATGTCCGACACCCATTTTAACGCAGCATTCTGCACTGCCAGTTTTTGTCGCTGTGACACATCCTTATTTAAGAGTTCCGACAGACGCGGCAAAACATAATGACGGAGAAAATACATTTTTTCGGATTTAAAATTGCGATTAATCTAACCTTTAACATATTTTCGTTGATCATACGAATGTATAACTAGGTAGGATGCGCGCGCACGGACGCACGCACACACGCACACACGCACACACGCTCTCACGCACGCGCGTACGCACGCACACACACACACACACACACACACACACACACACACACACACACACACACACACACACATACACGCACATGGATGCCACGGGGCATTTGACATTAATACACATTATCTGACCAATAAACATATTTCTTATGCATAATCTAATCAGTGAAAATCATTAGTTGAAATGTACACATTGAAGATTTCCACCTCCTCTTCACTCACTTATTATGGGGCTCCTCCTTCTTCGATACAACCTTGTATGTTTGGCTTCTGCGACAACCGGTTTTATCGATGAAGATGGAGCGCGACACTAGCTCGCCTCGTAGGTACAGAGACCTGACGATATTTATAGAAGTGCCTGGGCCTGATCGGACTGCGCGTTTCAGAGTGATTGGTTCGACACGGTGGTCTTCCGTGTTCTCCAGAGTAACAACGAGATACGCCAAACTTTTGCCTTGGATTACACCCAAGGTGATCGTTTTATTTCTAACTTTAACTGTACAATAACACCTACAAAGTTTGGCAACTTATACTGCTACCAGTTTACGTATTTACAACGAACAGATAATTTAAATCAATATTTCCTAAGCTTCCCTAACTTCAACCAGCTCTTGCCTACTTAAAACCATTCAGCAAGAACTCATTAAATCGGAACCAAAACGACTCTCCGGACTGGACTTGACTCGACTTCACTCACGATAAAAGGCAAAGTGCCCTTTATATACTACTCTCAGTTTCGCTTCTACCTCCCTCTTGGTTTCGCACCGCCGGAGGTTTATCCTATTCTCATTGGACTATGACTTTGATTTGACCAATCACCACTCCGACCCTCCCTCTTAGGGAGGGTGCCTTTTACCTACCACTTGCGGTTTGGCTGGTTCTTGAGTGATGGGATCTGTCATCCTCCTACCTCATATTTAGGATTCCAGCTGGCTTAACTTGTCAGGTCTGACGAATGACCTGCCAAGAATGACGGATGCTTGTTTGATAACAAGGATTACTGGCGGATTAACATGTCTATATGATTGATATGTTTTTGATAACTCTTTTCGATTGTGCAATTCTTGCCTACAGGACGCTACAATGTCCATGTCTTGTTCATTGCCTACTAGCCGAAACCTGTAGAATGCTAGAGTTAAGTGGCACACAAGTTGCCATTCATCATAGCTGGATTATATTCGGCTTATGTTGTCACACGCTTCCGTGAGAACACAGACCGCTTACGTAACTAACTAAGTCCGTCTGTCATATCTAATCCCTTGATTTATTGCCACCAGGTGCTACGCCTTGTGACTCATACTCGATTCAGTTTCTGCGAAACTGTAACTGCGCACTAGCTGACGTAACCACTGCCAGTCATCCAGTGCTGCTAATACATATCTAAATAATAATATGCTGGTAATGCATCTAAATATAGATGGTTACACAATGCTGGTAATATATCTAAATATAGATTATGACCGCATCGCTTCTGCAAACTGCTTGATGCCAACCAGTGCATCTAAATATACCTTGTGACATAGTCTATTAGCTCACCTGGTATTCAATCATGAATTTCACTCGGGACTTACTCGCACATATAAGACGTCCAGTGGGGTCACGACTTCCCACCAAACAGTCCCATATCTACAACATGTATTATATAAAGAAATATTAAACAGATTGAATGCCATGTTTATATGATAAAATATAATATCAGTTTAGATATTCTCTAGAAAGGTTGACCAAATGGAATATAAAAATGTGCATATCATCACAATCATCATCATCATCATCATCATCGTTACGTCTTTTGTGACCTGTTTGTCCTTTTGATTGATTCTAAAACATTTCTTCACTATTTACGGTGAAGGTACATTTTTTGTAGTTGACATAGACAATCTATGGACATATACATCGATGCATACGAAATATATATATATATAGATTATACAAGACTTATGAAAAGCTACGTCTCCTCCTGTGCATAGATAACTGACACAAAATACACTATACCTGGTACTGGTAGGCTTCATGGTGGTAGTAGACCAAATTGGGGCATCCCCACCAGATTTGCCTAGTGACCATTTGGATACATGTACGAGGATATCGCATAATCATACAGGATGGTGAACCAACAATTTAGGAAAAACAGTTGTGCTCCTGAGCACCGAGTACTAGGTTCGATGGGCTTTCTTCAGCAGACGTGTCTAGCTGACTACACACACGTCAGGCATTCTCAGCTACAGAAGAGTTACTAAGACCTTAGATTCATGATGGTAGACTCAGATTTATGAATAATGGCAGATGGTCCTCAGTACATGGCAGGATTGTGCGATTCTAGGACATAATACTACACTTATAGGACAATCCCCGCCTGTTTGCAGCAGATCAGTTATACTCTGGAAAACTTAACTAATAACTTGTTGCATGTATGAACTTGAAGTAAAGCTCAACTATCTAAGACCATGCCAGATACAAAAGGTGTGCTATAACTTTCAAGTTCGTGGACTCAGTTTCATGAACATGGCAGGTATTGTTCAGGTTCAGTAAGCAGGAAGATTATGTGTTGTTGTGTGATAGTAAACTAATGGGGATAACGCCGCCAGTTTACTAATGATCGGATAAGATTGTGAAAAACTGAAATGTATATGATTGGGCCAACCACGCCAGGTTTTTAATGGCCAGCTGAACGCTTAGAATGATGTGGCTCAGTTTCTTATATATGGTGAATCCATAAGGCTACTGAAGTAATTTAACTGTGTTGATAGTTCACAAAAAGGGTGCTGTACAAATAGCATAACCACAGCTTATCAAGACAATTTTAAGCAGTTCAATGATGACGCCAATACGTTCCAATGATATACCACTCTGTTACTGAAGAAGTGGAGACGAAGGGTTGAGCTGCAGTGGTTCTCTGTTGATTTGAAAAGATTGACCACAAGTTGATTGAAAAGTATATAATTCGATACCTGGATGAGGTTTGTTTTATATTTACAATCTAGCTATGTATAGGCTTCGATCAAATAGATCATACCGTGGGGTGTCACCGATCAGCTAATGAAACTAGCTACAACGTTTCAGTGTATGATATGATGCTCATGTTAGGTAGCATTTTTGTGGCTCGCCTGTGGACATTTTCAATTTATATATATATATATATATATATATATAATTTGGATGTCACTTGTCAAGTATGATTACTATATTCTGCGCCTGTAGTAGTAGAAATATATTACAGCTGTGATCAGTCCTTCTTCACTTTTGCCCACTGTGTCTTGTCCTCAGCCGAAATTCTTAGCTTCCTCTGCTCCATTCTTGACTTGAGTGTACAGAGTCCTGCTTTCTTGACGTCACCTCGTAGTAGGCTTGGTAGATTTATGCTGTGACGTCCTCTCCTGACTTTGTATTTGTTGGCCTCGATTAAGGAGAATTCCAAGGCTCACCGTGCTGGTGTCTCCTCTGCCATCCTTAGCCATGACCAAATATGGACAATGTTTTCTGTGCAACCTTTACAGGCAGTGGTGAAGTATTACACATCTTGTATAGTGCATCATTGGAAATTATGCCGTCTGGCCGTCAGTGTCCAGTGATGATGTGCAGGTATTTGCGGTGGCAGACATCGAGTTTGTCTAGAGCTGCCTTTGGAGCTGCCCGCCTGTTACAGTTATACAGCATCAAGTATAAACAGTTTTCATTGTATAAACGTAGCCAATTTATCAAGGGCATCCTTGATCTACAAATCCATAGCTTCCAGAAGGACTGCAATGCTATGTTCCCCATGACGCAGCGTGCAGCAAGGTCAGCAGTACTGCAAAGAAGTGAGCCCAGGATTGTCCTTTTCCTTCATGGTCCGCCGCCACGAAGTGGATCATCATTTTCTTTAGTTTCTTTAGTTTCATGCCTCATAGATAGGTATATGTGGGAGAACTCCATTTTTTATTCATTCATGAAGAGATTCTCAATTTTTAGTTTGCTTGCAGCTATTGGGAGAGGTTCGTCAAGGGGTTTCTTTTCCCGTCCACATCATCGGCATATTCCATCTTTATCAGCATACCAAGTATTGACACTGGGGTGGGGAGGAGGTGGAGGAGGTAGGGGTGGGGGTGGGGTGGTCTTGTGGAAGTTTTCCCCTACTAATTTCAATGCAGCAGCAAGGTAACAGGGGCCCTTACACGTGTCCTTAATGTGTTCTACGATATGACTGAGTCATCATGAATTTGGGGTGTTACTCTCATTTATAGACTTTAACAATTTTAAGCATGTGGGTCATGCTGTGGGTTTACTGAACTCTTGTGGCAATCTCGGATGATTTCTATATGGACCAGCTGATGAGTTTCATACGGGTAGGCTTTTAAGTCTCATTTGTATGTTTTTGACTGAGATCTAGATTTCGTGGAGAGGCATATATTTTTTGTGTGCTGCTATCTGGGATATCAGATATATCCTATTGCGTAAACACGCTGACAAAGTATATGTTAAGATGTTCCGCGTCCAAAACAAGTATATTTCTTAATGCAATATGGGGTACATTTCTGTACCAACCAAAAACATCCCAAAACACTTTAGAGGCCAGGATGGGCACAGAACCTCGGACCTGGCTTTCTCAAATGAAACAGTGGGAAACAGTCCCCACACCGTGGTCCATTTTAAAATTAGATGTACATATTCATATCCAGTTTAAAATAAGTGAGCATACAAGTGGGATAAAGGAGATTATCTAGGTTTAACCAGTATCTATTGCATGTTGCATGGTACCCTGTATTCGCATGTAGGAAAATTGCAACCAGCTGGGATATCTTCAACAACATGATCCTTGAGGGGAGATACAGATTTAATCCAGAGCCTTGGCTCACCTACTGTAGCAAGCCCGAAACCCCATGGATGCACAAGCACGCTCATGCCAAAATTCAGGAGAAAAACGAATCTAGAGAAAAATTTAAAAAACTAAAAAACAAAACGATGGTGAACAATATTGCACATCCCGCAACCAAGCTAGGAGAGCGACCAAACACACCATTACGGATTTTGAAAGAAAACTCCCCCATGAAACCAACCAACCACAAGGCCTTTCATAGCTATGTCAAAATCAAGTTAATGACCAGAAGAAGCACCATGTCAGACTTAGAGGAGAATGGAACTACTGACCATTTTTATACATACATTTGAGGTTTAAAATGTTCTTTACAGAGTTATAAACAGGGGAGACTATAGGTTTGCTCTTTGTCTGTCCATCTGCCGCGGTTGTTTTCCCACACTTTTTTGCAGTCCTTCAAGATATCCAACCGATAATTGGTACGCTGCTTTGTTATGCGCGATTACAGACCAAGTTTGAGTTTCAGGAGTTTGCGTTATGAGTTTCGACATGAAATTCGAAAAATATCAGCTTTCCACATTTTTCAACGGATTCAACTGAGAATTGGTAAGTTGCTTTTTTATAGGGAGTTCAGACATTTGCATGGATTTTTCACGGAGTTAATACCCACTTCTTTCGAAAAATGTTGGTTTTCCACACTATGCTTCAGTCTTTCAAGATATTCAACTGAGAATTGGTACATTGATTTGTTATGAGAAATTACAGAGCAAGTTCAGCTTTAGCAGTTTAACGTCAAACTTGATGGAGTGTCGTCCTCTTTCGACTTAAGAAATATCAGTTTTTCACTCTTTTTCGCACTCCTTCAATGGATTCAAATATGAATGGGTAGGTTGTTTTATTATAGGGAGTTATAGAGCAGTTTGAGTTTCAGACTTTTTCGTCAATTTTCCATGGCGTTATGCCCCATTTCGTCTAATGAAATGCAAAAAAATATTAGTTTTCCGCAATTTGTTTTCACGGCCCCTCAAGATATTCAATTGAGAATTGGTACACTCTTTTGTTATGAGAGATTACAGAGCAAGTTCGAGTTTTAGGCGTTTGCGTATAGTTGTGTTGGAGTTATGCCCCCTTTCGACTTATGAAATACAAATATATCAACTTTTAAGACGGTTTCGTTCTGCTTCACCATATATAATTGAAACTTGGTATATTGCTTTGTTATGAGACATTACAGATCAATGTCGACTTTCAACTGCTTCTGTCAATTTTAAATGGAGATTTTGACTGTCAGTCTCTAGGGATTTATATCACCAGTCAGGGGACATACATTGCAAAGCTTACAGTATCATTGTTTGATATGATGGACTAGATGTGATAATCTGCTAATTGCGCCGATTTTCTACTGACTGTGTTGCTGGTTCTGTTGATTTATTTATCTTTACTAGTTGCTGATACCGAATGACCCGGATTTGGTATGTTACTCCCTGCTGGCGATGTAGCGGATTTCTCTCTTCTCTGTCTGCTCTTACTTTATATGTTCATCTCTCTGCTGTGATGTTGGGCTTGGAGAAATATGGATTTGGCTGCGCACCGCAGCGTTTCCCATTTTAGAAGACGACTTCTCTCAGCGTGAACGCAAATATGTTGGCACATGGACATGGATAGTAGATTTCTGGTCAATATTTACACGATCAAAGATCAATCGCATTACTAAGGATATGTCCTTGCTCAAGAAACGTGCCTTGTACACACTTTTATTGTCTTTAATAAATCGGTTTTATTAATGTGTGAATGAAAACACAATATAATCTAAATCGCATTAGTAATATACACAATTGATGCATATGCTCATGGCAACCATGGAATCCAATTGAAGCGCTATCTCACTCATGATACTATGCACATGACATGGAAATCGTGCACAAAAAATTGTGTAGACACATGAGCCGTAGAAATATGTGATCAGTGAGCCGCCAGTGCATCTGTGAATGTCTACCACACATCTCAAACTGCACATGACCACCTGCATGTTACCAGTAACTTTCGTGCCTATATTTGAGCAGTCAGAGGGGTTGTAGTATATAATAGATTGACAAAATATCAAATTACAAACAATTTCTTTAATGTTTCCATTTATTATGCGTGCGTGCGTACGTGCGTGCGTGCGTGCGTGCGTGAGTGAGTGCGTGCGTGCGTGCGTGCGTGCGTGCGTGCGTGCGTGCGTACGTGTTGTATACATGGCTATACTAGAAAGTCACGTGACCTTACTTGCGGCCCTGGTGAGCACTACAATGTGACCAGTTATTAGTAAAACACACAATGTGTACTGATTTCAGTAAAATTTGAAATGTTGATGGCATCCAGAGACATTTAGATACACTTTTCTGTATCATGCTAACCCTGTCAGCCACCACACTCTTTTATTAAGCACTCGATATGTCGATGTCTTAATTATTTCGATATGAATATTGTTTTATGCAATATTATGCAACGCTAGCAACAATGTGGTAACTTATGGAAACTGCATAGGAAATGTATCTGTAAAGACCACACACAAGAATAAACATTTACAATAATATAAGTGCAAATTACCACAAACAATGATAAATTGGTTGCAAGTCTGATGATTCATTATTTACATATTGTTACTCCTTCTGGTGTCACTAGAGAGGTAGCAATTGTAACAGTAACACTAGAATTAAGCTAAGATTTAATGAGGGTGTTCTCTAATATGCATTCGTGTTAATGTATTTTGTGATATTATTGATGTGTGATCCCCTCAGACGGTGGTCCTGACTCTGGGCTAGATATGTCATCAAGATATATTAACCATTGTACAAATTCATGGCATCTCAAGAAGCCTACCTGTAGCACGTGCCATGGAGGAAGAGATATTCTGTTTTCTTATTGTTGTTTTCTGGCGACTTCGAGGAATATCAAGTCCTGAACTTGCTGTATATATGCTACAAATGGAATACGTATGCCCATTTCGAACGCATACAATCCTGCACCATTTTGATGAAATGATTGAAGAGTATTGCATCACAATAACAAGGACTAATCTGATGGGCACATAGCATATCCCTGATAATGTAGCGTATCGTTCCAGAGCTCAGAAGGCTTTATTTGACTTTTGTTTACCAAAAGGTCTGAGGGTGGTTCCTAGGTTAGAATTGTCTGTAACATTCAGAAATCTATTTCTTACAAAAATCTACTTGAAGTTTTTTCACAATTTGCTCTTGAAGTGAGGTACCCTCTATATACGAGATTGCAATTTTACATTACGTTGTAAGTTGGATGATTTTGGCTTTGTCAACGTTGGGCCTGGAAATGTGTTAAGTAGTAGTGATACATACACATATCATAAGAATGACTGGCATCTCTTGATTCATTTTCCTTTTGAAATGTCCGGTATTCATGGCAAAACACTGGTGTTGAGGTTATTTGTAACTGTACCTCCATTTTGTCAGTGACGCTCTTGAAAGATCTGTATTATCTACCCATTTCGTTGATTGGAATGCAGATAGTCATCATAAATCTTCCCTGTAGGTGGGGCTTAGAATACACCTTCCGTATCCTCTGCGTGTCGTAAGAGGCGACTAAAGGAGGTAAGAGTGAGGTAACCCTGACAGAAACCTCGAGTGCTGAAGATGGAGGGTCCAGGCCGCACGGCGCACTCTAATAAACCATGGATCCACGCACTTAACGCTTATGATCATGTCGATAGTCACTTACAGGACTGGCGGTATGATCAGCGAACGAAAAGATGAAAGAAGTCATCATAAATGGGAATTATTGCGTATTACATGGCACTTGAATCATTCAGATCGAAACATTGGACAACATGTTTGAATGGCATCCACGGAACGCAGTAGATAATTACTTGGCAATGAAAGCTATCTACAGCGATGCAAGTTTTGTAATGATTACCATTGTAAAATAAAACACACATACGTTTTGCTTGAGAAAAAAACCCATTCAGAGCTTTGGACCTTCTGTGAAGACAAGTACTCCATTATATTAACCTACATGTTCATCATCAATATTGTCCATGTGAGCTTTGCCATACAATGCACAAACACATTTTCTTTCAGACATTTAATGAGCTCATGCGAGACAATAGTGCTCAAATGAGAGAAACTTCATCATGTACATTATTATGGCTATGCGGACTCGACCTTAGCCCTTCTATTTCAAAACCTGAAGTGGTCGGTATTCTTATTTGTTCATGAATACTGCTGCAGCATCAGATCCGGTGAATGCACAAACTCTCGCGAGGGCATCACTCACATATGGTTTTACATAAGAAACAAGCTGCAATATGCTGATGTAGCATCTGGTATTCTTACCACTCAGTCCAACATCCATCCACACCTTTGGTTAGCTTGAGATATGAATATAATGCACATGTGAGAGCAGTAAGACCAGGACATCTACATCGGACAGATATGTCATTATGTGGCATATCTTCTATACTCTTGTGGAAGTGATACACCGTCGTCGTATCAACTTCTTCATGTTGGCAAGCGAGTGAAGGAACTTCATCTCATATAATGGCTCCACCTACAAAAGTAAAATTAACTGTAGTGCGGATCACTTAGCACCAGCTACAAACAGCATGGGCTGAGATGATCCAACCTCACTCTGCGTGGTCCTAAGGGCCAGTCCACATAGCCATAATAATGCGAGAGCAAACTGACAGAGTCAACCAGAACGTGCATCGAGCATGCGTTTCGTCAAGAGATAACCTACCTATGACACATGGACAGTGTGGGAAATGGCGTCTTTTAATGTACATAATCGCCTGTATTTCTCAAATCAGTAATATTTGGCCCCTTTAATAATAATAATAATAATAATAATAATAATAATAATCGTTATTTATTGAGGGTAGCACTTCAAGTACACGGCCTGATCTAGCAGAGGCCCTCATTAACATATATACAAATTTTTATATATAATATTTACAAATTTATACATCTATGTACAGACAAGGAACTTAGGGAATCTATTTCTTATAATCATATAATATTCTGAATGTATTAAGAGTAATTTGAACAAAAGCTACTGATGCTTTCAACAGCAGCAAACTTTCAATCAAATTAGCATTGATATATTCAGCATTGTAAAGTAAATTCCTTTCTTTTCTGCTGAAATGCGTTGGAAACAATGCAAGAAATGCCTTTCACTCATCTTGGTGTCAAACATGACCAGAATGTGTTGAGAAACACGAATCCACTTGCAGAATTAAAAGTGGGGCAGGGATGGCTGAGATATCAGTAAATTAGAATCTGATAATATAATTCCTCAAAGTTAGTGTAGACTGCAATCACACATGTGCCAGCGAGGTGACGATAGCGTGAGGTCACAGCCATGTGCTCTCTGCATGCTATCCCTTCCACGTGGCTGGGCATCGATTTATTTGCCCTGCGATGGTAAATTTTACTTGGCCACCATATAGTATATAATGAGCCGTATCGGCCACTATTCCTCAGCATGGATGAGGAGGTGGTCCGATGCAGTGAAACATTATCCGAGCCTACTACGCAGAGATCGTCGTTCTGGCAATCTACACCAGCGTAACTCATCAAGTTTCTGTACACCATGATCGGAGACCTGTGTTATCCACTGCGCTTGCTCCAATTTTGGAGCTTCTTTTTAGGGGCAAATAAACTCAATAAAAGGTTACCCTAACCCGCCTGTGGGAACATTGGCATACCATAGTCAATGGTGACACGTTCCCACTAACTGCCGCCGGAAACTTTTTGAGCAGCGCCAACCTTTGGCCAACACTAACTAAACTATCATATGAAACGATTGGCCCATTCTGCTATCTTGCCAAACCTATCCGCACCATGCGGAAAAGTGGTAATTAAAAACTGTACATGTCTAGTGCCACTTTCAGTGTTTATACTAACTGCTATCACTGCGAACATTGCTTTCATCGCTGCTCCTGAGCGAACGACGCCGATCATCTTGTGCTGTAAGGATTTGCATAAACTCAGCCTCTTTAACCTCTGAGGCATATTCAGTCCTGCACCGGAATCTCCCGCCGTGCTTCAAACATTGCAACAAATTACCCTGTAAAACAAACTATTCCGTAATTCCTGAATGTGCGCCAATGGATTCGAAGCACCAATAGCATCATCACATCCCCTGAATCGTTCCAGAGCTGATGACTAACAGGCTTCCTCTACAACGAAAGTGCTACACTTCATCCTGAACATTGCCTGCGCTGCTGACTAACATGCGCTAACTACTGTGCTTTTTCTATCTTCCGCTGATGACTAATAAGTGATTCATTGTAAGATAATTATCTCATTTTCATCGCACTGATTATAAGTAGGTGCATATCGGTATGATAGCTCTTATTGGTTTGTATAGTATTGTACTATGGCGAGCGGCATTATTTTGACTTATTTCGCTAATTGATAAGTTATTTGTTATTTTAACACTATACAGCTTCAATAAATGCCCTACCTATTTCTCTAAATACGGCTACACTTTTTCACTCGAGACATTTCTCGTGCCTGCGCAAATAGACATGAGATACATCGCCTAATCCTGAACGAAAATTAGCTCAGATATTTCTATAGGGCATAAGTATTTACGGACGACTGCTCAAACTAAAGAGAACGGTTTATAGTAAATTTCCTTTCCCCGCTCTGCACCAAGTTACAAAGAAAGCCGTGTTTTCATAATTGGCCACTAACTTTAGGGCATTATAAATCGCTTTCCGAGCAGCCATCTCTTTCTACAACTCTCTGACTTTCCGCCACATAATTGTTTGTTAATTCCCTCCGCCTCTTTGGTTAGAAACGACCCGAGAAAGTGCAGAGGCTTCTTGACAGTTAGAATCGAACCGGTGACTACTCATCCCCCCACCACCACCACCACCACTAGTACCTTCACTGGTACCTATTAGGATATACATTAAGCCAAAGTATGATTTCACTAAAATAATTATAATAAATTATAGTAGATGCTGCCTAGCAGTGACCCTCATAACCCTAAATCAGGTAAACATTAGCTCCAGGGAATGAGTCTTATACCGCTCGTTCTCGACACTTCGGCAATGGCAAAAGACGCTGATAGCAGACTAACTATGTGGTAACTGGAGGGGCGAGTGTGCCCTCAACGCCTTCTAGGATGGTCAATGTAGTCTGGCATTTGCTTCTTCAACACCACCCTATCTAGACAGAGTGCTTATTCAATTATTTTGTGTTGTTGTCCAGTCTCTGTCTTGTTATTTGTGGTTGTGCTGACACGTGGATCGAAAAAGACGATTTCAGTGCTTGTTGTCAATCATTCGACCGTTTTTGTTCACGCCCTGTGATTCTGAAGGACATTTCTGCAGCTCCACGTCTCTACCTTCCCGTCTCTTTTTTTAATGGATCCCTGTCATACGCAAAGTCAAAACGGCTCGATAATATCACACAACATATGCAGGATAGCTTTTGCCGTCTTGCAATATAACTGAGATTGATTCTGGATGGTGTGCAGAAATAGCCTGGCATCTACTATTGTGACGTTGAAATTGTCTGGAGCACCACTTTCCCCCATTCTCCCAAGCATATGTAACCTCTCTTTGTCTTGTCAGTCTTGTTCAAACTTCCATCTTGATGAGCTACTGAGTGAGGGCAGGGTATCAGAAAATATTTGAATATCTTCTCCAAATCAATTTTCTCAATCGTATTAAGGTAGAGGAGTCATCCAAACATATCTATAGTACCTTGCAATTCAACCACTTGCGATCCCTCATTCCAACCTTGCTCTTGACAGATGCTGATGCGAAATTCCTCACGTTCCGTCTGGGTATTGGTTTCTTGAAGTGTGGTGCTTCTTGTAGACAACCAGCGCAGAACTCACCATGCCATGACTTCCCTTTCTCAAGGTACCCCAAGAGGTCCTCCTTCACTTCGTCTGCTACTTTCACACCTGTTGTAAAACAGCACAGACTTGCATCTGCTTCTTAGCTAAAGGGATGCATAGTGTTCTCTATTCCTTCAATCAACCTGCGCATGTCCGCATTATCCTTTTTAATTTGGCAACGCTTTAGGGATTTGGAGATGTCTTCATTTATTTTCATTCCAGAAATCACCAACAAATGGTCGACTATTACACTCCACACAGATCATGTGATCGACCGCCTGTCCAAAGGATGTTATCCCAGTTGAACGAGAAGCTGCACCAGCATTCACTGTTTGCTCTAATGTAATGTCGCCTATAGATCTAGAGAAAGGTTGGCCGCTTCTTCTGACAGAGTGGGCGCTATTCTGTAGAGTGTAAGTATGCATGGGTGTGTATTTTCCATATTGAGGTGAATTTAAACGTATTTCACCATCTATCTTGCATAATTCTGTCTGTTCCCAGCAGAGAAAATCGGGCACATTTTTACAAAGGATAAACATCATTTGTTCGGCAGGCCCTGCAGGAAAATATTGATCAATTGTATATCTATCATCCAAAACTGCTGGTGCTTCCATAATCACCATTGAAAGTTTTGTTTGTGTATTCAGCATATGTTCCCATCAATCTTTTGCTAACAGTGATTACCAAGGACTTGCACCATATGCAACTTACTCATTAACGTCAAGGGTACACAATTTTTTCTATGGTCCACTGAGCCATGTACATGCCGAAGATTATAATAGTGCCATAATGATAGCACCAATTTAGCACATGTTTGCATGCTGGCTCACCGAATTATCCAACATTTGAATATTGTTACAAATGGTGCATTCTTCATAACCACCATGTTAATTATTCTTACCAGTTATACTGTCTTCCAATGATGAATACATTAAATGAACTTGGTGTTCGGACTTCACTCTCAGTGAGGCTATATGGTCCACCAGATCGATCTAGTATGTGGTCAATGCCTCCAAAGTAGGCTAGCTCTATGTGAAAAGGTTCAAAACAGATAAAGACGTTGTCAAACAAATGATATTCGGCGGCCTGGTTCTACATATCTGGCTTAGATATAGCCGGGTCGTAGTGTACCACTTAGTGCATATCTATCGCCACATTCATTTGCTACTCGCTGAGAAATACGCCGAGTCTCGGCTACAAGATCAAGTCTAGTTGGAGGCCGTCTAAGATTGTAAATGTAAGATACTCTTTGTGTTGGTAGAGGCTCGTCTGTTATGAGTGGATTCCAGCCAGCGCAGATATGGGTTTCCTCTTGATCTAGGCACATCATCCAAAAACATATCTCTGTATTTAACACTGGTTACGTGCATTGATCTCTTCATATCTTTCATTTGATACTGGAATTCCGGTATCATGGGTTTCTTACCATATGGTTAGAAATGTTTCTTCCAGATGAAGCCACTTTTTCGATGTTTTCCCATGGCTTGTGAAAGGTACAGACAGGGAAAGGCTGTGTGAATCAGATGCATGGATAATAATAAGCACACTATTTTGATAGCAGGTGCGAACCAAATCATGTAGTGTAGCGCGACCCAATAATGTGTTTTTGTCATAGTTATCTCAGGCTATTCCAGTGCATAAGCCAGAAAGATGGTTGATATCATCCAGCATGACATGGTGTGTTTGATATATGTTTGTAGTACGGTCTGTTTCAAGGCTATCTACTATGTGGAAGTTGACAGTGGTCAAAACGATTGATTATTTCTACACCTTTCGTACTACCAGTTGGACTCTTGAGATCAAGTCCCATGCTACGAGCACAGTGCCATCTGATACAAATGTATCAGACTAGCCTTTCAATCATAGTCCTTGTTGTAGATACACCGGATCCTGTATATAGTACGTTGAAGAAGTAAAAAAGTACAGAAGGTGTTCGTCGGTCACCAAGTTATGGTTTCAGCTATTATTGGCTGGTGAAACGCCTCATTATTCTGCATATTAAGGATTAGTGATCTGAGGTAGAAGGCTGTCTCCTTGACTGGCATCTCATCAAATCTTGCTCAGTGTATTTCCCCTTGCTCACTGAGTGTGGAAGTAAAGATAATAATCCCTTCTTTGTTTTTAACTTTAGTACTTCTCAAATCTTCTGAATATTCCTTGAGAATTCTCTGACACAGACGACAGGCAGGATATGTAGAGACATTAATGCTTGTGATTTATCACTTGTGAAGTGATGTCAGTAACTTAGCGCCTTGGTTTGCTATCACGTTCATATTTTATATAATTTGAGAATATCAAACTCTGTTTTGTGAAATGTTACTTTGCTTGAATGTGGATGTGGTTTATGTCTGTTCTTTACGTCATTTGTTTGATTAACATACTCTATCCGACAAGAATTGTGATATCTAACTTCCTTCGACATCGATTTGATCCCAGATATCCATGCAAGCATACCGTGGTCGTCCTGCTTATAAGCGACAACCTTGATGCCTTTTTTCAGCTAGATCCATCACGAAGTTCCAAGAGGTTCTCTGTGTCCTTTTCCACGAGACTTTGATATGGCCAGAGAAAAGAGACACCTCTTTGCAAATATGCCCGTAGAGCTGCTTTGATGACAATTTGCAACACATGATCGCAGAACTGGTTTTACAGATGTGCTCAGAACATCATCTTGCGTTGGCTTACGAAAGGTTGTGAACTAGTTATGGCACAGTCTATGATAACCTATTGTCGCATCAGAAATTGCAGGTAGTTTTATACTAAAATACTGAGCGCTTTTGTACAATGTACGCCTTATGATGTAACATTAATTTATTCTGTCCCATGGTTTATCATCGAATGGTTTAAGTTTTACAGCACATTCCCCACCAAGATGTAAAATGCAAGTCCGTTTCTTTGATGTCATAATGTGTACTACCCGGAAAACGAACTATTCACTAATCACATTTTCATCTATTCTAGACAATATTCATTAAGCTACACACCAGTCTTTAGTCTACACACTCGCTGTTATCTATTTTACACCCTATTCGCTAATAGACATAAAACTCTTGCCCGTTGCAGACTACACTAATCTCGCCGGATTTAGGATCTATAATAGCCTGCAATAGATAGAAATAACGGTATTTTAATATAAACATATAAATTCATCACCAACAACACCATTCTACTTTCTGGCTAATAGTCTCGAGCATCTGATGGTTTATTGGAAATGTATTAACTAAGAGGTCTGGTGGGCATACATTTTTATGTAAATCTGGAAAATCTGATATCAGTGTAGATGACTAGCAACAGTACAAACTGTGTAGCCTTCACCCTGGATGCCCGTAAAAGAAATAGATGTTATTCAATGTTTATATCTGAATAATTCTAGTCAATATAATGTACAATAATCACCATTTATGATGACTATCTGCATTCTAATCAAAGAGATAAGTAGATAATATGAATTTTTGAAGAGCATCGCGGACAAAATGGGGGTATAGACATAAATAACTTTACCACCCGTATTATCCCATGAATACCAGGCAAGCCATATGGAAAATTAATCGAGAGATGCCACTCATTCATATGACCCCTTAGTGGTATGTATCACTGGAATTTGACACAGTTAACAAAGACAAAATCATCCAAATTACAATATAACGCAAAATTGCAATCTCGTATGTTGAGGGTACCTCAATTCAAAAGCAAATTGTGGGAAAACTTTCATGTAGATGTTTGTAAGAAATGGATTTCTGAATTCTACATGAAATTCTACCCTAGGAAACACCCTCAGACATGTTGGTAAATAAAAGTAAAATAAAGTCTTCTGAGCTTTGGGACTATTACGGCCCGTCATTACCCAAGTACAGGCCGAGTAACCTGCATTATCTGCTACATGGTAAACAGACAAAATAGAATACCTAGTGTAGGGTTTGAATTTAAAAGATGCATTATATGTGTCTTTCATGAGACCTTTTTATACGGAACCAGGATAAGACCATTTCTTGAAGCATGCTTCGAAAACGTCTTCCACTGAGGATGTACAGAAAAAAGTTGACAGTATTGTTAGAATGTCTGAACACCATAATAATCCTGACTGCCGGCTGTTTCAAAGCAGCTGTTCTAATGTCCGCACCTGCTATTACTGCCCAATTGATTAACCCCGGGATGCTGGTGGCAATGTTAGGAACCAGACATACAAAAGTAGTTATACAAACTGCCAAAAGCATTCTAGTTACTGATCTGTTTTGACGTTTCCTCTCTTGAGTCGAGGTGCCATCTGACGAGATGTATATTTGTCTCGACGTTCTCAGTGGCGCAGGGGTGTAACCCACTGGGTGTCAATCCAGACATTTGGAGGGGCTAACCAGAGCATTATGCACAACGCAAATGAATGACACTTGGAGATCGAATCAAACGAAATTGTGCTCGCCCTGTGAGGATCCGCCAGGCAGGTGCAGCGCCGGGCTCCACGCCACGAAGGAGCCCACCCTCAGCTACTGGAGGTCCCATCAACTCGTCTTGTGGAGCCAGGAGACGTGGATGGAGAGCTACTGGCCAACCGAAAAAGAAGACCAAACCCAAAGAGAACCCCAGTATCAACATCATGCACTGGAACGCAGAAGGAGTTACCAACAAGAAATCAGAGCTCGAACAGTTCCTGTACGAAAACAACATTGATATCTGCTGCATCCAAGAGACACACCTGCAAGAAGGAAACCCATTTAAGATCAGAGGTTACCAGATTTTCCGGTGTGATCGAAGAGGAAGAAAGAAAGGCGGGGTGATCACCTTGGTCCGAAACAGCGTGAACGCCAGCCAGATCAAAACCTTTATGGAAGAGGCAGAATATATCAAGATCAAGGTAACAACCAGCAACTCTGTGATTGACATTGTCAATTATTACTGCCCTAATGACAAGAATCTCTCACTTGACACAATCCAGGTCCCGGACTGCCACCTCCTCATTGCGGGAGACTTCAATAGCCAGTCTCAGAGCTGGGGATACAGAACACGTGATAAACGGAGAGAAGACATTGAAGCATGGCAAGATGAAAAGCACCTTTTACTTGTCAACGAATCCACAGATCAGCCTACCTTCTACTCGCGCCGGTGGCACTCGACAACAACGCGGGACTTGGCATTTTGTACAGAAGACATTCACAGAAACCTCAGTAGAGTGGTCGGATCGCAGTTAGGAGGAAGCGACCACCGCCCAGTCCTCATCTCTCTTTCTGGAAGTATTTCAACAAGTTCACCTCAACATCCAAGGTGGAACTACAAAAAGGCAAATTGGAGTCTGTTCGGCATTCGTTCCAATGAGCTTACCCAAAATATAGCAGTAGAAAGGAGAAATATCAACAATGCGGTCAAGGAATTTAATTCAAGTATCCTCAAGGCTGCCAACGAAGCGATTCCTCGAGGGTTCAGGAAAAACTACCGCCCCTAGTGGACAACAGAACTGCAAGCAGCACATGATAAACTAGACAAGGCCAGAGAAGATGCAGAGGGTAATCCCTGTCATGAAAACCACTTCACACTACAACAAACTAAAGCCAGGTATCTAAAGACCAAGCTGGAGGCCAAAAGAAGAAGCTGGAGGGAAAAGACGGCAGGGTTTAATTTAGAGAGAGACACAACACAGCTATGGAGACTGACTAAAGCACTGAATGATGAGGGTGTCGGTGGAGAGAAGATTACTCTTAAAGAATATGGACACACACTGTCAGGAAAGATGGCTGCAGATGCCTTTGCGAAGGCATATGCAAAAGAAAGCAACATTTCTATACCACGCATGCGTCAAAAAGAGGTCAGAAAAGAGCAAAAGGAAAGAACAGACACCAACACTCACGATGCAATGAAAGTTGACATTAGTTTAGCAAAGCTGAAGAAGTCTATCCGCCAATTGAAGAAGAAGAAATCTCCCGGGCCAGATGGCATTACGAATGAAATGATCCAACCCCTTGGTAATGCATCTCTCCGCAAGTTCCTAGATATCTTTAATCTCAGTTGGACCAATGGAGAGGTTCCTCAGTGCTGGAAGGAAGCCAGAATGACTCCTATTCTGAAAAAGGGAAGAACAAGACGAAAGTGCTGAGCTACCGTCCTATCAGTCTTACAAGCTGCATATGCAAGACCATGGAGCGCATCGTCAACCAGCGGTTGCAGTGGTACCCGGAGTCGGAGAACACTATAGTTTCAGAGCAGGCTGGCTTCAGAAGATACAGGAGCACAGAAGATCAAACAACACATCTTGCACAGGTCATAGAGGACACCTTTCAAGCCAAGAAGGTGATGCTAGCTGCCTTTATTGATCTGCAGAAGGCATTTGACAAGGTGTGGAAGGATGGCCTCCTCGTGAAGCTCCGGCGCACAGGCATCGGTGGCAACATGTTCCGATGGACCATGTCATACCTACACAATCGCAGAGCTAGGGTGCTGGTGGATAGACAATCTGGACAGAATGTATTGCTGAGACAAGGGGTACCACAAGGAGGAGTATTATCACCAACTCTGTTCATACTATTCATTAATGATATTGTAGCAGAGCTGCCCAATGGGATCCAAGCAGCCCTCTGTGCAGATGACCTCGTACTCTGGTGCACCGAGGAGTACACAACGACTGCCACGTACAAAATGCAGCTCGCCTTGGACAGAATTACAGCTTGGGCCAATCGCTGGTGTATTACCATCAACAAAGAAAAATCATCAGCCATGCTATTCTCACTGTCCACCAAAATCAAGGTTGGCAATCTGACACTGGGCGGTACTCCACTCGAGTACGAGGACCAGCAGACATACCTGGGAGTCACCTATGACAGAACATTAACATGGAAGGAGCACATCCAGAACGCAGAGGCAAAGCCCAGAAGAAAGCTAAACATCATGAGGAAGCTGGCAGGAACAAAGTGGGGTGCCAATGAAAGGATCCTCAAGACCATCTACCTAGGTGCCGTACGACCACACCTTGAGTATGGATCCAGCTCATGGATGACAGCAGCTAAATCTCATCAACAGAACCTCGACAGAGTACAAAACCAGGCACTGCGCATCATCACTGGTGGAATGAGATCAACACCAATAGAAAAAATGGAGCAGACAGCAGGCATCCCCCCACTTAGTAAAGGAAGGGAATGCAAAGCACTGATCCAAGCTGCAAAGTTCAACTTGTTCAACACCCACCCGATGAAGATCAGGCAAGCACAGCTGTCATCAGGAAGACTTAAAAGATCAAGTTTTGTGAAAGAGACAAAAGCACTTCAAAGGAAACACCAAGAAATGTTGCCAGCACAAATAGAAGACCCAAACCACACCCTTGATCCTCCACCCTGGGAAAATAAACTAGAGAGCATAGCTATTCGCACTACAGTACCTCATCTCACAACCAAAGATGAACACAGTGATGTGAGCAAGAAGGCCCTGACCCTAGCAATGCTGGAAGAAATGTACCCTCAGGAGACATGGATAAGGATCTACACAGATGGATCAGCCAAAGATGCAATTAGGAGCGGAGGTGCCGGACTGCACATACAGTATCGAAACGGACAACATGAGTCAGCTGCAATACCGACAGGCAAACACTGCATAAACTACAGAGCTGAAGTCGAAGCACTGGTCCATGCAGCTAATACCATCAGCAGAACAGCAGACCCTATTGCACATATTGTCTTTTTATCTGATGCCCGCTCCGTCCTTGAGGCTATCACCAAAGGTAGGCTGCCACAACTTGAAGAAGCACTACAAACCATCAAATGCTTTCGGATAGCTTGCAGTGGATCCCCTCACATTGTGGAGTCCAAGGAAATGAGGAAGCAGACAAGATGGAAAAGGTGGGTGCAGAAGAGAATCAGACAGAAAACGTGGTTACGCATACAGAGATGAAGACTATCATCAAGTCACTCTATAGAACACCTCAATCAGAAGATGCCTACCATCATCTCTCGGGGCCAGAGCAAGTGACCATTTTTCGTCTCAGAACTGGACATAACAGACTAAACCAACGCATGTACATGCGGTTCCACCTTACGACATCGCCCGCTTGTCCTTGTGGAGAAGCAGAACAGACCACAGAGCACATACTTCAATGTTGCAGTACGTATCAGCTGCTGAGAGAAGAGATCTGGCCTTTGTCAACCTCCTTTCTTGAAAAGCTGTATGGGGCTGTGGAAGAACTGCAGAAAACCACAGATTTCATCTTGAGAACGGCTCTCCAAGTGTGATACCAGCGATCGAAAAGAAGAAGAAGAAGAAGAAGAAGAAGAATGTTTGATATTTGGACTTGGCGTAACATCCATATCTGCCATAATATTTTTCTTCATATATAAATGTGTGCACAATGCAGATGAGGCAATGCAAGACGAACAGGCAAATAATAGAGCGACGCGCATTCGAAAATGTACAAATTGTATTTGCTTTTAATGGAAGACACACAGCCACAACCCGTTCTAGTGTCAAAAGCACAACTAACCAAATTGGGTAATTCTGTAGCATTATACGAATGGTCATCATAAACAAACAGCCAATGTTCGTGTAGGAGACACCGCCGACTTTTGTCACTTTATTTGTACATTCGACAATTAGCGTAAGACAATCCATCACAGCCAGAATCATCATAATAAAGATGGCGGATGTTACTGGCTTTATCATCTGTAGAACCAAGAATGAAAGTATGTTACATGGAACACCAATGGAGGTAAGCACGAACAGGTAGTTGTCATTAATATATACAGCTGCCCTGTATATAGGATTTCTAGAAAGCTCGCTCCAGTAGGAGACAGTCGCTAGGGAGCCTATATTTCCGTTATCGGTAGTAAGATTAAAGTCAAGCCCTTCCCATTGTGACTGGGTTATTTCATACTGTATAGACGGCGTGCTTGCCATGGCGGATATTGGTTCAGTTTGTCTGTGCCTGTGTCTGATAAAGCAATGTATATATGTATTATCATCTATGATGTAGATATAGCTTCAATTGTGGTTTTTAAGTGAATGCTACGCCGGTATTGGTCCCGTATTGACCAAGTACCTTGTTTCCTTACACTATATAGTTCCTTTATTCATATACCTATTTATGATTACTAATGGAGCCTAATTATCAATGTCTGTTTTGATAATCTGTAGATACCTACCTCTCTCTCTCATATTGATTGACCAATACATTCGCCATATTATTAATGATATCTATTTTCTTTGATGACTAATTACACTATTAATACATTGCTCAGTTTATGTTTCCTTTGTTCACTCAGATTATTTACCAAACATTCAATTTAGATATTGATATATAATGTGCATAGCGTATAGGGGAAATGCAATTTATATAACTGTAGGCGGTACGTCCTGGCGTCACAATCAACTACGCGACGCGTAGGATGACGTCATAATTAATGACGTAGATAAGTTCGTCACGAACGCTTAATTAGTGACGGACTAAGAGTTTTTGTACGAATTTTGTCTTGACGATTTAATAAACATGCTGTTGCATGTTTTGAAACTAATTTGACTGTACGGTGTTGCTGCCATTGGCAGCAACGACGCCCGGCCAAATTAGTTTCAATATAATCAACAGCTTAGTTGTATAGGCTTCTAGAAATTGTTAGTCCGTAAGTTCAGGGATCGATCGATCCCAACACGGGAGGGGCTTAGCTATAACTGGTTTCCTTCATTGTGTTATTATACATGCATGCATATTTAGACCTACAAAATATGCATGGTTCTATAAGACGGGTGGTCGTATGCCTTAAAGAACCAGCATATTCTCGTCCCAAATTCCATATTCATCGGTAAATTACTTGTATTGAGCCACCACCTATCTTTGTGGCCACGTGTTACCGGTCCCTATGGTGTCCAGTTTAGACATGTTTTGAGCCCGCTGTATCACCAACAGGTGTCAGCTAAGATCACTGAGCGTTAGTTGCTGAATGCACGCGTATAAAACACATGTCTTTGAAACCATCGGTCTATGGGTGGTGCTTTGTTCCTTTGCTCGCATTTCTAATCGCAACTGAATTACATTGTATAATAGAGACCACCTGCGCTTATTGACCAAGTTTTGGCATTCGTTCCCTTCCTCGCTAGACGCATGTCTTTAACACCCACCCACACTGTCATTCATCATCAGATAATACTAGTTATCAATCTTACAGTCCAGGGTCTTAGTATATAAGAAATGTGTTGACTATTTTGAAACTGATATGACTGAACGCTGTTGCTGCCTTAATTATATTAGTTTCAAAATATACCGCTGTTATAACGCTGGAATTAGTAAGGATTCGGCTAATCAAGAAAGTTAAATTTTAATAATTAGCCAATTCTGCTTTTCATTAGCAATGATTTTAGTTTAATACGAATGCTAGCATGATGCTACTGAGGTTTCTGGGACAGCCTGTCTTTAGTGAGCACCTTTTGATGGCTCACATGGTGGTCGTTATAAATACGTTTGTCTATACACGTATGTCGCTTACTGCAATTTCTCCAGTTTTAGCTATTTCCCGGCCATCTCTAGATAAGTCTATGGCAGCACCAGCACCTAGTGAAATTAGTTTCAAAATATTCAACATAATGTTTATTAAATAGTAAAGCCATACAATTCGTACAGCAACGCTTAGTCCGTCATCAATTAAGCGTTCGTCCCGAATTTATCTACGCCATTCGCGATATCTTTGAGCATGACGTCACCATACACGTCACGTAGTTGAGTATGACATCATATGATTGATGGATGCACTGAAAAGGTGCAATAGCTTTTGGAGCCTACCGAGTGTGATTCTTTAAAACGGGTGTCTTCAAGACCACCCCGCTTAAAGAACGACCAGCTTTTGTCCCCAAAAGCAAGTGGTCTCTGTAGACATATTTGCTTTAAGTCTAGATTCTTGGATTTCATGGCGTCTTGATGGGAGTATAGCGCTTGAGCAGTTATAAGCTTTAGCGCAGTAACTAACTGAAATGTGGTTATAGGAGAGTTACTCTTTAGCTAACAATGGAAGAAGTCAGTTTGAATTATACCCGCACATCTCCAGCTAGGATTCACCCACATTTTACACATGTTGGGATCAAACGATCCCTGCACTAACTGAATCTCAATTTCGAGAAAGCTATACATACAGGTAAACTGTTAATATTTTGAAACTAGTTTGACTGCCTACAGTGGCTTCCTAGTCAAATTAGCTTCAAAATATAGAACTGCGTGTTTATTAAATAATAAATACATACAATTCGTACAAGTTGGCAGCCTAATCCAAGTTAAAGACGGTCTATTTCTGTCAGCTATGGCTGTGGATTGTGACGCTGGTTTAAGACACCATCCTATATCTGACGTAATTGATTATGACGTCATATGATTGACCGATAAACTGGATTCCTCAATTGATTTTATCGCAGAATGACGCTTGGCGTTCTGTTACCGTAATAGAGTTGATACATTAAGTACTATTAAGAGCCCTTCATAGAACTGTAGCAAAGCACATTTTACTTGTGACTTTGACTTCCATCTCCCACCCAGAACAGGAAGAACTTGAACATCATAACACGCAGTTAAATTATTAACTATTCTCTCGTGATTGGCCAACTAATCTTCTAGGCTTTCATTATAACAAACTGAAAGAAATGCGTTTGATTTTCCAAAGCAGTAAGCTGTAATTTCATGAAAATGTAAACCATCACTAAACCAATAAGTGAGGAAATTTGCTAGGTTTTCAGGATTTGGGGGTAGGGGAAGTTTTATTTAAAGGGGAACACAAGACGGGTCGTCACCATCGTTTGCATAAAACACGCAGATCTATCGTAGAGCCCATATTTAAGCTACTGTGTAAAACTTTCCTACGACATTTATATATAAATCCGATTAAAATGGTGTTAAAACCGCTATGTTACTATAACTTTCTGCGAGTTAATTACACCTATGACGTCATAGGTTGAATCCCATCCGACAAGAACCATGATAGCGGCACTCTGAAGACAGGAGTGCATGCATTTGAATGGTGATATCTCTACCGGTGATAATGCTATCGTCATCATTCATATATGTACAGATTGAAGAGACTTAGACGTTTATCATACTATCGAAAATTTATGGAATATATTTGTTATTTGTATACATTAGTTGGCGAACTTTAAGATGGCCATTTTCTATGAAGCTGCCTGCCATTTACCTGAATATTATAATATTTCAGGAAATTTTGAGGCTATTATGACAACCTTAGTACCTAAAGATGTATTTGGATGTATTTAAGACCTATTTAAGCTCTCATATTAATAGATAAAACGTTAATAACATTATCTGCCATAGTGCCAGTAAGAGTTTTGATTCAAAAGTGACAATTTTACTGATATACCTATACTATCGCGTCATTCATTTATCTCAAGACCAGAACTTGATGCCAAAATCCATTAATCGGCACCATCAGAGAAATCAGACAAAGGACTGTTACTTTATTATATATTCTTCAACATTTCTGCAAATATAGTTTATATATTCCTAACACAGCCGAAGAGACCCTTATAAAACGCAATTCGCAATCTTATTGCGATAGCGTTGGATGACAGCTAGAAAAACGTTCAACTTGTGACGTCATACGCTCCATCCGGGAATATAAATTTAACTAATGTATCACATATTTAAATAACAAGGATATATATTTCTAATTTGAGCAGAGCGTTTACAATTATATTTTTGAAAACGTTACGGTCTGGAGATTCATTTTATGCAAAGTAGTATAGAAGGGCTGGCGTTTCCCTTTAAACAGGTAAGCGACCATAAGACGAGACTGGATTTTTATTAGTATATCCTCATTAGAATTAAAATAGACAGTTTTGTGCAACGTTTTAGGTATCTAGATTAATTATGTATAAATTGTCACTTGAAGGTCGCCGGCAAACGCATGGCACAGAAACAATTTTCCACGAGCTTGAATGAAATTAGTCTGCATTTGGCAAAACCAAAATTCGAAAGCCAGTTATCAATGCATTATGGTATTTTCTTGGCACCAACTATTATGCAAATAATGTGAATCCTAGAGACATAGTGAAAAGAACTATGCATATTATATATTCAAAATAACGGTGGTGGTGATGGTGGTGGCGGTGGTGGGTGGTGGTGGTGGCGGTGCTGGTGATGCTGGTGCTGGTGGTCGTGGTGGTAGTGATGTTGGTAGTGGTAGTGGCAATGGCAGCGGCGGCCGTATCAGTAGCAGTAGTAGCAGTAGTAGCAGTAGCAGCAGTAGTAGTAATAGCAGTAGCAGCAGTAGTAGTAGTAGTAGCAGTAGTAGCACGATAGTAGAAGCAGCAGTAGTAAGGGTAGTCGTGGTTGCGGGGTGGTTGTTGTGCGCAGTGGATGTGGCACCAACAGCAGTGACAGCAGCATCAGTTGTAGTAATATTCCCTTCATCATATGCATCCCTACTTATTTTGTGTATTGTTTCAAAATTATCATAATAAATCGGCAGAGAGGCTTTTTGTATGTCGATAAAGGTTTTTTGAATTTGTAATAATTTGGGCTGTTAATATAATACTTTGGCAATAATGCCCTTCACTCGTTATTGAAAAAATCTCATGTAAATAGATAATGATACTCATCGCCGATGTCAGTTTACAGCATAAATTGCATTTACGGTCTATTTGTGGAGCATTGACCCATCTACCAGTTTCAATAGGAAGTCGATGGTTGGCAGTTCTGAACTTGGTGAGAATTTTCCGGTAGCGTTGTCCTAGCTTTAAGTGATAAAGTTCTAGACATAATTCTGTTTTGAACGCTCCGTATCTTCCACCCCTAGATGATTTTTATCTCGCCTGCCCATGTTTGCTTATACGTCGATTAATATTCGCTTAATATTATGCTTTTCTGGTTTGTAATCTGTTGTGTAGTCCATAGAAAAACATAGCCCGTGTTATTTAGAAGCGGCTCAATATATGGTATCCATTTATATTGTAACCCTCAGTATCATATTGTTTGTACATATATTTATAAATTCGGCAAGAAAATTTACTTTCTTTACCCGATACAAGTTCAGAAGTCTATCATTCTGCACTGGATATTAATTTTTATCGCGTAGCGTCCAAGTTCACCATAGACCATAGTAGAGGGAGGTGTTCATCTTACATTAATGACAGATTTCAGGAATTGTAAGTGTAATGTTTCTATCGATTTAAAATTTTCATAACCCCACACTTCACATCCGTACATTGCAATAGGCATTATTGTTGCGTCAAACAGTTTAAGTTGACAGTCTATGGGAAGGTCAATACTGCTAATGCGCTATAAAGGCCATACATTTCTTTCCTACATTGGTATGTTAGAAGTTCAATAGTTTCTCTAAATCTGTTATTTTTCGTAAAATGTATCCTTAGATATTTATAGCTATCGACGATCTCTAATTGATAATTTCCTAATTTGAAGTTCAACATTTTAACACTTCGTGCAGTGCTGCCGGAAATAACGACTTTTGTTTTACCAGCATGTATTTCTAAATTCCACTGGTCACAGTAGTTGCTATATTCAGTCAATGCTTTCTGTAGGTCTTTAGCTTGATTTGCAATTAAGACAGTATCATCGGCATAGAGTAAAGCTAAAAGATGTAAGTATGGTATATCATTGTCTCGGATTATAACACCTGTACATTCTGCATTTTGTAAATATTCAGCTAAGTCATTTAGATAGAGACTGAACAATACTGGTGATAAGTTTTCTCCTTGGCGTACACCCCATTTGCAGATTAACGGACCTGATACGCTTTCGTTAGGTCGTATTCGTGACTTAAGGTTTTAATTACATTGAATATTTAACTATTTATGTTTTGCTTAAGCGGCTTAACCTCCAGCGCTTCTCTCCAGATCGTGTCAAAAGCCTTTTCTAGGTCAATATAGGCGCGCAGAAGGTTCTTTTCCTTAGTTTTTTTGTTATTTCAATGAGGGAATGCAACGTAAAGATGTGATCGGTTGTCGAATATCCTGTCTAAATCCATCCTGATTTTCATTAAAAATATTTTCTGTATCTATGTATTCACTTAATCTATTACTAAGAATTGCTGTGAAAAGTTTCCTAGACAGCTAACTAAGGTTATGGGTATATAGTTTTGTGGCTCCTGTATGTCACCCGTCTCTTTATAAATCGGTATAATGAGACCTTCAGTCCAAGAATCTGGAATATACTCCGACTCAAGCATTTTATTAAACAGGAGAAGGTATATAGGTATCATAACTTCTTTCATTGGCTTAATATATTCGTTTAGTGCATCGACATACCCAGCTGATTTGCCATTTTTTAGGTTTCGTATTTTATCAGTTTTCTTTCTCTAAGATTGGTCCATTTAATCAAATGTTTTCTTCCATTGGATATTGGCCTATTTCACAATTTCTGGTAATGGTTTCCTTTTCTCTTTATAATAGGCAAACATATTTTCCATACTTACTCTACATTTCTCGGTTTTAACGTCATTCTCCTTTATCAGCTTCCAATATGATTTAGAATCATTGCTACTCGACTCTCTGATTGTATTATAAAATGTATTCTTATGTCGAAATATAGCGTGGTTCGTGGTCTTTTTGCAATTTTTACATGCCACGATCATGTCGTTTTTCGTGTCATTGCATTTATCTACGTGGTGTCTATGTCTCGCTTTGTGATATTCTTTTCGGGCTATCTTGCAGTTTGCGTTGAACCATGGCCGGTTTATTTTGCTTTTCTTTACGGCGTTGTGTACGGTACGGGATGGTTTTCTCGCATCAAAAGTTGCAATGGCCGCATCCATGAATAGGGTATTTATACTTAATATAAATTGGTAAATTTGTGTCTGATCTATGGCTGTATCACGCGCACGCGTTTTAGCTTCTTATTTAGGTGGGTTGTCTCTGACATTACATACAAAGTCGAGAGTTTTCTCGGCTTTCCATTTTGCATGTTGCTTTGGTTCATTATTTCTTATTACTGGTTCATTTGTATGAGTTGACTCGGGATATACAGTTTCATTTGATCGCGTAAACCGGTATGCTACTGATACAGCACAGTGTATGTCAGATAACAGCGGGGAGTAATCTAAGATTTCAAAGTCTGTAACATAATCAAGGAGTGCATATGATGAAATGACGTAATTCACCACTGAGCTGTTCCTGCATGTTTGTTCTCCAATACTCTTATCGCACCCAACTCTACCATTGTATATTAGTAAATTATTATATTTACAAACATCGGTTAGTCGTTTTCCATGTGCATTGCACTTATTTCTATCCATGGATGTCCGTTTATTATTCATAAATGGACTTACTGATTGGGATGGTCAAACAGGTTACTATCGGTTTTGCATACATCAAATAAAGTGTGATTGGGTAACAGTCAGTCATCTAATTCTCTTGTCTTTGCATTTATATCACCCAGAAGTAGAATGCGGTTACCATTATTAGCAAAACGTATAATTTCTTGCTCTATCTCATCTAGGGTTTCATGTGATGTGTGTTTTGTGTGTACCTGCGGGATGTATATACTCCCAATGATAAGTTTACTATCTAGGCCGGTGAGCTTTGGGGCAACGTCGATTCATAATATCGTTTCTTATCAGTACGGCAATTCCTCCGAATCGTTTGGTAGCATTTTCCGATTTTTTACAATTGATTTAAAATTTAGGATAATATAGTTTCATACTCACTGACCATGGTTTCGGCAATACCTACTATATGGTATTTGTTCACAAAATCATTCGTTTCAGGGTATTGCATTTAAGGAGAGAGAGAGAGAGAGAGAGAGAGAGAGAGAGAGAGAGAGAGAGAGAGAGAGAGAGAGAGAGAGAGAGAGAGAGAGAACTTCCGGCGCCTCTAACACGAATGACTCGATTTAGGTCGTCTTATATGCTTAATAGTCCGACACGGTGTACACATTGCTTGGCTTTACAATGTATAGACATTCTTTCGAGTATTTTGAAATTAATTTGACTGGGCGCTGTTGCTGTCATAGGCAGCAACTACACCCAGTCAAATCAGTTTCAAAACATATGGCACCAAAAGCACCCATTCAAATATTGAACAACTTACATGTATTGTTTTCTGTAAATTGATAGTTAGGGAGTTCAGGGATCGATCGATTCCAATGCGTGCGTGGTGTGGATGGAGCTTAGCTAGAGATGAATGGGGCCTAGCTATAACTGGAAAGATCTACTACAGTTATGTTTTTGGTTTTACTAAACATATCGTCTGGTATCTCAAGATTGGTTCACCCTATGCGGACTTAACCTCACAGCATGCTTACATTTATCGAACTGATGTCGCACCATGATAGTTACGTGTTTGTGACCTTGCTATAGGATCGGTATGCATTAGTTGTTGGCTTAGCTCAACATATCCTCTTTTATCGCGCAATAGATGAATCCGGGTTTAGCTATGCCACACCCATCTCTAGCTAAATACTACCCACGCTTTGCCCGTGTAACGATAAATCGATCCCCAGACTGCCTGCATCTTAATTTCCAGAAAACTATGCAGGTAAGCTGTTGAATATTTTGAAACTAATTTGGCAGCCTGCTGTTCCTGCCTATGACAGCAACAGGACCCAATCAAATTAGTTTCAAATTATTCAAGAGAATGTGTATTAACTAGTAAGGACATACACGTCGTACACCTGGAATAACTATTAAGGCTTTATTACGGACTTAATTACGTCAATCATGATGTAATTCAATGTGACGTCAGCCTACATGTGCCGTCGTTGATTATGATATCATATGATTGATCGATAAACTGGATTCATCCACTGTTTCAACATTTCAGATTAAGTTTGGAGACATACTTCCCTATATCATCCAGATGGAACAAAATGGCATCGAGACCATGATGTTTGATACCTTAAACATGTCATGACGAAGCCGGCCCAAACCGGCCTCTGTATTGGCTTCGAGGAATGTCCATTTGTAGACCAGGAGAATACTATTTTTGAAAGTTTTCCACTGGAATTCCTGGCTCGATAATCGAGCCAGTTATTCCAGTGGTAATATTTGAAAAACAATATCTTGGCCTGCAACTGGACATTCAATAAACAAATACTTTTTATATTTTTATCAAATCTAGTCATCAATGGGTTAATATCCAAATTTTGATAATTGTGCTTTTTGTGCTTAGCTCATCTTTCATCCAGAGATGAAACTGAGCTTTGCAACATATCCTGAACCTTACTAAAAATGTTGATTAACAAATACACAAATAAACAACCATATATAATTGAATTCAGTGCGTGAAAACGCACAATTATAGCTATTCCTTTTCAAAGTATACAATTGACTTACCCCTCACATGAAAACCAAACATTTTGGAAATGACGGATTCGGAGGTAAAAATCCTGAATTCAAGAAATATTTTGAAAACGTTCATGTCTGTGCATATGCGTCGGGATTGGTCAAACGTATTTGGAGCAATACGTGTATATCCAGCTACCACAACCGATATGAACAGAGAAATGGCATTGATACAAATACAGTTTTGCATTCACATCGACTTATTGACTAATCTTTCATTACTTGGTGCAAATACGGACAGGAGGTAGCATAATGACTCCCCGTTCATTAGAATAAAGATTAAGCTCATTGTGTCAGAATTCACATCAATATCCCTTCACTTAACCACTCATACATATCTTCTATGATCTTCTGTTGCGTAGAACATTGACCTTATATAGACTATAGTATAAATGCCAGCACTATTTCCTGAATACTGTGGCAAACCTAGCCGTCTAATAAGGAAATGCATAAATTTCAGATTTCAGTATATGTTCATAATCAAGAAAATTCTAGACAGTGGCACACACATAAATAAGATCAAGCACCGCCCCATCCTATCCCCACCGTGGTGGCAGCCATTTTGTTGGCGACGAGACGTGCACATGAAAGGAATCACATACAAATTAATAGACCTCTTTTTGGCGCTATAGTCAACCCGCATATAGCGTGTCAATAATATAAACCAAGTAGAAGTTATGTTATTGAAAACCAGACATGTGAATGTGCACGTATGTCCACGCGCATGTATATATGAATTGATTGAAATCTAAATGATAGTCAGGTATACACCAATAGTGCCCACTCAGCTGTGAACTGGGTTAGTCGGTTAAAGTCCTCGTGTCCTATTAAATAGACAGATATATGTGCGAGATACGAGAAGCTTGTTGGTTACTGTGCAAGTTACCCATCATGCAATGCCCTGCTACTATATTCATTCCAGCTATCGGCCAGCAGATTATTTGAATCGATTGTTTATACAGAAGAATCATTAACAAATGGCATCGTATGCACATGCAACTGATAATTTCCCAAGCAGATCCTGAGGCAGAAGCACGCAGGACATTGCCACTTTCAATATTGTTACCTAATGAATCTTTTCAGTCGATCCATCGCTCATATGACGTCAAAATCAACTACGTGGCATATAGGCTGGCGTTATAATCAATGACGTCATGAAGGACGTAGACAAGTTCGTCACAAACGCCTAATTGATGACGGACTAAGCGCAATTGTACGAATTGTATGTCTTTACTATTTAATAAATATTCTGTTGAATATTTTGAAACTAATTTAACATGATGCTTATGGCAGCGCCATCACCCAGTCAAATTAGTTTCATATATTCAACTGCTTATCCGTATAGTTTTCAACAAATTGCTAGTCAGGGAGTTCAGGGATCGATCGATTCTAACACGGACGCAATGTGGGTGAAGCTTAGACAGAGATGGGCGGGCCATAGCTAAAACTGCATTCCTTCACTATGTATGTACGGTGAACATACACCTGCATACGCTTTCTTACCGAGAATGAAGGAAAGTTAGTAAAGTCTGCATACACGTTTTGGCGGTAGATTGTGCATTGCTGAAAATACATTGATCGAATTGAATTGTACACAATTTGCTAAATATGAAATATGTCCTGCAGGGAAAGAGCCTATGCTCACTCTACGTACGTATATCGGGTACCGCTATTGAAGGTCATCTGATTGTGTTTTAGCTATACCCCCGCCCCTATGACCATACGGGGACATTTTGTATGAGAAATCCTAGTCTGTACAGACAAAAACGAAAGATGACACCTCCACGCTGGTCTCCTCCGTATGTACCAACTTCGTTGGGAAACTATGTCATCAAGGTAGCGTGCTAACATCAGCATACAGAGGCAACGCTGATCATGCCTAACCTTCTTCAAACTAGAAACTGTGCTCGACATCCTCAGATGGCGCGATCTTCCCAGTAGCTTACCATAGCTACGTGGAGTGTACGTGGTCTGATTGAAACATCAAAGAGGCAAACATTTGGTGTAGACTGTGAACATCGATAGTACATGCATTCAAGAGTCTAACGTAGCTATCTACTCAGAGCATCAACTTTAGAAGGCCATGCTCATGGAGCAATAAACGAACACATACTGGAGGCTAGGCGTCAGAATTGGGTCAGGACTCTTGGACCATGCCATTAGATTCCGGTACGTGAGTGATTGCGTTGCATTCATCGACCTGGCAAAACCAACACGAAAATGGACCACAACTAAGTATCGCATATCGAACATGTATTCCCAAATACCGAAAAAGCTAAAGAAAATCCAGCAATATTAGATTCCTTGTATGTAAAATTGAGCTCCGCCATTATAATACCAGCCAGATGGCAACTTTTCGTGTGTGGAGATTTCAGCTCCAAGCTAGGTAAACTCAGGACTTAGCGCATGCATATGATCATATGCAGAGGGCACATGCAACAACAATGGAGATGCACTTGTGGCATCCCTTACTACCAATTGCCTATTTGCTACAAACACGGCTTTCAAACACCCATACCGTCACCAGACAACATGGGCAGGACACATTGCTGATCGCAAAGCCCAAAAAGGCTCTAAGGCTACAACAGCAGTCCTCAACCAAACATACTTCATACTATGCATAAACGGAAGCAAAACTCCTAGTGCGTGATGCTCATTCCTATGGGGGCGCAGACCTCAATTCTCACCATAAGCCAGTGGTTACACGCCTTCAGATGAACCATCTCTACCTAATGTATAAACGACATACCAGGCAAGAGGGTAGAGTCACCTACATCCTACCCAAGCTCATCAACAACTCTGACTCACAAATGACATACAAAAAGGCCCTCGGGGAGCAGATAACCAATATCGAACTAGGTATACGGATGACCCTGCAGTTATAAAAACTATCAACGGAGCATAAAGCATTACGGCTACGTAACTATCAAAGTGGCCAAAGTGAAGACTGCACCAAACTACGCAGCGGGCGCAATAACATTCTGTGCCACATCAGCGAGCGCTTAAAAGATCTTTCAATCCAACAAGCAGACTCCCTAGCAGATGAAATCACTGCCACAGATGACTGTCACAAAATGTGTCGGGCAGTCCAAGCTCTAAGAGTTAATGAGTACACACCACCACTCAGTGCACACAACTCTGACGGACACTTTATCGGGGCTGACCAGGGAAAAGTCGAGGCAAATTGAGAATGGTTCAAGGAACAGTTCACTGAGCGCGATGATGAGCCCATGCACCCGTTCTCAGAAGCAATACCCCACCCCGGCCAATACTAACTTGAATTAAAACAGCAGAAGTTGAGAAGGCACTCAAAGCCGTGAAAATGGAAGTGCATCTGGACCTGATGGTATGAGCAATGAACTATTCAAATATGCAAGTGACATTAACTCAAACCCGATCAAACACCGAATCAAGTCAGCTCTGATGCATCACGTTCCCATGGATGTTGTAGATTAAGCCACCCGCTTATCCCGCGATATCCAAGCCCAAAAAGACATCTGGCCCTCAGCTAATCTGCGGCCCATTGTGCCCATCAACAGCATATGGAAAATCCTATCCAATGTTACTCTATGTCGCATCCGAGACAAGCTCCATGACGTCACCGGGTCATGGTCATGTGGCTTTAAACGTTGATGCATCTGCGCAGACATTGTACGGGCTCAACGCATGCTTGTGTCAGTAGTCATATCCAACCACTGGGATTTCGACAAAATGAACATTGACATGTCAGGCGCCTTTGACACAATTAAACGCTCAAAGATCCTAGGTGCACTACGCCATGACAGATGCAATGAAGATAAGCTACGGTAAGTAAGACTATTACATGTAGACACCAAGCTGAGAGTACGAGTCCGGTCAGTGAAGTATAAAGAGTTTGAGACACAAATCGGTTCCCCACAAGGAGATGGTATATTCCCTCTGCTTTTGACCTGTCCCTTGCTGCTGCATTGAAATCCCTGCGGAGAAATTCTACGTGACTAAATCCCCAGTGTCCATACTGGTTATGCTGCTAGGGATGAAGTATGGCGACGTGGACTTCATAGACGAGAAAGAGAAACCCCCTGACGAGCTTCACCCAATAGCTACAAGCAAACTATAAAAGTAAAATCCTGTGTTCACAGCTGTGTAGTTATGTTGACATTGCTGTACCCTACATCAATGGGAACACAGCGTGCCAGTCCCTCTCGAAGTTATGGATTTGTAGATCAAAGATCTCCTTGACAATAAAACTACGATTATACACTGCAACCTGCGTATCCTTGATGCTGTATAACTGTGACAGTTGGGCGGTTCCAAAGGCAGCTCTAGACAAACTTGATGCCTGCCACTGTAAACATGCATGTACCATCACTGGACACCGATAGCCAGACAGCATAATTTCCAATGATGCACTATACAAGATTGTACTACATCGTCGCTGTCCGTAACAGTCGCCCAGCAAAGAGTGCCCATGTTAGGCCATGTGCTGAGGATGCCAGGGGACACACCAGCACAGAGTGCATTGGGATTCCCCATGCTGGGAGCTAGCAAATGCAAAGTTATGAGAGGACGTCATTGCGTCCATCAGTTAAGCATGCTACAAGGTGAGCTCAATAAATCCGGACTTGGTACAATCAAATCAAGATATAAGGAAGCTAACGATTTTGGTTGAGGACAAGACACTGTGGGCAAAAGTGAAGATGGACTGATTGCAGCTATGATGTTTCTACTACTACAGTCGAGCTGAAACTACAACAATGTTATTTGAATGAAATGAGATTACGCAATAGTTAGAAAAACTTAACGACGATTATCTTCTTTGTATCCGTCAGTTTAGTTTATAAACGCCGGCAGTGATTATTCTGAGAAGAATTTGAAAACATGCTACTGGTTTAGTGCCTTAGGTTGAAAGTCGTTGCAGCAACGATTTTCAGTCAAATCGTTTTCAAAATGCTAGCCAGTGACACTTGCATTTTATGCTAATTATCTCGCTAACAACTTGAAAGACAGTTGTTGCTGCTACAGCATACACCACTTTCTGTCAACGTGTTACACACATATTTATCCCATCAAGTTTCTCATAAACCATATCAAATACACAATAGAGGAGACATATTTAGCCCAACACGTTTCTCATCTACCATATGGAATAAGCAATAGAGGTATCCTGTTTAGCTATGCCCACCCATCTCTAGCTAAGGTCCAGCCAAACTTCGCCCATGTTGTGATCGTTCGATCCCTAAACTTCCTGACTATTAATTTCCAGAAACTATACAGGTAAGCTGTTGAATATTTTGAACTAATTTGATTCGGTGCTGTTGCTGCATCTGGCAGCGTCCAGTCAAATTAGTTTCAAAATATTCAGCATAACGTTTATTAAATAGTCAAGACACAGAATTCGTACAACAATGCTTAGTCCGTCTTCGGTTATACGTCCGTGACGTACGTATCTACGTCATGCATGACGTCATTTATTATGACATCGTCCTATGCGTTGCGTAGTTGATCATGACCTCATATGCTGGATGGATAAACTGGAAAGGATCATTGGAAGTACTAATAGTCCAGTCAATCTAGGCCAAAAATATTTTAACCCGGAACAAATTGCAACATAATATTTTTACCTCGCCCAGTGTATAGGGGGCCATCATGTACAACATATCAAAAGTCCTCCAAAATTGCAATAGGGGAAAGGGTAAAATTTGCATAATTATTACCAGATTTGGGCCATTTCACCTGAAAAATCCATTTTTCTTTATTTCTTTAAAACCGGTATGTAATATATGTGTGACTGGGTATTTTTGGACTTTTTTAGTAATAAATGAATACGATTGACATATTCTCCACAAATTAAATGTATTGTGTTATGCCACTTGTATGAATTTACCTAATACCATCATTGATATTGATACAATACATATTATATTTTATTATGTCACGGTATTGTGTGTTTCTAAGCTAAGCTACGATGAAATAGTATGGCATAGGTACCTGGTTTCTACTAATTTCATCTTGCATCAATTATCCAAGTCATCTTCCTCAATGAGCGTTATTGAATTCGAGCAACTGAGACCCTTACAGTCTTCGCAGGCGGATGTGCAGCTGAGCCCATGTTTTCTACAGGTGCATCTCTTTGATTCACAGCCAGTTTTGCAGCTGCATCTAAATGAATACAGTAAATCGTCAGTTGCTGCCAGCATGTCAGACTTAACAGGCAGCATTTGGTGGTTGAGAACTTTCCAGCCCCATTCTGTTGGATCCATATCTCCAGTATCTCCTCTCCAAACTTGAATTTGGTAGTACACGCGAAGACTGTGAAACTTTGCGGATGCGGGTGTTGGTGGTAAATCTCGTGCTTCAACATACTTGGAACTTTTTGCAACCTTCTCCCTGAATCGCTCGTACCGCAAAGCAACTAGACTATCCATTGAAGTCCCATTGTATAGAATAAGCATTGCCTTCTCACCTGCTTTTATCACGTCATTTTTATTCGCATTACTCATTGTAAACACTTCAGCAATTTGAGAGAGTTCTTTGCAGCACTGGATTTTGCTAAGGGATGCAGATTTTCCAATTCCATAAAGCCTAGACGTTGAGTCACAGCCAAGAATAGCATGGATAAATAACAGCTGTGAGCACAAACAGAACCCGAGTTTTTCCTTTGCCATTTTGATATTCCACAGTCGGGGTTTCTTTGCATTTTGCTTTGACTCTGGTCTGAAAAATAGCTGACAGCCATTCATATCAGTATGGAATAGAAGCAACCCCAGTAGGTCGGTATCGTCTCCAACAAGAGCAGTATTTGTTGACTTTGAAGCCAACATAGCCGTTTGCGTAATTAAGACATCAGCATCACCGGTTGCCTTTATCGTTAAGCATCCAGCCTGTTCGAGAGATGAACTTAAGATTGATATGAACCGATGTTTGTTCTGCTTGTTACTAAGAAAATTAGGCTTACTCAGAGTTACAACTGTTTGCGGAGTCAGTACAACAGTTGCGCCTGATCCACGAGTTCACCTCTTATGTGTTACATCTTTTATGTCTGGGCCTTGGTCATAACCATCAAAAACTACTGTAGCCTTTCCATATTTGCTTATGCAATATTTTACATATCTTTGACAAACATTTGCAAATGTCTCTCCACGCTGCCATGGAACACGGTGTAATAGAGCTCCTCCATCAAGCACATAGTGGACAGAATCTGGAAGGACTGCATCTTCATTTTGAATTAATTTCCACAATGCATCAGCAAGTGACGGCTTATTTGCTTCCCATGGAAGAGATGAATTATCAAAGAGTGCGGGCAGATGAGTGCACAACTCATACTCAAAATAAGATGATGGATTCCCTTTTGATCCATTTGTAGCAATTAAACCGAGTCTTGGAAATAGGAGTTGTGGATCAATTTGTATACATTCATCATCAATCTTGAGAGATGTTTTGGATGCTAAGGTAATAGCTTGTCTCTTTCTCTGGAACAAAATGCTTGATACACATTGGCCACACATCGAATTAATAATTGATTCTCCAATATCTTTAGCAACCTCAACATTGACTGATTCATGTGCAGACAATCCACTAACAAGTCCTCTAAGAGACGGGTCTGGTCGAAATGGATTCAGTTCACTAAGGATTTTGAGAATTTTGTAAGTATCATCCATATCACGCATTATTTGGGATTGTGTGGAATCTTTGTGTTGTTCACTTGAATCACAGTTTACCCCAGAGAGCTCTTGCATTGCATTACACACATCTGCACATGCGGGCATAGACAACAACCAAACAAGACGCTGAAGTTCTGTCATTCCACGACCTCGTGTTAGACCACCACTTGACTTTACACTTCTCATAAGGACCTGCTCAATAACTAGATCAGTAGATAACCCTGCCCAATACCTATCACTTCGATGAATGACATGATGACCATTGAGGAAGCTGGTGTGTATATCTGGATGACTTTCAGGTATTTCTAACATCTTTTGTAAATATACATATGCAGACTTGGTGTACAGATTATGCCCAGCGGCTGCAAAATATGGAAGCATCTCACGAACGGTCTGAAGGTGCATGTTCCAATCACCAGTTCGTTCTGCCTTAATGAATTTACGCAGAATGTCACCCAACTACATATACAAAAGCCAGAGTCGTGCAGTCCTCTTATCTTTCATGACCACCTTCTCTGAGTCTAGTTTGTCCTTGACATCATGTAATGCATTTTCCGACGACAATCTTGTAGCTACATACGGATTTTTGATAATGTCATTATAGAGCTCTCCAACTTTAACCAGACTTTTATTTAGGGAACTTTCAATCGTTTCATGTCCTGCAACATTATCATCATTGTCAAACAATTCTTTTGAATGCATTGCAGCGGAATATTCTACTGTGTCAACTTCAGCATCTGCAATTGTAGGTAGTGGTAGGTTGTATGCATTTGCAATCAAGATTGTACTGAGAGAAGCAAAAACCATGAGGTGTCCTCGAACTGCTCGAGAAATTGCCTTTCCACTAAGAATGTGTTTGACAGCATTCTCAGCGTAGACTACCTCTAGAATAGGTGCAAGACCGCTTCCTGCCATTAAGTGACCAATGCAGCCAAGGAAGCTCATCTCCATATGAAGACCTCCGAGTCTTAGAATAATTTGCTTTAATGGACTCCAGCTCGGCTCAATCTCTATGATAGTCATAGCTTTCCAAAATAAGGGCTGATCAAATGTAATCACGGGTGCAACATGGTATCGGTTTGCCTGTTCACAAACATAAGTCAAAGTGGAAAAGATGCAGGTCATGTTACTTGGCTCTAGATCTATCATCGGAAGGAACATAACAGACGATTTACCTGGATAAACTCCTTGGTGAACAGTTTGCATCATGCCAGACCATGACTGTCTCCTTGAACGCAGAAACAAAGAGAAATCCCAGAGGATGTCAATGTCAGCTGTTGGGTCTGTTTGTTCCATCGCAGTTAACTCCTTAAAGGTCAATGGGAAGTTCCTGGTATGTTGAGACTCACAGTTCCTGATACAGATCTTGCCAACTTGCTTGATATCTTCCGTGACCATGAAATTCAGAGCTTAGACAACATTTCTACTTCGTTTATTTGCGGAATGAAGCAGGTAAGGGAAGTTGCATTATTCGGATAATGGCGGTAGATAAATATGCGAATTTACCCACTTTCCCATCGAGGGATTTTGGAGGACTTTTGATATGTGACACCTGGCAGTCCCATGAATGCCGCAGAAAAGAAATAAATTCTGTTGCAATTTGTTCTAGGTTAATTTGTAGTTTTACTGGACTATAAGTGTTAGGGTTTTTCGATCATTTCACAGAGACGTAATCTAGGAGAACTGAAGTCGAGGATTAAGATAAAGGAGCTTACCGTGCTCGCTGCGGACGAAATGCGGTGGAGAGTAATGAGGAAAAGGATGCCCGATTTCAGATAAAATAAGTTTCCAATTCTTACAACTAAACTGCAGACCACATGCTTATGATAGTGGTATACTGTCAAGAAAGATCACGTGTTCAACACAGAAAAAGTAGTTCATAGGGCCCTTCACTATGTGGCAGTCCGTCTTTAAGCCATACGGTAAGGCACTTGTGATATACTGTCTTTAAATGTCTTTATTTTACCTTTTTCCCAATTGAAAAATGTTTTCCAGATATCTTCGCAAATCTCGGAAGATCCCAAAATATACATGAAGGGGTCACAGAGTGAGTTCGCGTAGCTGAAATATGTGGTGTGTATAAACAGGCCTTCGTGATATGGCTGATTCGGATAGCCCAACATCACGTAATAGACAATGTGACCAAACCGTGGAACTCTTGCCAGAAAGAATAACAGAATGATGATACTCACTAGCTAGAGTTATATCATTCTTGTGGTGTGAATTCAGCATTCAGCGACACTTCATACACTTTGAGAATGTGTATCAATACTCATACTGTTGACGGAATGATCTGTTCAAACACTGGCAATGATAGTTCCTTCGCTTTATAATTACCGATAAAATGATAGATTATCAACGTTTTATCTCCATGATGTACACGAGATGATGTGTAGTAGAGTGGATATGGTAAAGTGATGGCTAAAGAGAACATCCACATTGTGACACAACCTTTGACGATTATTGAGAATGCAACGTGCACCTTTGTTTATAACGGATGCACCAGTTGATAGTATCGTAACACCACTAGAATCAATAAATGGCAGATACTAGATACGTAGTTCGATGTTAGGAAGTAGACCATACTCTGGAGAATCTCTGTGGTGTGCCACGAGAATGCCACATCTGGAAGAACAAACTAGGCTAAGAATCCCGCGTGGAAACACGTCACCCAGTCACAGAAAGCTAAGCTGGCCAATACTGTGAATATTGGCGCACGGTATTTCCCTGATTTAAACAAGTAGATAATAAGTAAGGTGTTCGCGGCACCACCAACAGAGTCTGCAACACAGGGAATTGATCGATTGAGCCAATATGGCATCTTCTTAAACCCTTTCCAGAATACCAATACAGTTGACTCGGTTACGTCTGTAAGCAGGGGTACTGTGACATTGTCAGATTACATCATTCTCCGATGTCGGATGACGTCTAAAATTACCACCTGTAGAATTCATTCGCTCAGAATAACCGAGGATTAGCAAAGCTGTATCTCCCATGACAACTGTTATAGATTACTATTTACACACCAGGTCATGTAGACGCAATAAGCAAGAACAAGCTTAAAGCTATGTCTTATTGCTGGTAAGATTGTGAAAAGTGTTGCCGAACCTGTTACAGATGCAGTTAAACAGCACCAGTACCACCAGATAGAAAGTTAATGTCAGAGTTCGGCCACACCACTTAGAAGCACTTTTCCAATATCAGCAGCTGCACCGCATACACACTGTTATGAATATGAATACAATTGATCCTCACGACCTCTATGATAAAAGATACGTTCGCCGTTAGTTCTAGCTGGTACCTCTTGCCTGAGCCATTACTCTGACTATTATTCGATCATCATTCTTCAATTCACGTTCAGAAAAGTGTCAATTTTTTATTTACAATTATTTTACATGCATTTGTGAATATGCTTGTGAATATGCTTAAGGTACTCACCGCGCTTAAACTAAGGGATATGAGTGTACTATGGAAACACAATCATTATATTATATGGAAGCGGCTACACAATACAATAGTTTTGATGTTGTATTTGTATTGTACTAAAACACCGAGGTTACAAACATATTTCAGACACGCGTGCATGTATTTCCCTCATTATCAACTATGTATCCATAATAAGAGCTTTAATTGCCCTTTGAGCACCATCTTTAACCATCTACCCGTATACAGTTTCAAACAATTGTGTGTTCAGTGGGTACTCCATTACGCTCATTTAGAAAACGCTGTTCTTGGGTTAAGTTCAAGTTCACTTTATTCTCCCAGGCTATTATAATGGCACACGGGGTTGGGGGGGGGGGGGGTGGTTAGCAATGTATAATACGATTATAATGGCAGTGGAGATGTTATATGTGTAACATATTTGGAGTAGCTTATACTAAAAGATAACACACCTTCTGAAAATGTCACAGTTGTGAAACTCAACTAATCAATGTCATCAATTATTGGGCTCAAACGGGAACAAGTGGACATTTTTTTTCTCGAATTTGAAAAGGCTTTCGATACTGTTCCACGTGAACTTTTGAAATCTAAATTGCATAAATATTGTTTCTGACGTTGTGTCTGGAGTACCTCAAGGAACCGTTCTAGGCCCGTTACTGTTTTTAGTCCACGTAATGGTATAGTCCAGGGCATTTCCTCAGAGATCAGACTATTCACTGATGATTGCGTTTGCTACCAGGAAATTGATGCCCCCAAGAGTTGTGAGGTAGTCCAACAAGACATAAACATGTTACGTAACTGGTGTAGCGCGGATCGACCAGTCAGGTACGAACCGTCCCAGTTCATCTGGGTACGGAATGGCCAAGGCTGGGACGTTCCAAGAGTCGCCCCCAGGGTCGGACGATAAACATTAATAAGCCATATAGGAGAGGCTCAGAATAACAGATTCAGTGAGATGTTCCAGCGCGCATGTGCGGCCATAAGAGATAGCCTACATACGCGCGTTAGCGTGTCGAGAGAATGGCATCTTGTGAATATTTCTGGCCTGTGTCCATAATTTGTTAGCTACGGGACATCCCCAGTTTCCTTGGCGAGTAAAGTTACGAGAACGAACGAGGATTCCAAAACTGTTTACAGAATCAAATTCGGTTGAGAAATGGCTGAGATATCAGAGAATATTCATCCAATATTTTGAGCTACATCTAAAATAAACATCGCCATAGCGCACGTGCTTGGTAGGGTGAAGGCCAGCAGAGCACGTGGTCGGTAACCAGACCTTGTATATGACGCGCGCGCTGATTGGTCGAGACTTCCTGTCGTGACGTCACCATTTAGTATAAAAGGAGATCCAAAATCCCAATCGACAGCCAGTTGGGGGTGTGACTGCCAGAGAAAAAAATACGCATATTACTGCTTACTGCTAGCCCAGTGGATCATAACCAGTAACAGTGCCACTCGGTGTTGAGCTCTAGTCTCTGGAGCACACGCACTGCACCATAAGCTAAGTTTTTGTACGCTCCAGACAACTATGACCGGAGGCAAAATCTAAATTAAAAGAAGGCTTCCGCCACCCAACATACTTCGGAGGGACCTCGGTGGTGTTCGATGATATCTCGCCAGATCTACCGTACCACGCTGAAAATGTGGTAGAACAAACTCCGCACTCCAATTAACGTTTTTGACCGCAGTCTAGATAATGACATTGCTTTATGCACTGCACGAGCTATGCGGTGTGTATCGTCTTGTGCCTCGAAAGATGTATCATGTATCAATTTAACTGTTAACGTAGCCCTTCAGTAATAGAAAGGCCAGCTTTAATCCGCATTAGTACAGAGCTTTCCACGACTGCATAATTCTGAAACTTTGTATTCTGTAAATGACTATCTACTAGGCACCCAACGTGAGTTCTTCTTCACCATTCCTGACTATGAGCCGCATCAGTCATATCGTCTGCGGCTACCCACCAATCAGCGACTACATAATATGCCAGCTCACGACTCTTGCACGTGACGTTTCAACTACAGTGACGTCATAGGATATTTTTTGTGCTCCGTAATAGTATTATTTGACTATTTTTCAGTAGGTACCGACTATTTTTTGGTACCGCAAGGTCGGTTGTGACCTTTATTATATTTTATGTATATAATTATTTTATTTGGTGCTGATGACTAACAGCAACCGCAAGGTCGGATGTAACCTTGTTATTTTACTGTATTGTATTGTTACGTAATATGGCAGTCGCCATCCAAGTTAGTACATTTTGTTTAGTTAATTATTATATTCTACAAAAATGATTGGACCACACTTCGCTTAGGTTACACTATACACCTACAACAAACATACCGCCTTGTTTCTCCCATACAGCAACAATTTTTCACTAAGGTCGCTGTCCATGTTCTCACTAGCCAACATTGCATGCGGCCACTAAACCTAACTATGATAGCTCAGTAGGATAGGTTTACAAGTAGCTAGGGACGACTACTCCAAAGGAGACTTGTTTGTGTAAAGCCTCTTTTCTGAGTGCTGCGGATCCGTTATACCTAACGCACCAGCATGTTCATATAACTTGACCATCTACCGTAGGGCCTCCTAAATTCTATATATTAAGTAGTTGTCTCTTCCTATGCTTCTCCGGCCACCTGGCCTATTAAGTGTCTGCATTCCCTCCGCCATGTTGGTTAGGACTGACTTAAGAAACTACTGAGGCTTCTTGGCGTTCAGAATTAAAGTGTCGATGACCGCATACATCCCCTCTGTGTCTACGGATACCTGTTAGTTATGTCTTTCTGCCAAAGTAGGAATCACTGTGAAAATATAATTGTGTTAGCCTGGCCCAGCAGTGCAGTCTTTTGGGCAACTTCCTTAATCCTAAAGCAGATAAACGTTAGCTCCGGGAAGCGGATCTCACACAGTCCACTTTCGAAACGCTAGGTGACGGATAAAGACACATATCCCCATTTAACTCAACGGTGCCTGGGTGCGGTCTTCGAGCCATCCACGCCTTCACAGGAAGGTCACTTTAGTTGGATATCTATTTCTTTCTCCCTACCGTAAATAGTGCTTTCTAAAAATGCTTGTTTAATGTGACTTGTCACCGTGTTGTTATTTGTAATTTAGGGAACATGGATGTGATGGGTTAATCCAATATTACCATTTATTCCTGCTCCACTGTCCATGTATTCCATACCTATGATCATTAAATAAACATCTGATCGGATAGTTCCCAATTCATATGCTAATTAGGCTCTTGGCTGTAACTGATTACCACAGAGTATAGAATTGTACGATCTGTCCATCCCACTATATAACTCGGTGAACTATTGATCGATCTAGCGTTTTTGAAGTCGATGTGTGTACGGTAGACAATGCATCAATATTACTTGAAATTAACATGACACATTCATTGCATAGGATTGGCGCCGTTATGATTGGAAAATAGGTCCTCTAAATTGTATTATATTGGGCAATTTAATTTTATAATTATTAACTTTCCTTGTATAATTATTATTTTTGAGATTCTATTTTTCAATCAGTTTTATTAAACTTTTATATCATAAAATTATCACCATCTTTAGGCATTATATGAACGTCGGCGCATTTATACATCAAACCATGTGCTCGTTCATCAATCACGTGCCAGTGTTTTGGTGGGAAAATCTCCAACTCCCACTCATTAGTTCTAAACATATCTCTAAGCGGCTCACACGTCATCTAGGAGCCGCTTATTTTCAAGAGTCCACGAACTCACCATGTAAAAATGTTAAAGCAATAGTATGCCTGTGTCGTCTCGTCTTTGTCATCGTCTCAATGTAATCATCGTCATCAGCCATCAGTCGATTGTATCTACCCATGACGTCATCAATCTAATCACCGGCAGACCAAATCCCAAAGCAAGCGGAACCTGGTGCCTTGCTTGGGTGGGTGGGTAGTAGTCTAAATTATCTACCCGTGACGTCATCAACCCAATCACCTTCAGACCAAATCCCAAAGCAAGCGGAACCTGGTGCCTTGTTTGGGTAGGTAGAAGTATATCTTCTCTACCTGTGATGTCATCAATCTCGTCATCTTTACGACGCGTTCGTCCTTCTGAAATGCTCAGACTTTATTAACGATTGCTGTCATCTTTTCGATTTTCCCCCATCTTTCGGCCTCGATCTTCTGTATCGGTAACTAAGCCAAGTTATCACACGAATTACTTCAGTGAATTCGAGTTTCTCAATTCAATATATCGGATCAATTTAGTGCCTTCGACCTTATCGTTTCTATTTCGGAATACAGAACATTCTTCCGGGTTCGTCATCCATTTCTTCACGTGTGTTTTCACTCCCGGCGCCATGACAGATCGGATCTTCATCTGTTCGCCTTCATCCCGTGACCGGACTTCTGTATTCAGCATATTCAAGGTATTTAACCTTTAACTGTGATTTCTCCAACTTATTTACCATACACCCCGACCAACTCGCATGGTGCAGAGACTGTCAAGATTTTTACCTATGTAACCAAATTTCAAAATATTCTATAAGTAAATTTGTATACTTATTATTGAAATATTTCTATCTAAATTGATTGAATATTTGTTTCGTTTTGTTATTATTGCGGCACGTGTCCAAGTTCAAATAACCAACAATCATTCAGTAATCACCATGTATACTTAGTTAGTTTCTAGTTCCAAGGCCTGAGTAACCAAGCAACCAATTCATAACGTTAGTTCTAGATTGGTTCAGTGGTTCATCAGTCTTTGAATTACCCAATAAATGTCATTATTATTATTATCCTACCGACTAGCGGTCAACTCGCTATTAAAAATACCATTGAACTTGTAATGCATAATCCTTGAATTAAAGTATGCATTCAAATTGCTTATAAGTTTGCTATGCTATTTGGTGATTGCCAATTTAATAAATTAACCCTTAATGAAAACTAAGGGCTGATTGATTAAAATTTCAATCATCAAATTTCCAAAAATAATTTTCTTTCCGCTTATTTATGTATAAATGTATTCAGTTTCTATATCAGTGCTTATAACGCATCCCTGGCGCTTTTAAAATATAATAAATACAGCGTTAGTTCACTACTCCATTCATACTATATCAATATCATTTCATCTACTCCATTTTCTATGTAATGAATGAACGATTAAAGTTTTTTCTGTGTTCATAGTTTCATTCACAGAATTTTCTCTACCGCATGCAGATAACTATCAAATAGTATCATTACAAGATTTTTTTCTCGTTCCGGTAAAGAAGTTTAAGGAGCTCTTGTCTTTTGAAAGAGAGATTGGAACTGTTCAACCTTACTTGTTAGAATATGAATCGATGCATATAATTGGGTTAATCGGCCATACTTGTTCCCATTACGACTTCAACGTCATTAGATAGATCAACGTTAGTATTGTGGTCGGTTAATGAGGAGCTCTGGTTATGACTGAGTAACGTACAACTTTGACCAAGTCATACACATCTGAATGTTGATCATAACTTGATCATTGGTATAGTGACAGTATTGATCAGGTTTGGCCAAAAAGCAGGGACATGTGAGCTTTAAGTTCAATCCGGAGAGACCACCCCCATAGTTTGCCATTATCCAATCCCAATAATCTAATTTGAGTTGCAGCCATATCCATACCCTATCAATCCTATCTCAACTTCTTTCATTAAATCCGGAAACCTTTACATGGATTCGAAATCCTTTCTATGTCATATAGAGCTGGTATCCTGATACCATAAAATCTACAGCGGCAATATCCCTTTAATTCTTGATCCATTGATAATAAATATCCGCGCCATTTAATTTACATAAATTTGGGCGATTTCCTGTTAACTTTAAACTTCTGATCCGATCATCAACAAATATGGTACTTATCAATGACATGCTTTTGAGGTCATAGAGGTCAAATTAACACCTGGGTTGACCTGCTCCTCCAAACATCATAGACTGTTGAGCTTTATAACTCCTAGATTTGCTTTCATAGCATAACCATACTGTCTAGGTCATGACCGTAAAATAAACTTAGGGTCAAATCTGACATATTTGACTCAGATAACTCGACATTCCTATGATACATGTTTGTACGCTGTGGTTCTGTAGGGGACGCTCCGTGGTTCTCACCAGACAGACCTTCTAGTTAAAGATAGGAAAACACAAAAACACTTGCGGCCTAAACTTGGAAATATAAGGACTAAAAACAAACTGCATCTACTAAATCATTGTCTTTAACCCACAAAAGATGACTGTGTGTTGAATTCTACGGAAATCATCCACCCCACCTTCACATAAACTAGCGTGAATCCCAATAACTCATAATTACACTATGTTGATTTATTTTCCTGTGACGGAGGTCAAAAGGATTGGCTTATATTAAACCTGCTAAAGTAGCTGCGCTAGGACACGCCTTTGCAGAGATACCTCACAGCTTATGAAGATCAGAGATAGGTGAGGTAACTCTGGTGAGGATCAAAATAGACAACAGCATACCGATCTTACATACCTAGCTAATTTAGCAGCAAACGAGTACGATATATATACATTTTTTTATGTCTCACATCTAAATTTCTAATTATGAACCGACACACCGGTGACACTAACAGTAGGGACGAGACGGTGTGGTTCAACTTCCGCGACAATGGTCGCACGACCCAACTGGAACGTGATCATTCCAGCGGCTCTAGACGTCTGTCTTTGTGGAACCCATAGAGATGCGGTTATTCTCCCGTATCACCCCATCGTATTAACATACGCCCACTCACATCGCTTCACTGTTCGAGGCCGTACTTGCAAACCTGCGAGTTTTCGCTATGTTTGCTACCGTTTTTCAGGTAGCCAATCAGATTTCTGCCTACTTCAATCTCGCTATAGATCTAAAAATAGAGGCGTAGCTTCATGCTAGCATCGATGGAGAGCTTGCGAGACACGAATGTCAATCTATGTGATTGACAGTGTATTAGTAGGATGATAATAACCGAGCAATTGTATTAGGCGGTGGTTGACTGCCCTCATTTATGAAGCCCAGACATCAAAAGCCTGCAAGCACGGGACTCAACACGGAAGCGTTAGCGGAAGGGCGAGACCGTACGATAGGACGATGGTATCACCCAGGCTAGCTAACCAGCACCATCAGACCAATGCACCATCTACCTGCGATGTCGAGGTACAAGATGATTTCCAGGAGAAGCACATACCCCTGGATGCTACACCGGGCTACGACTTCAGGAATGCGCTTCCAAACAGGAAAATGTAACATGATGAGCCTAACCAGAAAAAAACTCCATCAAATTCAACTACAGACTAAGAAGTGTAAAGTACTTGGGCGTCAACATCACCAATGAGCTAAGCTGGAACAAACACATCACTGAGATCTGCAGCAAATCAAACAGAAACGTAGGCCTATTGCAGAGAAATGTATAATTCTGTTCCCAAGAAATCAGACTTCAAGCATACATGTGACTGATTAAACCAGTTCTGAAATATGCAAGTACAGCTCGGGACCCTCATCAGATAACCTTCGGGACAAACTAGAAAATGTGCAATCTATTGCTACAAACCAGGCAGTATGACAAATATAATTGAAACCCTAGAACTTCCACCGTTGTCAGAGAGAAGGAAACAAACCCATCTTATTTTGTTCTACAAATGTCTACAGCAACAAGCAAAGGTGTCATTAGGCAGTCCACAGACAATTCAGAAAACCAAAAACATGCACAACAGCCACTTCAACCACATTTACGCAAGAACTGGCGTCTTTAAATTCAGCAGTATTCCCAGTAAGGTAAGGGATTGGTACAAACTATCACAGGATCTTCTAAGCAGTTCAGAAAACTCTGCAAATCCAACAAATAAATTTGCCGAATTAATAAGAGGCAAAAATCAAGTCTAAACCAGCTACTTGAGGAATGCGTGGCGAAAATAATGTCCTTTGGATGTTTCGCCATAACTAATCAAGATCAAGATCAAGACGTCTACTCCTTCTCTAGTGGGTGGTCCAGTGTAGATACATCGACACCGTCTTCGTCGTCGTCACTGTCATCGACGTTGCCACCACCACCGACATCATTTTCATTTTCATTGATGATTATCATGTATGATTACGGTATTCTGCGGCTATAGTAGTAGAAACATCAAACAGCTACAATCAGTCGTTCTTCGCTTTTGACCACGGTGTGGTGTCCTCAGCCAAAATCTTTAGCTACCTCAGGTCCAGTCTTGATTTGAGTGTAAAAAGTCCTGCTTTCTTGAGGTGACCTCACAGCGGGCTTGACAGATGTATGCAATGAGGTCCTCTCCAGGCTTTATATGTCCTGGCTCACATCAGGGTTGGGGCTAATGTACTCATGCCCCCAGTACACCTGTACTTGAGTACATATTTTCAAGTAATCGCATTTACTCATTACTCATGCCTTATTATGAGTACATGTACTTATACCCAGCCTCAGTCCATTTCCAAAGTACTCATACGTGTACTTGTGTACATACTCTGTGCTTGTACTTTTGAGTACTTAAGAGTAAATGCTGAGTTCTTATCCATTTTCTACATAAAAGTATATGCGTATTTTGTTCTCTTCATTCAAAATTCCAAGCACTGGCTCTCAGACATGGCAGAGAGGTGATATGAAATCTAGTAAATTTGTGGAAACAATTTGCGTAACTTGATGCTACCTGCTCAAAACTTTGAAATTAATTTGTATTAAATTTTTATTATTATATGTTCATGGCAATCATGCCAGGAATTCAGGAAATTCTTTATGAAGTAAGAAATATTATGTTAAACATTTAGAAAATAATTTTACTGGAAGTAATTGCTGCCTAACGTAGGAGCAACTGCCAATCACATTATTTTTTAAATAGTCAACTGTTTATTTCCCAATGTAATGAATTTGTCATGTTCTATGTATCCTTAAAAGCATTAGTAAATATTCTGTTAAATGTGTCGACACCAATTTGGCTGGGAGTTAATGCCGCCCATGGTAGCAACAGCATTCAGTCCGATTATATCCAAAATATTCAACAGGGAACCTTTGTTTTGTAAATAAAGAAAGTGAAACAGCGCTACAGAAGCCATATTTTATATTTACATGTATATTTACAGAATTCAGAGCAACTCCACCCCATATAGCAAGCACAGAGAAATATTATAGTATGACCGTTAGCCCCCTCCCCGTCCCTAACAGCCACGATTGATGATAGCTTGTTAGTAATATGTACTTGTACCCGTACTTAAGTACATTTACAATGTACTCGTAATCAGCCTCAGTACAATTGCTAAAATGTACATGTATTTGCACCGAGCCTCAAGTATTTTGCCAAAGTACTCGTACCCAGCCTCAATACAGCTGCATGTTCTCGACCCCAGTCCTGGCTCCCAGTAGAGAAAATTCCAATGCTCTCTGTGCAGGTGTGCCTTCTGGAATCCTTAGTCAAACATGGGCGATGTTTTCCGGGCGACTTTTACAGACAGCCGCGATGCACTATGCATCTTGTATAGTGCATGCGTTGGAAATTATGCTGTTTGGCCATCGATGGCCAGTGATGAAACATACGTACGTACGTGTTTGCAGAGCTAGAGCTGCCGTTTGAGCTGCCCAGCTGTTACAGTTATACAGGATCACGGATAAGCCGGTTGCGTTGTACAGACATAGTCTTTTTGTCAAAGGCAGATTAGAAGGACTGGAAAGCTATGCTCCCCATGACGCGGCGTACAGCAATATCTGAAGAACTAGAAAGCAGTGAGCCCAGGATTGTACCTTTCCACCATAGTTCACCGCCACGAAGTGAACATTCATTTCTCTAGTTTCATGAACCAGATGAGGGGGTTTCTGTAGCGTAGACACTTAGCTGTATTGTCCCCAAGTAACCACCAACTTGTAATATTGCATCGCATTCTGGAGGAAAACTTCGTCAATTAGGATCTGCTCGCAAATGAGTGAGTTCAGCTCAGCCTTGTTGGTGGAGTTCTTTAGCCATACTGTACACCCGCATCGCCATCGTTTGAGGGCTCTCTATGGTTTCAATACTGGCACATTGTCTGATGACGATGCGGATGAAGATGATGATGATGATGATGATGATGATACAAATATTGTATAATGAAATGTAACTTACCCGGAGGCAGTGCTTACTATTAGCGGTGGCTACCTATAATATGATAATAACTGTACTAAATTGTTCTCGGCTAAATAATATATCCTGTAATATATGTTTCCGTTAAATTCATAACATGTTATATAAAGGATAGAATTTTAAAAAGTGCTCTAATGTAACCAAGTGTCATCTACCGGATTTTATATCAGTAGGGTTTCAAGATACAGAAACTGCAACAAACGTCATGTGTACGCGATTGTACACTTTTCTGTCCTACTGCCGGACTAGTATGTCCACTCACCTTATAATCTATAATTCATGCTTCTCACTTATGGTGCGGGTATAAAATTATGGCTGATAGACAGAGATAAAATGCATGGTGGCATATCTCGCATCGTGTAATACGATTACCTGTTCGATGTGTCGCTCATGTATATGACAAAGGAGCCGTGGATCCATACAGGCGTGACCAGTACTTATCGAATTTATCAGAATAGATGTACACTACTCTCGTCTTCTGTTCTTGAAATGCATCAACATTACCCAAATTAAATAGTGTTAAAGCTTTTGTGTCAACAGCGCCCAAAAGTGCTCTGTACGCTACTTATATGAACTAACCATTTAATGGTTGAGACTTTTCAATAGAATGAAGACTCCTAATTTCAAAGATAAATTCGCAAAAATAGCTTTCTGTTTGCCCACAAATGGGTATTTCTCAAGACCGCTGCATACGCCATTTGGCCGGCTTGGCCTTTGAATGCTTAATGATCAGGAAAATCTAATTGTTTGCTTAGTTAGTGTCCATTAATTACAAGCATATATATATATATCGTGTATTTAAAACGTTTAAAATGAAAATAAATGTAACTACTTTGAAATTGACGTTCCTATCAACCATCTGTTTTCATTTGAAATCGATTTTCAATTTTAAAACTTGCATCCCCAGAATCTAAATTCCAAGATAACTATATAAGTAACGTGTTTAATACTAATAGTTTGAAATTAATTCTATAGCAGCAACGATTCCCAGTCAAATTAGTTTCAAAATATTTAATACAGTGTTTATTATAATTTTTAATTCATCAAAGACATATAATCCGTCAACTTTTGTGGCTAACCGTCGATTTTCATAAGCTTATTCTAATTGTGGCATCAGCTATCATGTGACTTACTTGATTATGACTTAGGACACTTGTGTGACTGATCGGATCTCTCATAAATAGTCTCACGCAGTTCTAAAACAAAATATAACGTACTTTTGAATATTGTGAACGTGGTTTGATTGGAAGACAGCTGTGCCTAACAGTCCGGAAGCCGAGGTGGTGAACTTTGCACTGGAGTACCCACAACATTTTTGTCTGCAGATTGTGTGTCTATTGACCTTACCTATCAAGAACCTGAGTGATGTCAAGTTGGCGTCATTAATCATTTTGAAAAAATGGCATGTTTCCATGGCAATCATTATTAAAGTCGAAAATACAAAAGATCAAATATCTCATAATCTAGATATAACGATTGTCATAATTTTGGTATCCAAACATATGTTTTAGAGCATGTCCTATCGAATGGGGTCATGACCTTGGCGTTTCAAAGTCAAGGTTATTACGAAAATACAAATTCGACCCAAAATGGACTAATTTTCTAATAATTTGCTGTAAAATAGTCATTATTTGGAGTATATGGACTATCCAGTTGAATGCTAGTTGTCATACCATCACAATAAAATGCAAAATAAGTAGGCATATTGCTAACAGCATATGATTTTGACATATGCCTTACGCCCTGTCTTTCTTTCCTGATGTAAATTATGGAGGAATGTGTCTCTCGGAGGCGAATTTGTGTGGCAATCCGACGGCGCCGTTATCTGATCCTGCTTCCGGAGATTTGCTTCACTCGGCAATACTCATCGGATCAGGGATGATGGGACTATATTATCATCTGGAAACAGAACCGCCTGCAGATCCAAACGTTAGCGTCAGGTTTCGCAGAGACTGTATCAAGCTATACGTCAATACATCAATATCAAAGATTGCCTAAGAGGGCTGGTTCTGCTTCCTCGTCCAATCATGAAGCGAAACGACAGAAGACATCTGACCTTCCATTGTTTTACTTTCCCTGGCGCTGTAGCCAGGGTGGTGAAATGTGTGCACTTGAAAATGAAAAGACAGTTTCTTCTGCATGGAGACGTGTTGCGGCTGTGTTGAATAGCCAAAGGCGTTGCACAGAGGCCATTTAAGACATAATCTTACTGGCCTACGATCCACATGGATGCTTGCCTGATGACGTCCGTTGCGAGTAGAGGAAGCTATTAGTGGCTTGCAGGAAGCTGAGGAACGTTACTGTTATGAATTCGGTGCAGCATTTATGGCTCGGAGGGCTGCCTTTCGAGTTTATTCATCGATTATATGACGTCATATGATGTCATAAAGAACTACTTGACGTGTAGGATGGAGTCATAATCATTACATGATGAATGACTCGATTTAGTCCGTCTTAAACTCTTAAAAGTCCGCCAGGTTGTATTAACTGTATGTCTTTATTATTTAATAAACAAGCTGTTCTAAAGTTTTCTGGAAATTGATAGTCAAGGTGTCCAGAGATTGATCGATCCCAAATAGAGCGAGGTGTGGGTGGCGTTTAGCTAGAGATGGGCGGGGCATGGCTAAAACTGGAAAGGTACATTTGTCGGTTCACGTAGCAGCACAGGCCAGAAGAGCAAGCAGTGATGTCTGTCTACTCAAGCAACTGTGGCGAAGAGCTTCTCACAGACCAGCATGATGTCCAAGGCTTCTAGCGGTTCGTGGTAGGGATTAAGTCTCCAACGTGGTAGCTAGTGAGGATGAGGGTGATATTAAACATTTTATCTTTATTTTTACGGTTACAAACCATCCTCGGCAAAAACTGAAATCACTTCCTTTAAACAAGAATAGCTAACATTGAAAGATCAAGGCGGGCATAGCCGAGGAATATGCAAGTGGCACACTGCTTATCTTCCTCTGCATACTGCAGCCAGACGTAAAAGACAGGCTTCTAATGCTGTGCAACATGATCGCGGGCCTGAATATGAAATTCGCAAACTCTGTTTGCAGGTAGTGATTGACACTCTTAGCACGAAGCAACTAATCTAGCAATTAAACTAATTTGGAGTGGTGCGTACCTGTGATGACGTTGCAACGTAAATCAAAATACTGTAAGAGAACAACGCAATCTGTTTTATTTAGTCCTGGCCGAGAAAATGGTTAAAGCAAACCACTTCGTCATCCTTGCAGAAACTAATGCGACGATGCGGTCTCCGGAGTGGAATGGCTTCAACAACTGAATGGACAGAGAAGAAAATCATGAAATCAACTGAAATCACTTCTTACCGTAGACACACTACTTAATGGCATGAAGCCATCGGGTCCTTACAGAGTGCTGGCAGCCATGGTAGAAATGGAGAGACTAAGAAGGCATGTGCGGCATAATATCATAGTGTTTAAACGTGACCAACAGCTATATAAGATTGATGTCAACATATCTTGGCCACAAGCTGAGCGATTCACCAACATTGTGTTGCGTCTTGGAGAAATGAACTTCCTCATGACCTTTATTGACTGTGTCGAAACGCTGATGACAGAAGCTGACCGTTGTATTTGGTGGTGTTGAACATATATTGGCGGGGAATACTTATCCTCAAAATGTCGATGCCCTGATGCTTCTTCTCATAGAAGAGGTTAGACAGGATATTTTCCAGGACGCCGGTGATGCGGATGACATGATGTCATGCATGGAGACTTATGTGGAAATCAGCAGCGCCACACATCTGTGGATAGATGTTATAGAACTAGTCTCCCTCGTGATTCTCTTTCACGCCCATGTGTTGGGATCGATCGATCCATGAACTTCTTGACTATTAATTTCCAGAAAATTATATATATATATATATATATATATATATATATATATATATATATATATATATATATATATATATATATATATATATATATATACATACATATATATATATATATATATATATATATATATATATATATATATATATATATATATATATATATATATATATATATATACCTGTGCAAAAGTTAAGCAGCAGCAAAAACAATAGAACGTAGAAACATGATGGTACAACTAGGCTGCCATACTTTTTGTCCCCGCGTTAGCTGACATTATTCCAAGTACGAAATGCACATGCATGCATGACTTCACGCCGCTTGATGTCCGTGCGTGGCGGGAAACAGCACACGTGTTCAGTTATGTAAAAGTCCAGTTTGAGGTGTAGAACATTACATACAGATTTAGGCGACAAGATTAGGAATTTTGTGTTCATGACCGTGGTTTATTTGTACAGAGAGAATTAGCTCTTGATTGTGAACCGCTATGGCAAGACGAAGGTTAAGTGATCGTGTGAAATGGCAAATCATAGGCATGCATACCACTGGTATGTCATGCAGAGGGATTGGCAGACAGCTGAACATTAACCATATTGTAATCAGTCGTTTGATTGCAAAACATGGGCAAACTAACGAGGTGAAGGACAGGCCTAGATCTGGAAGACCGAAGAAGACTACTGCCGGTGATGATCGAGCCCTAGTACGCCTTGTTAGGAGATCTCCATTCACCAACAGCAGAGTGCTCAGCCAGCAATGGGAAACGCGCAATAGAGTGTCAATGTCTACCGTCAAAAGGAGACTGTATGCTGCTGGCATGAAAGCTAGGAGACCTGTCAGACGTCCTCTCCTCACTGCACACCACAAAGAGGAGCGTCTGAGGTGGTGCAACGAAAGAAGACACTGGAACATGAGATCCTGGAGACGGGTACACTGGTCCGATGAAAGTCGGTTCCTGCTTCATGCCACAGATGGTCGAACTCGTATATGGAGGTCCAGACGCACGGCGTACGACCAACGTAACATCATGGAAGAAGTTCCATTTGGTGGAGGTTCCGTTATGATATGGGGGTGCATCTCATTTGATTGTAAGCTGGATCTGTTGACTGTACCTGGAACACTAAATGGACAAAGATATCAAGATTCCATACTGGATAGAGTTGTGGTCCCTCATTTTGTAAATCATGCACCTGGAACCCACCCTATATTCATGGATGACAACGCCCGACCACATCGTGCTAGAGCTGTGCATGAATACCTCCGCCAGAATGCCATCGAAACCCCACCATGCCCAGCAAGGAGCCCTGACATGAACCCTATTGAGCATATCTGGGACAATCTGGGAAACATGGTGAGAAGGAGGGATCCTCCTGTGCAGAACCTACAGGAATTAACAGACGCACTCCATCTTGAAGGGCAACGAATACCACAATGGCGTATCAGTCGGTTGGTGACCAGCATGAGACGTCGTGTCCAGGCCGTCATCCAGGCACAAGGTGGATATACCCGGTATTAATAATGACAGATGTTAAACTTCGTTTTCAGACACCATTAATGACAATCTAGCCACGTGTGTCAACTGTAGGGCAATAGTTGTCAGTTGTGTCAACGTAACCATATTCAGGCCTCGTTTTCAAGTTCAAACAAAAACATACAGTGTTTCCCCACCATCATAATCAGCATTCCTCTAGTTGCATTATTACCTCTTGCACTAAGATGGATGGGTACATAAATGTTTCTGATATTGCTTTCTTCATAGCACATGAATATACCCTCGCATGTGCGTAAAAATAGGGTGGTGCTTAACTTTTGCACAGGTGTATATATATATATATATAAAACAAAGGCATACAATTCTTACAACATGTCGGACTATTAACCGTTTAAGATGTACTAAATTGAGTCATTCATGCTGTAATTGATTATGACGTCATCCTACGCGTCGCATGGTTGATTATGACGTCATATGATGGATGGATAAATGGATCAGACCAATTGGTGAGAGCATTATGAGTGAGGATACGCTCTCTTGGCTGAATGCATTCAATGCTTCCATCAAGAAGGAAGTCGAGATAATGCAGTTGACGAAGAAACACACCAGTGTTTGTGCAGGGAAAGTGTATGATACCAAAGTCATTTTCTTTCAGACCATTGTTTTGCAAGCTTCGGAAAGGCTTGTGAACCTAGATCACGTCCTAACATGTGATTTAGCAGCCAGTCCAATGGCAAGGTGTGCCGGTTCATGTGCCATGAGGGTGGCTAAGTCAATGCCAACATCGCAGCGGCAGCTGCAAGTATAGAGTTCAGTGATGCACGTGGTTGAGGGCACGATGTAGCAGCTATGCCGTGGGTGATCCGTTTCCATAAACAGGTAAAAGTGACTTAGGTTTTCGGAAACCTGAAGGAATCTGATGTCTACTTGACCTTTCGGACTACACCCTCTAGGACAGGACTCGTAACACCAGATAGAAAGAAACAACTGGGAAGCATACACTTTCTGTGTCCATGTCTCCGCCACCGCAACATCTGCAATTTTATTGCAATTTATTTGAAAATAGATCTATTTTTAGATCGACCATGCATTCTCCCGATGACCTTGACCTTGAAACTTCAGGGTCATGACGCCATTCGATAGGGCATGTGCTGAAACATATGGTTAGGCACCAATATTGCGAAAACGGCTCAACTACATCCTGAAATATTTTACCGTTAGTGGGTTTTTTATTTTCGCAGTGGTTTCCATGAAAACGGGCCATTTCCTTTCAAAATGTTCAATGGTGTTGGCTTAGCATCACTCATATTCGTGATAGGAGGGTCCATAGATACATCATCTGCAAAAAGGCTATTGTGAGTACTCCTGTTCAAGGTTGGACCAACAATCCAATTTTGGCTGACTGACTAAAAATGTCTTATAATCAAAATATGTGCAAAATATTCACGAGAGCATTTCCTATCATCTAACATGTTTCTGTTTGTTTTTTGGACACATTTAACCTTATTTCTGACCAGTACTGTACAGCAACAGGCGGTCTAGTGCTGAGTATCTCGCAGGAACATATCACTACAATGCAGCTTTAGAAGTAATATTGCTGGACAAGTGGCGCTTATCAAAATATATATTCGTAATAAAGAGAGCATATAGGCCGACCGCTACGCACGCACAAATAGCAGAATAGTATCTTCTCATACCAATAATTATGTCTCAGGGATTGGTGAAAGTAATGACCAGTGGTGGAACGGTCTAGCTAAGGTTTTGCATCCCAGAGCCGGATTAAGCTTAATTGGGGCTCAGGGATACTTGGTTGGGGAGCCTTATCGGGCGGATCACTTACGTAATTGATGCTACTACTACTACTACTACTACTACTACTACTACTACTACTACTACTACTACTACTACGACTACAACTACAACTACTACAACTGCTGCTACTACTGCTACTTCTGCTACTACTACTGCTGTTGCTGCTACTTCTGCTACTGCTACTGCTACTGCTACTGCTACCGCTACCGCTACTACTACCACTTCTACTACTACTACTACTACTACTACTACTACTACTACTACTACTACTACTACTACTACTACTAGCAAATAAAATTAATTTGTTACGTAAATCTAAAAATACTGTTGAATATTTTGAAACTAATGTGACTGAAAGCAAGTGCTGCCTAAGGCTTTGTAAAAGTGAAATGCTGCTATTACAGATTCAAAACGGTAATTTGTTTTTGATTTAGAGGACCTTTATTTTTTTTAGCCCCGGGGCTATTGTGTTTATCCAGCTCTGGTCGGCCGGCAATACTAGCAATATATCTGTTAGCGTAGCTAAATCGATATTTTAATGCTATATAAATATAATGTAGCTTTTGCCGAGATAAGCATCCTAAATAAGCATAGTGTGAAGGGCTATGGACAGATATCATTTACTTTCGGTTAGATTCTGCTGTGGTTCTCCTAATGGGAGAACATACTTTCTGTAATAAGGTTAATATCTGAGTTGCAAGTAATTGTTTAAATTTGAAACATTTGTCCTCAGATATTATTATTTGGGAATTGTTGATTTCCGGATCTGCGAGAAGTAGTCACAAATAAACATGTAGTGGAATTCATCCCCAATATCATCCCGGTCACATGCTTTGCATTTCCTATCTACTATAAGGGTATTAGTCCAGCTACTGGTTTCGATTGGCAGTCCGTGGTTAGAGGTTCGGAATTGGTAAGGGCAACCCTATTATTATCACTTAGTTGTAAAAGGCATAGTTCCATGTTCTGTTCTACCTTGAATATTTTGTATGGCCTACCTTCAGATGAGTTTTCTTTTATACCATTTCAACTTTGTACATTTTGGTCAACAAGTCGCTGTTTAATCAATTTTATAGTACTTTTTCTATCTCCTATTATTTGTTGTTCTATCCAGATGTACCTCCCACCCCCTCCCCCCCCCTCCCCATAGTTTTAAGCACTGACTCTATACACTTAACTCATGCGTATGGTGCTTCATCTATTGTATATTTATCATACATAGATTTGTAGATCTTAGATGACAGTTTATTACGATTCCCCCATCACAAGTGATAACTAAAGGTTTAACATTTTACATTGGACAATTATTTGCATGGGGTATCGGCCCAGTTCGACGTATACCATGTATGATGGAGTAGGTTCTTTTTAACCTTCAGTATAAATATGAAAACGTCTAAATGGATACCGTCTAACATGTTGAGATTTTCAAAGTCCCATATCTCGCTGACATATTCTGCTATTGGTGATAGCGTAGCATCGAACAATTAAAGCTTGCAGTCTATTGTCAGATCCAAATTAGTGATGTGGCTAAGAAGGCAGAACATGCTTTTCTACACTGATCTCTGAGATGTTTAATTTCATCTGAAATTTGGAGTTTCGTCTGAGGTATATATAGGGCTGCGCGATATACCAATCTCACATCGTAAACCGGTTCAATATGGTGACGGTTTGCAAACCGCCGTAATCATGCTCAAATCGAAAAACCGGGTTTTATTAAATTTTTAGTTTACTTTTTACTGATTATTCTTTTTTTAATTTCAAATATTTCTGCTAAGTCAGCCTCTGTAGTGGACTTGAGAACTCTCAATTTGCCGACCCAAAGAAGTCTATTTTTGAAAATTTACCACTGCAATGACGGGCTCGATAGCGAAACCAGACATGAGAAAATTATAAATATATTGACCAAATTTGTGGATTAAAGGGTTAAAACGAAGACTCATTTGAGCATACAAAACTTAACATTTTCGTTATTTTATATTCCCACTAAATTGCTTATGATGAATTACATGTACTCTGTCTGTAAACTAATGTTTGAAAGATGCTGCAGTTGTTTGTAGCGCCAATTCTCAGTAAAATTACTTTCGAAATATTTAACATACACAATAATATTTATTAAATTGTAAATGATTGACTTTATATTGGTCTTTCGTATTCAACATTAACATAATCTAATTGGGTATAAAATGATTTCTCTTCTTAATTCTTGTGCGTGTGATTGACGGGGGTTCGGTTTGTTATGAATGAGTCACACGCTGAGTGAATAATTCGGTATCACAATTCCGTTAAAATCACATGATTACGTATATCTAAAACTAAGTGTTCATACCCGCAAATCTAAACAGGTAGTCCACATCACGAGTTCCGAGGAATTTTTAAATTGTCGCAATTCGGATACAAAATAAACATGTTTATTTGCGCTGTATTTCTGAGCAAACGAGGTATCTAAACATCTAATCATGGCGTGTGCTACTTAGCTTTGTTGTGGTATGTCTTTAAAGCTAAGATAACAAGTTATCGACCACCTTGACCAGTGATGTCATAATAGACTTAATTCAATAGGTGTATGCTCTAATCACGCCCACCTCTTGTAACACCACAGCAACATCATTAACGGGATGCTTAACCAATGTACACGATCTCGATGACAACCTGTTAACAGAATGTTAAAATGAGAGTAATTGATTGAATGTTTATTCTGTTCGTGACACCAACAATTTTCAACAGGCAGACTAAGAATAATAGCACATTCTTTAACCGATTAACACAAATTAAGGTAAATATCTCGTTGTTCAACGCGTGATGATTAAACAAATGATAAAGTTCATACATTGGAATTAATCGATTGTAAATTGGACACAAAGTATGGTTAGTCGGTAAGAAGCTAGATTTTAACAATTACTGACGGAATCAGAAATGAATGTTATATACCTTATTCATAATTATTGTAAAAAAAAGGTAAGTCGTGAGCATATATTTCGGTCAAAGGTTCCAGGCAACACACTTCTTCTTCTTCTTCTTCTTCTTTTCGTTCGCTGATTATACCGCCAGTCCTGTAAGTGACTATCGATATAATCATAAGCGTTAAGTGCGTGGATCCATGGTTTATTAGAGTGCGCTGTGCGGCCTGGAACCTCCGTCTTCAGCACTCGAGGTTTCTGTCAGGGTTACCTCACCCTTACCTCCTTTAGTCGCCTCGTACGACACGCAGAGGATACGGAAGGTGTATTCTAAGCCCCACCTACAGGGTTGACCAGGCAACGCACGTAGAGTAAAACTTGCTACATGCTTCTCGGAAAAGGATATTACATAAAATAAGTGTACCAACTCATCTTTAGCCCCATCCACCCCATACAACCGATATACAGTTCAAACCGGTTTGAAAATTGACATCATCGCCGGTTTGACATTATGTCATACTGCGCAGCCTTAGGTATATGCCTATGTATTTATATGTATTTACAATTTATATTTGTGCATTTTGCATGCTAAATCTAAGTGATCTTATAAGACGCATGTGCCCGCCATACATAACACATATTTTTCTGCATTTATTCTTAGGTGTCATTGATTACAGTAATGCCAGTACTCTTCGAGCATAATTTGGAAGTTATGTTTCTTTCCCGCAATAATGGTTGTGTCATCAGCATAAAGTAGAATCAGCAGCTTTAAGTATATAATGGCGCTATTTTTTATTTTTAATCCTGTGCAAATTTAACTGTCTAAATATTCGATGAGATCATTTATATAAATACTGAAAAGAATTGGTGACATGTTTTCACCTTGTCGCACACCCCAGTTACACACAAATGTGGAGATATCATATCATTTAGCAGAATGTTTCCATACATATTTTATGACATCTCGTATTTTTCTGTCTATTTTATTTTCTAATAATTTCCCACACAGGTCTTCGCCTCAGAGTGTGTCAAATGCATTAGCTAAGTCTATAAACGCACCGTACAGTACTTTCTTTGCTGGTGAATGTAATTATTTTATGAATGAATGGAGACTGAACATGTGGTCGGGTGTGAAGTACCTTTGTTCGAAACAAGCCCGATTTTCTTTTAAGATTTTTTTCTCAATATATTTAGTTATTCATGTGCTGAGTGTAGAGGTAAACAACTTTCCTAACCAGCTAGCATGCGTTATGAATCTATTCTTTGTTAGTTCAGCTCAATTCCCTTTATCTTTATAGATTACTATGATCATGCCCTCTGTCCAGACCTCTGGTTCATAGTCATTACCTAAGATATCATTACATAGTTTGAAATAGATTGAAACCAGTTGATGTCCTCGCCGATGCACCATAGCTATTCTTGCCATATCACTGTCCCAACAATGAGCAACAATATAACATCCCAGTATTGGGAATAAAGTATTTGTGTTTGTTTACCGTTGTCTAGATGCCAACAGACTTTCAACCTTTGTTTGCTAAGAAGTAACACAAACACATCAGGTATCATCGGAAATAACCTGTATGCTTGCACATAGTATGCTAGCATCTAAAGCTGACTGTATTTGCCGAATGATGATCAAATCAGCTTCCTCTTCGACTGTTGTAAAGTCAATGCATAGTATTTATACATTGCAATTAATTTCTACTGGATCTGGATCTCGGCCCACCACCGCCAGCATGTGTTGGAACGTACATAGCTATCCCGCATTCTGCAATAGTATCTCAACTATCAGTCAATCAAGCTGACTCTTGTTTTACGATTCCTTCACAGTTAATATAATGTTCCTGGTGGAACTGGTAAGTTCAGCGACCAGAAGCTGAATGCGTTGTTCACAAAAATAATCCTGAATTGTAGGGCGACCTAATGCCATCTGCATGCATATTTATCTCTTGGCCTTTTATCATGCGTTAAAATATTATCAACAAAATCTGGCATTGTGCCATTTGGTGATCAGTGTGACAGCGACCATAGTATCGCCGATCCATCAATTATAACCGTTTCTATTTTGCTTAGCGTTCTTGCTGAGACTTCGACTTGGGACTGCCGCTTATGTGCCGATTTACCTTTGTTAATCTCATCTCACTAGTTGTAGTGAACACAGAAGTGGATGCAATCTGGTGTCAATTTATACTTGAGAACATTATTGAAATTCACGTCGCAACCTGAACATTGTAGACCAAATGATTCTCGAAAGGTAACATTCGTGTCATATAGCTTTGCAGTGCTGCTTGATCGCTACCATGATATGCACTTGCTGTCAAATTGTCGAATAGAAGTTGTGAGGTCGAGTGCTTTCATAATCCCTTATGACATTGTGTATTCTTTTGCTAAGGATGGATTTACATTAACAGATGTATCAGCAATTCTGTCACTCATAATTTCGATCATAATATCATGTGGATGATTGGAAGGCTGCAGTGGTTCCATCGATTCTTCGATTTATTGACTGTCGTTGATATCCGTTGCAACCCAGCTTTGGCTAGCTTGTTCTTCTAAAATTAGCATGAGATTGTCAGCGTCAGTAGCTTCTTGAACTACATTTCTAAGAAGTTGCCCAAACAACCATTGGTACTGCTTTACGATTTTGTGGACAATTTCCTCCCTCCCTCTTTTGAATACTTAGTGCTCCACCAAAACAAAACTCATGACATCTGATAGTCCAGTTTCAGCCATTAATGCCCCCAAATAACCATGGAAATTCATCATGAAGTGTATACCACTGATGTGTAAGTTAAAATTGGCGCTATCTGTTCAAACATGTGTGAAATGTAAATAAGAATAATCTCGTACTCAAGGATAGGTTCAGAGATCAGTGGTAATGTTAGATGCCTTCCACTCATCACAAGCTTTCATTTGATATGGAAATTGATAGTTTGCGTGTGCGTGCGTGCGTGCGTGCGTGCGTGTGTGTGCGAAAAAGAGAGTTTTAAAGTACGTCTTTCTTGCAGAAATGTGGCCGTGGCATGTACAAATTTTAAATGCATTTTCATAATACACTCATTTCTTTATGGCTATGACCCGAAGATGCAAAATCAAGGGAAAAAAACCTGTTGTGGTACCACAAGTGCAAGGTTCAATTAAAAATACACATATGGCTTCCAACCTATTAGTTAGCTGTTCTTGTACGATGTGATGGTTCATGTTTTTTGTAGAAATTGTTATCCCTAAGGTACGTGTATTGTCGTTCATTGCTGGTGAAGTGATATTGCATCATATCAACGGATGATTCCAGCTTATCCATAAATAATATGGCGTCATAATCAACTATGTGACGTGCAGGATGGCGTCATAATCAATTGCATCATGAATCACGTAGCTAGGTTCGTCAGAAATGCTTAATTATTGACAGACTATGCGGTGCTGTGCGAATTGTCTTTACTATTTAATAAACATGCTGTTGAATATTTTGAAACTAATTTGACTGGGCACTGTTGCTGCCACAGATTACCTGTATAGTTTTATGGAAATTAATAGTCAGAGAGTTCAAGGATTGATTGATCCCAGCATGGGCTAGGCGTGGGTGTAGCTTAACCAGTGATGAGCGGAGGATCACAGCTAAAAGATTATTAGAAAGAACATGCTCATTTAGGGGTAGTGTTTTTGGGTATTATATGTCTAGTATAGCATAGTCATACTCGATGAAGATAGGAAGCACAAAATGCAGGTGCCAATAGTATAAAGGTAGCAATGACCCAATGCCGAAACGCATGTACATTTTTTTGACAGTTTGATCCAAGAATTCCGGCAGATTCATTTTCAAGGAAAGAAGTAGAATATTTTGACACTAATTTGTCTGGAACCGACCGCTGCTGCCTATGGGGTCCTTTGACTGCAACAATAAAAATAGTCAACCGAATGTGTATTAAAGGAAGGGAACAGGGGAATAATGAATCATGTTTATTGGTAATTTCATACAATAGTAAATAAACTACAAGTAGTCAAGGGGCTCGCTGTACGCTATTGTTATGCAAATGAGCTCTGGACCTATTTAAATAATATGTTCTGATTGGTTGTTCTAAATGTGCATGTAGACGCTATTGTTCTAAATGAGCGGGTAGATGCTATTGTTCAAAACTGTAGGGTACACGCCATTGTTCTAAATGTGCGTCTGAAGTGACGGCTGTGCACTATTGTGCATAAGTGACCGCTGTACGCTATCGTTCATGCAAATCGTCTTAGGTATCTGGTGAATATTTTGAAACTAGCATGAATTGTAGCTTCCTATGTCAAATTGGCATCAAAATATATTTGCTTGCCTGAGATCGGGGCAGGGCGGCATCTCCCAGTCATTTAATTTTCAAAACAATCAGCGTGAAGTAGAGCGTTACATGAGTAATATATAAGTAAACTAGTTGTATGTGTATTATTATATAGGCAAAAATCATATTTAAGGAGATATATGTCTTTAAAGTGGCAGTTATTTAATTATTACATTTTCAAAAAAATTTTGCGCCAGCAATTTTATACAGGTGGCTGCACATTTATACATGCGGCAACATGTGTATGTACATGTCCAGACACACATGCATGCCAAAATGCATGCGTATATGTGTGGCCACGTGTTGCGGATTTGTGACCGCATGTGGCCACATGTTGTGGATTTGTGGCTGCATGTTGCAGATTTGTGGCCGGATGTTGCGGATTTGCGGCCGCAGTACATATAACCCTATAAAATGGTTCAAATTCAATCATTTTTTTCACTCCAGTTTAAACATCACAACGTGGTTGGACATGTATTTTACCTGCAGAGCAGTTAGGTAGCCTTAAGCAGTCAGATGATTTTCTTTGACGAGCCTTGTAACTTGAATGCTTGCTAGATTTATCCTATAATCATTATGCCGAGACACAAATGTTTTGAATGTGATTCAAGTGTTGATAGGTCAAATGACCTGAAGCAGCATAAGATCCAAATTCGTAGCGATGAAGATAGCGAACATCTAGACAGTGAAGATGAAGAAATGACAGAGGTGAAGAGTGAAGATGATGCGCCGATGGAGTCGGAGAGTGAAGACGGTGATGACTCAGTGGAGTCTGAGAGTGAAGATGGAGGTGAAGATGAAAAAGAAGCCATAGGTATTCAGGAACTATTCACCATATTCCAAAATATTAAGCAGGTCTTAGACGCTGAGCAATCAGGTTTAGAAGATGAGGATGGTGAAGTGAACACAGACCCAAATGGTGTAGCCAATGTGTCTTTTACCGTATGTGCTGATGCTTTAGTTACAAAATGTATAAACATAATGTTCCAGTGGAGAAGATTTCAGAACTCAAGGCTCATTAAAACGATTCATCAGGAAACTAAAGATTTTATCACCGAGGTGTGCGCATATGATGACGCAGTCTTCTCAGCTTTTCGAAAAAGAGAGTTTCTGACCAAGAAGCAGATAAGGAACAATCTAGATGCTGACGATAATGATGATGATTTCAGTGGTGATGGATCTGATCCATAAGGAATCAGGCTACCCATCGATAAATGGATACTGTTAAATATTTTAAAACTAAATTGACTGGGTGCTGTTGCTGCCTATGGCCTGCATAGCGCCCAGTCAAATTAGTTTCAAAATATTCAACAGCATGTTTATTAAATAGTATAGACGTACAATTCGTACAACTTGACGGACTTTTAAGTGTTTATGACGCACTTATTAGCTGAATGTATTATAATAAACTATTACGCCGTCATCGTCGTTGCCGTCGTTGTTGTTGTTGTTGTTGTTGTTGTTGTTGTTGTTATTGTTGTTGTTCTTCTTCTTCTTCTTCTTCTTCTTCTTCTTCTTTTAAGACATTTTGAATAACACTGGTTCTACTCTAGGGAGCTTATACAAATGTGGATGGCAGCTTGCCCGTGACGTCCCAAAGACGTTCGCCAGTTTTGGGGTTAAGATCTAAAACACAACAGCAACAACTTTCATCAAAGTTGTTCTCAAAATATACATTTTAAATCAATAACGCTGGTTCTACTGGATGGATCTTCTCCACCCTTAGGTGGAAGTTTCCCCAGGAGGGTTGCTGAAGACGCCTTCCTATGCTGGAGTCAAGAGTTAAATGGCAACAGCATCTACTTTTAGGATAAAGGTTTTAGCAACATCGTTTTCAAAGCAGACACGTTTATCCTCATAGCGGTCTGAGTGAAACATATATCAATGACGTGGGTATTGGCCAAATGTGTCCTTGCTTTTAGAAAAGGTTACCATTCCATTGATAGTATTGTAGAAATAAAATAAATAAATAAATAAATAAACGAACAAATTAATTTTTGTTACGTTTTAATTGATCAAACGTCAAACCCATTTAATGATATTTAGCAATAGCGTTATCCATTTCTAGATATGCCCCGCCCATTTTCAGCTAAGTGACGCCCACTTTTTACGCATATTGGAATAGCTGATTGCCTAGAATATATATTTTACGTTTACTATACAGATAATCTGTTGACTATTTTGAAACTAATTTGGCTGAGAGATGGTGTTGTCTATCAGTTGCAAAATATTCAGCAGTTTTCATTAAATTCTAAATTCATAAAAGACATACCATGAACCTTTCAGTTTTAACTATGCCCCGCCCATCTCTATCTAAGCTCCACCCACACCTCGTGATGGGATCGATAACTCTCTGAACTCCGTGACTATCAATTTCCACAGAACTATGCAGGTAATCTGTTGATTATTTGGAAACTAATTTTACTGGGTGCTGTTGCTACCTATGCGGCATGTTTATTAAATAGCAAAGCAATACAATTCGTACAACGTGTCGGATCATTAAGCGTTAAAGATGGACTATTTCGAATCATTCATGACATCAGGATTATGACGTCAGCATTCATGTCACGTAGTTGATCATGACGTCATATGATGGATGGATAAACCGGAAAGGTGAATTGGTGCGCATGCGTGTCGGAGTTTTGATTGTGACGTCATCTAAAATATCTGATGTATGACGTCAGATACCTGAGTGACAGATCGGGTGACAGGTTGGTAAAGTAGTCACAAATATCTTCATGGAAGCGCGATTGCTGGGAGAACTGAATTTAGCTTGCAATAGGTACTTGGTTGTCAATAAAGGGATAAATGTATAGCAATGCTCCGCCCATAGTTAGCTAACCTCCGCCCACGCTTTGCCTCAGATGGAATTGATCGAACCATGAATTCCCAGATTTACAATACTAAGGTAACTATACAGATAAGCTGTTAAATATTTTGACAGTGCGCTGTTGCAATATTGGTTTATCTCAGATAATTAGTTTCAAAATTTTCAACAGTATATTTATTAAAGGTGCATATTCACACCAAATTGCTTGAAAATAAACCTGTTAAAATTGTATACTTTTAGATGTTTTATATGCCACAATGTAATGATAATACGAAATAAACCGTAAAGGAAATCTCACCTTATCGTATATTAATCATTGTGGTGGTAGAACTTGCCACCAATAATCCATCCCTGGCATTTTAACTTTTTATCATTCCGACAGCGAAAGATAATCAGGCTTTAGTAGCTAAATGTTGATACATGTCTACGGCCTATGATGGCTGTCATGATTTACTTTTCAACAAATCATAAAAAGCGTAGCGTGTCTGCCTCGGTGTATACACTTAGTCATAGAGGTTACAGCTACAGTTTGGCAATGCGAAATAAAAGCAATCGTACAGGTACGCTGTTGAATATTTTGTAACTAATTGAACTGGAAGATGCTGCTGCCATATGCAGTATTATATAATAAGAATGCAATGCATGGGCACTTTCCTGACATCGCGCAGTATCGCTTGAGGAGACAAAATGGTGGCGATCACTGTTCAACATTTACGCGATATTACAAGGCAGATAATTGTGATACAGAAACTGGAATGTTATAGGATATGAATGATATAGAATCTATGAACCATAATCTATCTGTGCAATATAACATTTGAGATGAGATTAGCATCCCTTCAGATAAGATGATGTAATTCCGTATATAGTAAGATAAGTTCTTTAGTTGTGAAGCTGAATTAGGGACTCGGGTCTCTAAGTCAATTTCACGGCTTAAAAATTATAATAATTTAGATGTAAAGAAATACGTCTATAGGCACAGAATTTAAGCCCATAAAAGTATAAAAATGTAAACAATTTTATTTTCAAACATTTTATTGTGAATTAAATTAAATAGTATGGCCAAATCAATCAAATATATACAATTTGTACAGTTGACGGACCAATCCTGCATCACAACGGAGTATTTCTGTCAATTACTATTGTGACGTCAGTCTAGATGTGTCATAATTGATAATAACGTCATAAACTTGAGCAAAAGCTTGGATCCATCCATTATCATATACACAGATACAAGTAACCATCATGATAATGTAGGTTATTGGGCCAGTACTGTGCCAAATACCGGCCCGGTAAACTGCGTTATGAGGCGATCACATCGACAATCTAGTAAAACAGTATGTGGGAACCACAGAGGGGCAGTCGGTTTCATTCTTACATTCTTTGAAAGGAAGTGACGAATAATTCAAAATGGGCTTTGCTAATCTGATTTTAACGTTGCATAAGCTAGTTCTATGTTGTCAAAGTTAATAAATATAATAGGTATATATTGATTAAATAAAGGAAAACGCCCCTGTAATAATAGGCTTTGTAAATTAACTCCTCTTGTGTCAACAGCGCCTCAAAGTGCTCAAAATACCACTTGATATATTAATTAAACATTTTGATGGTCAAAACTTTTCAAGATATCTTAATTTTCAAGACTATTTTTGGCAAATTTACCACTGAACTTTTCCATTAAATGGCTAATAGTAAAGAAAATTAAAGATTTTACTTAGTCAGTGTCCATCTGCAGGCCGAAAGAAGCGTATTTTTGACAATTTACCACTAGAATGACTGGCTCGGTTATCGAGCCAGTCATTGTAGTGGTAAATATTCGGAAATACTCTTCTCTGGGCCTTTCAGATAGCCATGTTTGAAGACCACTGCAAAGCTTCTTTTTGGTCAGTTTTACCATTCAAGGGTTAAGTTGACCCAAGATTGGTTAATAGTACTAAGATTTCCATAAATACAATAAATGAAACATAAAATTAAAATTAATTGATCGTTATGTAAAATCAATGGTAAATAACAACTTAACAACTAGTGTCCTACGATTATGTAGCAATGGAGTAATCCGGTTTTAGCTATGCCCCGCCCATCTCTAGCTAAGCCCCACCTACATTTAGCAGCGTTGTGATCGAGTGATCCCTGAATTCCCTGACAATCAATTTCCAGGGGAAAAAACTACAGTTAAGCTGTTGTATATTTTGAAATTAATTTGACTGTGCGCTGTTGCTGCCCAGTCAAATTAGTTTCAAACTGTTCACCAGCGTGTTTATTTATTAAATAGTAAAGACCTACAATTCATACAACAACTCTTAGTCCGTCATCAATTAAGTGTTCGTGAAATAATTATCTACGTCTTTCATGACGTCATTGATGTTGGCGTTATCGTACACGTCGCGTGGTTGATTATGACATCATATGATTGATGAATAAACGGGAAATCTCCATTGCGACCAAAGCAATCCAAATGACGAAAAAGCATCGTAAAATTATTAATGTTAAAACTGTTTATAACGGGTCACCGCTATGGGGCCAAAAGGTGGCGCTTCTTTAAGACTGGCGGCCGTGAGATCACGCGTTTGAATGATTCGCTATCAAAAAAGCCCAAAATTATATTTACCATGGCTAAGGAAATACATTAAAGGCCCCTCAATCACACTAACACTTTTTAAAATAATATTGTTAAAAGTGTATACTTTTTATTGGTTGAATTGTGTATCACAATGCAATGCAACGAAATAAACCTTGACATATCATGATTTAATTCCGCATAAATTAAAGGTGCATATTCACAGGCAAATCACTGCAACTTCAATTGTTTAAATTGTCTACTTTTAGAGCCTTAAAATGTGGACATATATGTAGTGAAACGAAGTAAATCTTAGCATATCATTATTATCATTACATATAAAGTAATATAATGTTTTAAGTTGTGAATCTAAATTAGGGACTCGTGCCTCTATTTCAATTTCGCAAATTAAAAATTTATGTTAATTAATATGGAATGAAATCATCATATGTTAAGATGTATTTCGTTTCATCACATCTAGCCACATAATTTAAGCCATTTAAGTATACAATTTTAACAATTTTATTTTCAAGCCTTTTTTTGTGAATATGCACCTTTAATATACCTAATTTTATTTAAGATTTATTTCGTTTCATTATGTTGAGCTACACAATATCAGCTTCTAAAACTATTCAATTTTAATAATTTTATTTTCATTATTTAAGTTGCTTTCTTTTTTTAGCGAAGCATACCAGATGCTGACGAAAATTAGCGGACGCTATGCTATAGATTAGAGGATTTGCGGCGCTGTTTATGTACCCACCAAGCCGTCCAACCCACATCAATGTCAGGAACGCTCTGGTTGTTAAGGTCCTGGTCACCTTATGGCCAAACTCTTCCACCATAAACAGGATTTGCCATGGCAGAATGCAGATGGCGAACATAATGGTGATGGCGATAATGATGACAACGGCTTGCATTCGGTTCTTCGCGGCAGCAGCGGAGACGTTTTCGCCTGTCATATTCTTCTGACTAATCTTGGCAACCATCATCCCGCTGAGAATGGCGACTACCACTAGAACGACGAAGAAGATACCGTTAATGAATGCAGTGTCATAGTACACGTGCCATACGGCGGCATCCCACATAATCACACACCACTGTGACTTGGGCCATATTATGTACCTCGTCATGGGTATCATGCCGAGTGCTAGCCCAATACCTAGCAACCATACAAAGACCATGAACACCGTTATCTTGGTCTTGGATTTGAGAAATGTGTATTTGAATGGCCAACAGATCGCCATGTAGCGTTCGATCGTTACCACCAAGGTGTGCAGTATCGACGTGACAGGGAGACCACGGTCAAGGACGACAAGTATGTAGCCTGTTGTAGAAATATGACATGTAGTTAAACACGGACAGGGGTCATCTTTGCCTAGATAAGCAAGCGCAATCACAATCATAATGACTGCTGGTCCGATCTGTCTCATATCATAACACGTGAACGGTTATGGCCGTACATTAGGATTCTACAAATTTGGTTGTGATTCGAAAAGCTCGGAAATCCGAAAAATTCGAATGTTTTCCAAAACATTCGGATTATACGAGCTTTTCGAATCACGACGAAAATTGTAGAATCGCAATGTACTGTGATAACATTTTACGTGTTAAGATTTGATCCAGATCGGACAAGCAGATTCCGATATATCAATACATCCGGACTTTGATCCAATACAGATTCAGGGGTTTTAATCATGACCACTGTCAAAGTCTGGAAATCATCTGTGAAGGTAAAGCCTTTTTTTGTGCTGAAATATTAGCGATTCAGTAGTTTTTATATAGCTCCTGACGCACACGTAAACACGCACGCACGCACACAAGCACGCAGGTGCGCAAACACGCACGCATACGGGCAGACGGGCAGTCGGGCAGCCAGGCTGGCGGGCGGCAGGCACGCACTCATACGTGTACGCCCGCCCGCTCGCGCACAAGCAGGGATGCATGCACAAACGCATGCGCATTCACGCGCTCGCACGCAGTAGCATACGTACGTCTCCGTTATAATCCCGCTTGATCTCATACTTACAAAACCATTCTCCAATAACCCTGTGATCGGATCTGTATGTTTCTACAATCGGAATCACTGGCAAAAAGATCAACGATAATACGTCACAGATCGCCAAACTCGCCAAACCAATATAAAATGGCGTTCGCAGTTTTCGGACGAGACTCACAGATGCAATGATTAAGCCATTCCCTAGTAACCCTACAGCCATTATCAAACCAATACACAGTCTTATTGGCAGGACCATATCAATGGGAAGCCTAAAATCTGCACCGCCTGCCTTTGTCGCATTTGTCGCATTTGTCCAGTTCTCGTAAAAGACGTCCTCGGTGGTCGTGCGTATGGTATCCATTATTGTTGTTGTTACGCTTGCTGAACGGCTAAGAATAGGTTAAAAATTTTCCAAAGCAAAAAAAAAAAAGAATTATATTAGTTAGCACACTTTTGAACACGATGCAAGAAATATTCTGTTGAATATTTTAAACATAATTCGATTGGAAGTCATTTGCTTCCTTTGTTTTATTTTGTTTTGGAAGCAATCTAAGTTATTTTCGTCCTATACTATATTGTCAAAAGACAAACAAATTAATGTTAGCTAGCAATAAGTATATACGCGTAATTGGATGTATCAATCTTTAATCAAATTGTGCTTGAAAGATAGATGCGTATGAGCGCGCGAGCCATTCAACAGTATTGGCGCGAATAATCTTCAAGTTCCCCACATTATACAGAATTTTTGTTTGCAGCCGGACTTCAATCTAGATTGATTTTATCATCGCTCATCATTAAATTCTATCAATAATAATCTCAAATTTACACACCGTTAATTCATATATATAAGAGAAGGCGGGTGTGAAAATATAGCGCATTAATATTCAAATGAATTTCCAACGCTTGACTGGGTATCTAGCATCCAATAAACACGTATACTCTCTTTGATTTGATTCGATTAATTAAACCGTCCGACCATAGAAACATCTCGCTTAATACCTTCCCTCTCCCCCCCCCCCGCCTCTATCTCTCTCCCTCGCTCTCTCCCTCGCTCTCTCTCTCTCTCTCTCTCTTTCTCTCTCTCCCTCCACCCCCTTTCTCCCTCTCCCCACTCTCTCTCTCTCTCTCTCTCTCTCTCTCTTTCTCTCTCTCTCTCTCTCTCACGTTCATATTTAGTGATCTTACGCTGTATCCTGGGCTGTTCTGAACCACCTGTCTCGTATGCTCGATGGTTCGTCATTGACGACGAACACACATGCACACCGGCTGACATCCCCTACCAATGGAACTGGGTATTTAACCGTTGTATGTGTTATGCACAACATCATCATGTTGTCTTCTAACATGACATTATGGACCGTAAGTGGAATTCACCTTTGCAGTTTATCCATCAATCACCTCATTTCATATGACGTCGTAATTAACTAGGTGGCATGTGTGCAGACGTCATAACCATGACGTCATGAATGATTCACAATAGTCCGTCTTTAACGCTTAGTAGTCCAACATGGTGTACGAATTGTATGTCTTTGTTGCTTAATAAACATGCTGTTGAATATTTTGAAACTAACGTGACAGGGCGCTGTTGCTGCCATACACAGCAACAGCACCAGGTCGAATTAGTTACAAAAATCTCCATAGCTTAACTGCATAGTTCAGAGCGAGTTCAGAGATCGAATGATCCCAACACGAGTGTGGTTTTTTTGGAGCTTAGACACCTCTCTAAACCTTATCTGCACATGCGTTCATAGTTATTCAGCAAGATATTGATAGAAATAGCGGAAAAGGACCAGTACATATAAAAAAGGTTCTACTTTCCAGAAATTCCCGAAGCTCCACGAATTCAACCAAACCGACCACAAGTGCCTCTTTTAAAACCAGCCGTCGATATCTCCATCAATCACAGAAAAGAGTATCAATGGGGTGGTAAACCTCATTGCTATACAAGGACATAAATTGAGTTTCATGGATAAACTCGTGATCTGGTTCGAATACGTCAACCTCTCTTTTAATTTGAACTGGCTATTTCTAGCACACAACCTTGTCTGACCTCCAGCTTTTGGGACCACAGGACATGTCTAATGTAATATTGAAAGGAGCAGAATTACCATTTATCTTCAAATTCTTCTGTTTATGGATCGACCTTAAGATTCGGTACCCGCGAGTAGTCTGTGCATAATAAATGCACCCTGTATTCCATGAGCTAGTTACATTCACTGTCATATCTTCAATCTGAATATGATAGGCCGTTTCTCCGCACAACTCTATTACAGCTTCGCTAACATATAGTTGCTTTATATGGGATTTGAAACCCACTGGACAGTGTATTATACAGGCATTTACAGATAACCATACTGGCTGCCCATGACAAAAGATGCATCGTATGCCCAGCACCGAGCCCGTCTAGTAGTCACAGATCAGCTGATCACTCGGTTTTTACCCCTCGAAATAGGTTACTAGTTTGGTCACTTCATTTTGTATCGCCAAAGACCATGCACGGACACATGAACGGACCGATCCACCTATACAACATATGCGTTCATAGCTACCAACTGGCAGATCTACTACTACTACTACTACTACTACTACTACTACTACTACTACTACTACTACTACTACTACTACTACTACTACTACTACTACTACTACTACTACTTCTACTACTACTACTACTACTACTATTACTACTATTACTACTACTACTACTACTACTACTACTACTAGTAGCAGTAGTAGTAGTAGTACTAGTAGTAGTAGTAGTAGTAGTAGTAGCAGCAGCATCAGCGGCGGCAGCAGCACCAGTAGTAGCAGTAGTAGTAGTAGTAGTAGTAGTAGTAGTAGTAGTAGTAGTAGTAGTAGTAGTAGTAGTAGTAGTAGTAGTAGTAGTAGTAGTAGTAGTAGTAGTAGTAGTATTCATTGTATTAGCCATCTTGCTATATTTGAAAGCCAATCAATTTCTGAAAACCATACACTGCTTAAATCCTAATATCCAAGAGCCTTACACACGGATGTCAGCTTGCTAACATTTCAGGAACATCTCCAGGCGCGTTGTTTGCATGTCCATACATATGTGGTTTTATATGATCACATCGTGTTAAGATGCATACTGTCGCGAATGTCCCTTTCAGACATTAAAGTGCGTGACATAATAGTGCCGTATTTGTGGTAAATCTCCGACAAAACATATAATGTGTTCATGTATACGGTTCCCTTCCATATGCAATTGATGATGATGATGAGGAGGAGGAGTGACACTGTTGAAAAAATGAAAACTTCTTTCAGCCGTAATCAGCTTTTCTTCAACTTCCTTCACTGTGTCTTGGCTACTGCTAGTGTTCTGATTTCAGCTGGGCTATTTCTCGTATGTAGTGGACCTAGATTACGTTCGCTGGGGCCTGATCACGAAACACGTAGCAATTTAATATTGTTACGTCCTTCGCGTGCCTAATACGTGTTGTGCACTTACCACGACACATTCTAGTGCTTTCTGAGCTGGCATATTTTCCGGCATTCGAAGAACATGCCAGAACATAGACCGCTGATCTTGCGCTGCCCTTACAGATAGTCGCGCTGCGTTACACAGCATGTAGAGTGCTGCATTTGGTATTAGACTATGTGGCTAAGGATACTGTATAATGGCTCGCAGATGTTTGTGGTAACTTGCACCAAGTTTATTCAAGCGAGCCTTTGGAGATGGCAACAGGTTGCAATTGCATAGTGCTGACGATGTCAACATTCGCTACGCCAGGACTATGCAAGCGCAACTAAGCGTTCTCTAAAGCCCATATTGGAGTGCGATGAGTGTAGTCTCACCCACAGCATCGATAGAGAGGGGTTGCGCAAAGGCAGAGCTGAGGCCGCGTGCGATTTGTGTCGACATGATATTATCTACATATTTAAGGATTTCGTTATTAATGCCACCAGGCCGCATCGACGGCCATTCGGTGGCTTTAACGCTTTGCTAACCTCTGTTTCTGTTATTGTCTTTTGCAGAGACCTGTACACGTGGGTAGAGGTTTGACTTCTGTGTCAGTAAACTGATCTTTGATCCATTCCTTGATTATTTCAACGCCTCCCTTGTCAGAGCCAACTAAATAACAATCAGAGTTATACATGGCTACTGATTATTTTTTAGCACATGTTTTAATGCCTTGCTTGCGCTGAGAATTTTTTCACAATTATCGGTGGACGTGATCTCGTTTATCAGGTTATTTTCTCTTATGACGGCGATTTCTTTCAATTGTACCCCGATTTGGAGCATACATTTATTATGAGTCTGCCATAGTTCAGTGTGGTGTTAATTTAGAGTGCCTTGCGTAGGTCAGCAATGGGCATCTGCTCAGTTATTTTTTGCCTATCCGATGCACGAATGGCCTTGTCGTTATTTGTTTTTCTTGCTGTCAGAGATGAGGCACATTTGATCACTCCATAATCCAGCAATCACTGTCTTGTGGGGGTAAGGTCCATCTTAAAGCAAAAAGCGTGACAATGATAATTTATAACAGGTGGGTAAGATGAACTAAATTGTCATATTTAGATAGACCTACGTTTATTAAGAGTGCACAAATTTACGCTGGATAGCTTACCCGTCGAAGACTGTCAAAATTGTTTGTTTACTATGACGTCCGCATGAACTGAAAGAGGGACGATCGATAACCGATATGTCAGTCTTCCTACGAATTCGTTCATCTGCTATTATGTATGTGCTTCCATCACACGGAATGCTTGTTTTATCGCCCGGTTGTGGTTTTCAATAAGCCCAGTGGTAATATAATATGCTTTGCATCAACGTGAAAATATGCAGGCACGTCGATTCCCCAACTGGCAGCACGGCCCCCTTACACCTCCCACCCCCACCTACCCCACCCCACCATCCAACCTTTGCTACGGTCATGTAATATCGATTATTTTTCTTCACATATTCAACTGTAATCTTACTAGTAACACAGGCCTATGCGTGTTATGTAAAACCAGAAGGGTGTCTGATAAAACCTACAGACAGTTGGTCTCGAAAATAATGAGTATGTATATGCTAAGCTTTAAAAACTCACACACTTGTACATTAAATTATCTTGTCATTTACAGGCTAATTTTGTTCACGCACATTTCTATCGAGCCAAAATCGCGATTGAAGCAATCGTGTTCTCAAACATGCCTGGATACATAAAACCGAGAAAAATCTGCCGCATTGGTTTTTCGTAGCTGTTGCCGTTTTGCGTGATTCTAACTACACACGCGCACGCGCAACCGCACGCACACACACACGCACACGCACACGCACGTACACGTACACGTACACGTACACGCGCACGCGCATGCGCGCACACACACACACACACACACACACACTCTAGGCCTAAACCATAAGAAAGATCTAGCTGACCTACCTGTGTCTGTTTTATGTATGCACATGTATTTAATTCAGCTACAAAAACTGTCATTCCGCTAGCGCGCATTAGACTCTATGGTCAGTTGTTTATTTAGGGTTAAAATCAATCAACATATAGCTTTCTATTATTTTTATTGGCATACGACCTAAAAAGGCTAATTTAACTTTGCCTGATCGGGAAAATGCAACCAAACTGTACTTATTTCCTGCTGAAGTTGAACGAAGCTGCATGTATTCAACGTTACGGTATAATAGATTGTTCCACTATTACATCATTATTGACGCTGAAGAGCTCAAAATCAAGGGAGGTAAGTCATCACGTAATTTCGTGTAATCGATCATACGCCAACGTCGCGGCTTAATATTATCTATTTGGTGAATGTTAGACACATACAGCTGGTTTATATTAATTAGTATACAAGAATGCCTTAAATACTTGCAAAATTGTACATAAAAGGGAGTTCTCCAAATATGACCTTTAAATAAATAGTTGATTTAATTCCAATGTTTGTATTACTAATGTTTGTTCCAGGTTAATTTTAGAATCTGAATCCCAAAGGGAATTGCATTCGACTAAAATAAATTTAACATTCAATCTAAGCTGTTTCCTAATAATAGATTGTAAGTACTTAGCCTGTATACACATGATTGTGTTTATACCGGGATAATTACGGAATCTCTATTTCAAAGTAAATAGTAATGTTATAAATCGTATGTTAAGTTTCAACCCTCTTCAACTATGTAGGTTGCATTGTCACTCCACTGCGTTCAGTGTAATATCTTAGCATATACATTTTATAGATTATTCTGTGGGGTGTTGATTATTGATTAATTTGTTCCCGATTGACTGCGTGTCTAAAATACGTCTGATCGCTGTGTTGTTTCTCAGCCTATGAGCTTTTATAATTTTAATGGAATGTTATTGGGCTAGTAGCTTGTAATTTTTAAAGGGAAACATCTAGCTGTTTTGAATTTTTAGATTAATCGTTTGACCATCATATATTTATTGTTTATTTATACATATGACTGATATAATCGCTTGTTCTCTTGATTTATCCTATGTTTAATGTTCTTTTCAGTCAGTATATTTCTGGGTACTATCGATTTCCACATGATCCATTGATCGTGCTACCAAAAAAAAGTAGTAGGAGTAGTAGCAGCAACAGTTGTAGTAGTAACAGCAGCAGCAGCAGTAGTAGTAGTAGTAGTAGTAGTAGTAGTAGTAGTAGTAGTAGTAGTAGTAGTAGTAGTAGTAGTAGTAGTAGTAGTAGTAGTAGTAGTAGTAGTTGTTGTTGTTGTCGTCGTTGTCATTGTCGTTGTTGTTGTTGTTGTGAGATTGCTTTTCTGTTTGACATTCTTACATACTTACACAACCTGTTTAGTAGTGGCTTATTACATATTGCAAATAGGGATGCCTTTCATTTCTGCATTTTTCACAATAGAAGAGAAAATGAGTTTCGTCTTCTATGACGTTACATATACCACAAAGGCCCTCATTACGTTCGATTCCCACACACCTTTTCCTCTCGATGGCGATTTGGTGATTTAGCTTTCTAAAATGGCATAGTGTTAGGGCTTCGCGATAGGGAAGTAACTTTAGGCATTTCTCAGGCTCAAATTTTGATTTGATTTGTTTATAGAAAGTGAGGTGAGTCGATTCTCCTAACGTTCTGATCCATTTCTCTATATATTGGTGTTCTAAATTAGATTGGTTTGTTTAACTAATTGTTTAGCATTTACATCTTCTGACTTAAATATGTACTTAATTGCCCAGTACTCTCCAGGATAGATTTAATGGTTTCGATCCTTTTTGATTTCTTTTTTGTGTTTTGACATATAATAAAGTATTAAAGATATAAAGTTTATAAGAATTTTCCGTGTCCCATATTTACAAGTCCTGCCCAGAATCGTATCATGTTACATTTAATTGTAATATCTAGTGGAAATATTTCAAGTTCCCCGTAAATCCTAACATTTGGCGTGCTTTGTTTTAAATGGAGTAAATTCTTAACATGTTTTATCATACACGTTTCTAGATGAGTATAATTTTCAAACCCCCATATTTCTTAGCCATATAGCAGGATTGGTGTTATCATGGTGTTAAATAACACTGCTTGTCAGTCGATTGGTATGTCGTGTTCTCTCGGGTTTTTTCAACAATGCGTATATAGCTTTAGTGCCTTGTTTTGAGTTTCTTACGTGATAACTAGAGACGGTGCCATTGCATTTGAAGAGAATTCCTAGATAAAGATGCACGTTCACTTCAATTTCTTGATTGCCAATAAAAATATTTGATGTATATGTGTCTTACATTTAGAAAATATCATTACGTTTGTCTTACTGGAGTTTATATGCAGTTTCCACTCATCGCAGTAGTTGTGGAAAACACATAAATCATCTGTATCCCCCTCCTGGGAGTCTGCCAGTAGTACAATAAGATATAAAAATGGCGTAGATTTTATTCGCCTAACTTATTTATTGAGGTAATGACAGATATATTTTTCGCGTGTAAATATTCTTCCATGTCATTAAAAAATATTGCAAATAAAAATGGAGATAGGTTTTCCCCTTGCCTAATGCCTATGTTATGTTCAACAAAAAATACTCAGAATTTATCTTGTTATGGCTAACAAAGGATTTAATATTTTGATACATATTGTGTATGAGTTCAAACCATTTCCCGATATATTACAATCGAAAAGCTGTCTCCCTAGGCCCATTCGTCACACCATATCAAAAGCCTACTTAAAATCAATAAAGCAACAATATAATTGTTTCCTATGTACTTGAACCAATTCTTTAATTAAATAGACTGAGAAGATGTTATCAAGTGTCGACCTTTTATTCCTAAATCCTGTTTGTGATTCTGATTTTATTTCTTGAGCTTCTGAACAATTCGTTAATCTGTCATCTAAAATAGACGTAAGCAATGTTTCAAGGCAGCTTAGTAAGGTGATCGGACGATAATTTGCAGGATCAGAAGACTCTCCTTTTTTATAAATCGGGATAATTTTCACAAGTATCCAATCTTCTGGTACTTTTCCATGATCGAAAATCATGTTAAAAAGCTTTTCATAAATTGGTAGAATAACATTAGTGTTAGATTTAATATACAGTTAAATTGTTGAATATTTAAAAAATAATTTGACTGACTGGTCGCTGTTGCTGCCTATTGCAACAACAGGGGCCAGTGAAATTAGTTTCAAAATATGCAACAATTTACCTGTATATCTTTCTGGAAACGGAGGTTTAGCGATGTAAGGGTTCGATTGATCACAATACAGACACGCCGTGAGCGGAGCTTAGCTACAAGACCATTGCAGAAGCAGTTTTTAGCTGGCCAGGTCATTAGCTGACCTGCCCGAAGTGTCCACAAGATGGGTTAAATAAACTCTTTCCCACGTTTTACCTAGTATCTTCTCGTACCGTCCCTCCATCTTTCTCTTTATCTTTAGCAACCATTCAGTCACTAGAACCACACATATCAACACAACAACCAGAGTATTGATTTATGAGTAGAAAATCTTCAGTTTTGATTACGTATCGCTGCTTGAGTTATGCCCAGTAGCCAACGTCCAACATTTTACTTTGACTCATGGCTCTACGAATCTAGACGAAACAGACACGCATACGCAGGAAAGTGTCCACATATTGTTGCATTTGCATTGACTGCCTAGTTGACCAAACGCTAAATTACAAAATACAACCACACATTAATTGTCTCGATGCTGATACACGCCATCGTATACTTTCAATGAGCAAAATCTCATGACTTGCAGAATATTTTGAAAACAATTTGACAGAAAGTTGTTGCTCTCAAAATAGTTAGCAAATCAGGAGATATAACCCCTATGTCGTCTGCAAAACCACAACAGTTAGACGGCCAATGCGTTATTACAATAAAATACCAAAGAAAGAATGAAAGATACAAATCGAGGTTTAGATCGTGATAAATACAATGGACCTTTCCAGTTTTTGCTAAACCCCGTCCACCTCTAGCTAACCTCCACCCACACATCCCACGTGTTGGGCTCGATCGATCCCTGAACTCATTGATTATCAATTTGCAGAAAACTATGCAGATAGGCAATTAAATATTTTTGAAACCAATTTGACCGAGTGCTGTTGCTGCCTATGGCCTGGGCGGTGTTGCTGCCTACGCCCAGTCGAATTAGTTTTAAAATATTCAACCGAATCTTTATTAAGTAATAAAAGCATACAATTCGGACAGCAACTCAAAGTCCGTCTTCAATTATCCGTTCGTGACGTACTTTTCTACGTCATCCATGACGTCATAATTACTCCATAGGCTATGATGTCATTCTACACGTCACGTAGTTAATTATGACGTCATATGATAGATGGATAGAGAGGAAAGGTCTATTGCATTGCACGAATTATCAAACTCCATTAACGTAATAACATATGTCATTCAGGCAGATGCCATTCTAATTAAATAAGCAAAAAGGGCACGTGTTAGCTGACGTCACAATCAAAATGATGTAGTTCCGTCTAGAGCTGGACGATTTCCCGATAATATCGAGAATATCGCGATGTTATCTTTATCATTATCGTCATCGTCTGATTTCCGAAAATTGCGCAATATCGTCAGTTGTCTGAGCTGTATTTATGAATAAAATGAATATAAAACAGATCTGACTAGTCTGCCGTATTTATTTCAATACAGTACTACGTCCATCTCTAGCTAAGCTCCGCCCACACTCCGCTCGTGTTGAGATCTGAACTTGACTATCAATTTACAGAAAATTATGCCAGTAAGCCGTTGAATATGTTGAGTGCCATTGCTGCCTAGGCCTATATTCTTCTCAAAATATTCAAGAGATTACATTTCAAATCGATTACAAAACGTGTAAAAAGTGGGCCGTAATTCCTCTCTTATATCAATGGAATTGTATGTACTTAATACATAAAAACCATTCTGTTGAATACTTTGAAACTAATTTCACTGGCCGTTGTTGCTGCCATAGGCCATATTGTCAATAGTTTTAGCAAGGTGTATTGGATTGTTTTTCTTACGGAGCGCAAGGCTGATGACGGTAATGATAATAATAATAATAATGTTAATAATTATGTATGGTAATAATAATGATTTTAAAAAGTTGTTGCCTGATCATTGATTGATGGGGAAAATGTGTATATTATAACCCAATATACTTTGTACACAGTCTGGGTGTAATAAATGTACCAGTATCAGTATCAGTTAATTATGGGGAATCCCGCCGTAAGGATGTCAATGTGGCAAAGGTGTTTTGTCCTAATATGTCTTCAAACAACACATTCTAGGTGTATTCTCTTGAGTTGAGTTCACGTTTTATTCACTCAGGCTTTACATAAAGCATATGAGGGAACATATCTTACAATTAATGTACTGGCGGTAGACATAAATTACAGATTTCATACTGTTAGAATTATAACATTAAGATGTAACAGAGCATCAATATGTCTCATAAATCTTATATACCGTTTGTTATCACATTAGCATTGTTTATGTTTAATTAAAATGGTGATATACGCGGACGATTTAAATGGAGCAGCCATAATTGTATGCGAGTTTAAAATTACGAGTTATAGCTTTTTCTTCGAATGGATAAGGTATTTACAGATGTTTATTAGCGCAGGCCTGGTGTATATTGAATGAGCCCTTTTGGTTTTTTTCTATTGTATGATTGGTGGTGTAGTACTCAGGGATATATCTTTGTCTTTCTGTGTTATATTTGGGACTTTCAAAAAGAAATTGCAGTTCATCATCTACACAGTTACATATGTCACATAGACGTTCACTCCTTTCCGTTCCCATCCACCTCCCTGTCTCAATAGTTAATTTGTGATTTAGCGTTCTAAAATGGCATTACGCTATTGCATCACGGTGGGATATAGTCTGTGGGCTGGATGGCCCACCTGGATACCCAACCCCCTCTCCACTAATTGACGAAACTATATTTTTCTAACAGCTGTGGATGTTCTCTTTAAGATTAGTTATGTTAACATGTGATAAACTGGGACTCAATATGGTCTTTGATGGGTTATATTAGAGTTAAGGCCCATAGTGAATCAGACCGTATTAAGAGGTATGGGTAATAAGAACTGACATATCTTTTGATAGAATCATTATAGATTGGTGATCGATCACTCAAAATGTTGCTTATAGTATCGTCTACGATTGCCTATGGATTACATGCACATCAGTTTTATAATGAGCTCGGCAGAGGTCAAAAGGTCATACATTTTCGCCACAGCTTAAAGTCTAACAACTGTATGATGCTATCACTGACCAAGCACCAGTAAAGGAACATTCTAGTTTTAACAGCTTAAGGTTGATTAAAGGCAACATTTGACAAATATAGTATAATGGAATATTGTTACTATGACAACTGACAGTCAATTTTTTAGAATCGATGTAAAGTGCAATCATTGTAAACAAAACTTGAAATGAGCATATTATCGAATCGAAGTTGTGTGAAGTAATTACTTTACATATAGATGGATTTTATATGCAAATCAAGCAACAAATACGGTATCAAGAGTAAAAAAACAAAGAAGTAAGATGTAATTAGAAAGCATTTGATCAATAACAGAATATGCAACTGTAAAAGAGTGTCTAAGAATGTCCAGAAATGCATCGGAAGATGTTGGACAAAAATATGCCATAACGACCTTTGATCTAGGCGTGTATATGGAAGCTTATCCTATCATATGGAAAAGCCCAGACTACTACGAGGATCACATAGTTATGATTGGTACTTGTCATTTGGCATGCGCCTATATATAAATATAAATATATATATGAAAATCATATAGGAAAGAAGATGTGTGGATCTGGATTCACTGAGATTCTACTAGATGTCTACCGGATCTATTAAAGGTGTGCTGTCTGGTAAGAATTATAGTCGGGCAATCTACTGCCACAAAGCAATAGCAGAAGGTCTTGCACGATTGCTACTCTACAAACACCATTCTACGAAAGGGTCCGATTATTAGAGAATTTGCCACTAAATTCATTGGCCAAAGGAACGATTATTGGAAGTAAGAAGCAAAGAGAATTTCGAACTATTGTCGATACTATAAGCAACATTTTGAGTGGTCTATCACCAATCTACCATGATTCTCTCAAAAGATATGTTAGTTTTTAATACCCCTACCCCTTAATATGGTCTGATTCACTCTATATAACCCATCAACAATCATATTGAGTCCCAGTCTATCACATGTTTACATATATAATCTTAAAGAGGACATAGAAATCTGTTCGAAAAATATTGTTTCGTCAAATAGGGGGTAGGGGTATCCAGGTGGGCCCCTCCAGCCCACGGACTAGTAGAATTGCGAAGTATCGTTCCAAATTTACATCGTTTTTTTATTTTGCTATAGAATGATAACCGGCTTGACTCCCTGATGTCAGTTCTACATTTCTCTTTAAATTGATTTTCTAAAAATTGTTTGTACCTGATTAGTCAATTGTGTTTAATTTATGTTGCCTTTCTCGAATGCGACAGCATAACCTGTTAATGTTAGGATTGCTTTTCTCGTAGCGTATACAGCAACGACTGCGCCACCTACGCAAACACATATAGGGCACATATCGACACGTTTACCGCCCTGTCACGCCCAAACCTACGCACGTTGCCATATAGATTATAACAACTGTTTTAATTATATAATTAACGTAGAACGTAGCAGTTCGAAGGTTGGCTATAGCATATACAGATACGTATTTCACCCTTTGAATCCAGAACACCAATTATTTCAATATCAAAGCAAGCATACGCGTCGAAGGCCTATCATGTTTGATATTTTGAACCTAATTTGACAGAAACATGTTGCTACGATATCTCCCAGTCAAATTAGTTTCAAAATATTCCACAAACAATTCCTATAATGTAAGTGATTCTTCATCCTCTCGTTCAATAACCAAGACCAGGGGCATAGTACACCGAAAAGGCGTTTCTTGGTCGTCGTAAAACCTGTTCTACGGGACCACGTCATCGGATGTTTGACCACGATAACCATGTCTAATAATAAGTCTCTTGTACTAACCATATGAACCCCGAGGTTGCATACTCTGACTTTTACAGACAATCATACACTTTATCTGTTTAATATTTTGAAACTAATTTGACTGGATCTGGGAACAACAGCTCCCAGCCAAATTAGTTTCAAAATATAATTTGAATTTGACAGGTGTCTGCTGTTGTCAATGCCAACTACAGATTATAGTCAAATTACTTTCAAAATAGTCACTAGCATGATTTCTTACATTAAGAATTTGGTATTTCATATTGTAAAGAGAATGTGTATATTAGGTGCCGCCCAACTCATGACTTTATGCTGCACTTGGCCTCATGAAAACGCACAGGAAATTCTTGGTGAATATTTTGATAGAAAGCTGATGCTGTAGTTGTTAGGACCTACTTTTAAAAAATAAGATGTTTCATTGAGCCTACATAGCGTCTCTCCGGTGAGTCCAGTTGAAAGGGTTTGTTTAAATACTCTTTGATTATTTCATATCAGCTCTAGCTTGACAGTATCGTTATTATTTATGTTAGTCGTCATAATATATTAATGATATGATTACCACTACGCCTTACTCCGTTACGCTATAGGTTTTGATGGGCGAGGTCATTGACGCCATCTGATCTATGAGGAAATTCAGCGAGCCAAGGAACTGTCCCATCATGTGTAGACTAATTATAGGACAATTTATTAGTGGTATCGCAAACAAAACTTATTGTCTACTATAAAATCCAGCTATATAATTCTAACACAATTCAAAACAAATCAATGTGCTTAATGGTGCGTTAAATAACACCATTAATCCACCATGTAATTAATAAACGTTGCATTAAACCAGGCGAGGATGATTGGAAACCTAATGGATTGACCACAATATACATTGCCAGTATGCGGATATACAACGCATCGCCGCTACGTGTTTATTGCAATGTAGATGTTTATCATGCCATCAAAGAAATGAGTTTTATAACTAAATGTTGATGCCCTTGCATACGGGCAGGCTGACATGAGATACTTTTCAGCCAATCAGGAATATCATAATAATTTTCAACCAATCAGAAAAAATCTCCCTCATTTCTTCTCTTCTCTCCATTTATCATCCTTTTATATTCACTCCTCTCCCTCTCTCTCTCTCTCTCTCTCTCTCTCTCCCTCTCTCTCTCTCTCTCTCTCCCTTCCTCCCTCCATCCCTCCCTCCCCCTCTCTCCCTCTATTTATTCTCTTCTCTCCATTTCTCATCCCTTTATATTCACTCCTCTTCCTCCCTCCCTCCCTCCCTCCCTCACTCTCTCTCTCTCTCTCTCTCTCTCTCTCTCTCTCTCTCTCTCTCTCTCTCTCTCTCTCTCTCTCTCTCTCTCTCTCTCTCTCTCTCTCTCTCTGTCAGGCTTGGCCCATTATCAAACACTATCATATTTGGTAAACCAAACACAGAAAAACATATTCCGAAGCTTTTATATCGTTACTTCTGCTGCAATTGATGACATAATCTCAACTTCTATCCACTCTGATTCTGTGTCAACCTTCATAAGGAACATTTTTCCAATGAATGGACCGGCATAATCAAGGTGAATTCTTGATCAGGAATGTTCAGGCCATTCCCACATGTGTAGTGGTGTTTCTGAAGGTGCTTTTTAATATGCTTAGCATACGTGGCAAGACCTAACGCATGTCTCAATATCTGAATCTAGGCCTGACCTCCAAACATAGTTTCTTGCAACCACTTTCATCACAAACATCCCAGGCTGTGATTCATGTAGTTCCTTAAGGACGATCGTTTGACCTTTAACTGGGATCACTATTCTTGATCCCCACATTTAATTCATCCTTACGCCTTGCGTAAGACTCGTATTTGGACTGATCGTCAGTAGGTAAAAAGGTACCCATGCACGACTGAGAATGCAATGCCGGATTTGTGAGATTAATGAGTCTTTCTCAGTCCACATACGGATCTTCCGAGAGGCTACAGGTGAATTTTCACAATTAGTTGATTCCATCAGCATAACCAAATCTCCAGGCATACAACTGTGCACACTAGTTTCATGTTGGGGGTAATTTATTCAGAGCATCAGCAGAACATTTTTCTTACCATGTCTAAATCGCATGCTATACTTGTAACCATCTAGTGTTAATGTTCATCTGTATATTCTTCCTTATGCCACGAGTGGGATTGCTTTAATCTCATTAAATAGGGTTAATAATGATTTGTGATCAGAGGCCAGCACGGAATGCATAACATACACATATTGGTGAAACTGTTTGACACCAAATACACAAGCTGATCACTCTTTTTCCACCATGCTGTAAACATGTTCAGCCTTGGACATAGTGTGCGGTGCATAAGCAATGCACCTTTCCAGAGTACCCACCCGTCATATGACGTCATAATGAACTGCGTGATGTGTAGAATGACATCATCATGAATGACGTCGATAAGTACGTCACGAACGCATATTTGAAGACGGCCTTTGCGTTGTTGTACACATTGTTTGCTTTTACTATTTAATAAACATTCTGTTGAATATTTTGAAACTAATTTGACTGGGCAAATCTGACTATGGCAGCAACAGCACCTAGTCAAATTAGTTACAAACAATTGAACAACTTTCCTGTGTAGTTTTCAGGAAATTGATAGCTAGGGCATTTGGGGATCGATCAATCCCAACACGGCGAGGTGTGGTTGGAGCTTAGCTAGTGATGGGCGGGGCATAGCTAAAAATGGAAAGATCCATTGCTGATTCATACCATCTTCGTTCACCTGAGCCAAAACAGCAGAAATACCATATGCTGGTGCATCACACATCAATCTATTTTCCTTTTTGTGGTCGAAATGAACCAATAGGGTGGAGGAAATCACCATGGCCTTAGCCTTACCAAAAGCTGTTTGTTCAATATCTGACCATTGCCATTTGACCTCTTTATGTAACAGCTTGTTGAGGGGTTACTGAACATTAGAAATGTCAAGTAGGAAAGGTGGGTAGTGATTAAGCATTCCTGGAAAGGACCGTAGCTCAATAACATTAACAGGAGTAGGGGAATTCTTAGCGGCTAATATCTTCTCCTCAGTGAGAGATATCCCAGCAGAAGTTATTTCCTACCTATAAGTAGATGACTTCATTGGTGTGAATTTTCCTCATTTCAATTTTAGACCATAATTTAAGAGTCTTTTAAGAACTTCTTCCAAATTGTTTTTATGTGCTTGTTCTGTTTCACCTGTGATCAGAATGCCATCGATAAATACTGCTGTATGAGAAATGTCCTTCAATACAATTTCCGTTTGTTGTTGGAACAACCCATGTGCGGATTTAATTCCAGAGGGGACCCGATTATAGACAAAGATACCTTTTTTGGTGTTTATAGTAGTGAAAACTTTGGAACTATCATCCAATTCCATCTGTTGATACGCATTTGTGAAAAATCTATTTTTGTGAACGTTTTACCACCACCTAATGTTGAAAACATGTCATCAACTTTAGGTAGAGGGCCTCAATCCAGATTTGAGACTTTATTCACAGTAACCTTGTAATCTCTGCAAATATGGATGATTTCACCATCAGATTTGACTGCAGGAACATCTGGAAAATAACTCTATCATGCTGTAGCTGCTCAAGCTCCATTTTGATTTTTTCTTTCAAAGCATATTGTACCGATCACGCTTTATGAAATATAGGTTTGCTGTCACTATATAAATAGAGCTTTGCCTTAGGACCCTTGTAAGTACTAAGACCGGGCTCAAAAACACTTGCATATTTGTTACGATTGTCATACTGTCCTGTATTTGTCCACACATTATGAAGTAGCTGTCAGTTCAGTTTGAATTTAAATAACCAGTCTCTACCAAATAGTGTTGGGCCCTTTCTAGTGACTATGAGAGGGATAATGGCTTCATGGAATCAATGTAAGAAACATTCACTCGAGTGTGTCTAATGATATGAACTGACTCGCCAGTGTAAGCACGCAGTTTTTCACTCGACGACTACAGTGTTGGTCTAGTCTCGCCAGGACAAAGCATATTTAGCATGCGTTTATCCATTGCTGAACGACTTGCACCCATATACTGTTCCATCGAGATCGGTACCCTGCTAATTATCACTTGTACGGTGATAGGTTTAGCTTTGTTACCCGTTGCCTCACCATAAAATAAAGTATATGCCCGTTCAGTAACACTATCACTCCCACAGTATGCAGTCTCGTAACTTGATGTAACATAATTAGCAGCCCTTGGTCCTGACACATTGTGGTGCGTGTATGGTGATGATAGTTTGTTTACTGATGTTTTCCTGTGACCTACATTTAAACTCTAGATGGCCCCTTTGCTTACAGTTGATACATATAAAGTGCTTGTATTTGCTGTCTGTAGCTAGATGCCCTCCTCCTCCACAGCGAGACCAATCTAGGGCCTGGTGACTATTACCATTACTTTTCGGAATACAATTTGTCAGACGAGTTGAGGGGATAGGGTATCCCATTAATACTTCCCTGCTTATAGGTGACACAGTATCCACCTTACTAATCGATTTACCCGTTTCTCTCAATGGAATATGTGACAAATCTTTCACGTTTTTATCCACGGTATGCATAGAATTGGCCACTTCTTCTGGAGGTTTGTAATACAATGGGTCTTCTAATATCAATCTGCTCTGAATACGATCATCATTAATGCCCATAACAAGCCTATCCCTGAGCATGTTTTGAGCATAGTACCAAATTCACATGGTTCCCCTAATTGTCTCAGTTCAGCCATATAGTCTAGTATACTGTGCGATGATGCACGCACATGCCCATGCAACTTAAAGCAACTGGCAGTGATACTCGCCTTTGGCTGTTGGTGCGCTTTTATCAAAGCAGTCAATTCATTGTAGGACTTATATGTGGGTCTCGATTGCACCAGTAAGTCCATACATTTTTGAGTTACAATCCGTTAATAAAATAGTACATTTCTTCTCTAAATTTGTAATGTCATTTGCTAAAAAATAATGATCAAGTCCTGGATCCAATCAAGCCCCTTCTCCTTCTCCTCGTCGTTCAATTTCCGTAACACTTCAAACTGTGCCATTATTAATAAATCAGTGTTCGGCGCCGATAGTACCTCGTTGCCACTTGTAATAACCTGTGGAATAAATTAATATATTAAACTAAATAAACAACAAAACATGCACATTCGTCTTGACAGCTAATTGCGGAACTGTTTATTCAAAGGGAGACCATACAATTATTGTGCTAGGTCGACTCAATGCCAATTCAATCTAACATTACAATACTATGCGCCAGTAATAAATAATCTAAGCAACCTGAGGCTAAGGCAATCCACATGCCTTTATCCGCATTCTGTAGACTCAGATTTATTAAACATGTGAAGTTTATAAAGCATATTATTGTAACCTGAGCCAAATACATACTTTTAAAGGTTGGGGATTTTACTGCCGCAAATTGACCAACAATAGCTGTCACAAATAATTTCATCGCTAAGGGTAGGCATGTTAGACAATGCTACAAACAGGGTCGTGCTCTAAATTCTCTGAAGATTCGCTTTGCTAACCAAAGAGTTAACCGTTTTAGGGTAACCCTAGCACTTAAATAAAAACTCTACGTGGTACAAATGCTTGTATTCTCTTAAAGCGATTTTCTGCAATTCTTCGGACTAAATCATACCGATTATAAGCTCGCCATTATAATCCTTTAGTTTATATACTCCGAACCTTTGCAGAACTTTGGCGTAACAATTTTGTTACTCCATAAAGGCCTATAACCTTTGATAAATGGCTGCTTTAGCTCAGCTACGAAGACTCGATCCCCTACCACTAACTCCCTGCACTTTACAACAGGACGGTGTAACCTGGCGCTGATATTACGGCAAGTTAATAACCATGGGCTATGGCCTACATCGACTTGTCTCATTTTTATGCTGTTGTGTATATAGGTATTGTAAGCATGCACCAGTTTGGATAGCATGGGTATATATCTCTTCGTATTCTTGTATGTCATTTGCCGTAATATTTTGTCCTTATTGTTCTCTGAACTTGTTCAACGATGGCCGCGTGAGGCTCGTTCTGAGATGTATAAAAGTGAATGTCTATAGATTTTAATATATGGTTCACTACATGCTTTACAAACTCCCCGCCCGTATTGCTTTGAATAGACTCGGGCTTTCTATCTACGATATTCATAAAGCTTGCTAGCACGTCAGAAATGTTTTTGACTATTTTATTAATTAAAGGTAGAACCAATAGAAATTTCGATAAACCATCCATAATATCCAATAAGTAACGAGTATTGTCGTTGTCTTTGGTTAACATTGTCATGTTGTAAGGAGCAACTTGCCATAATTGATCTAGGCTAGTGAGTCTGATATGTTCTCTAGCAAACGGCACATGTTTAGGTCTGTGTAAGGAATATCTCGCTTGACTAGCTAGCCATTCTCGAACATGTCCTTATGATATGCGTGCGTTAAGGCGATAATGTGGCTTATCGCCACCTTCCAAAGCTGCAGGATGCTGAACATTATAATATATATTTTTTAGTCTGACATCTATGGCTGTTGGTTTACATTTTTCCCTTTGCCATATTCTAACCAAGCTTGATCAACTTTTTTCAAACCGTGGGAAGATAATCTGTGGCCCCCGCCACTGCTGCTGCGACTGGGGCTGCATTCAGAACTTAATTAATGTCTAGCTCCAGTGGCTCTATAGAGCAAACGTGTCGGCCTATTGAAGACTGGCGAGGCATGCTGTATTTCATCTAATATAGTATCACTGCCGAGAATCTGTCTCAGTATATTAACGTGACATAGTAGGTTACCATAGGTGTGCCTGGCCGGTGAACTTCTAATAGGGCTAGACTTGTATTGATGTCTGGATGCCACGGTAGTGCCTACCAAATCTGCTATGAGGATATAACTCTCCATTTATTATAGTTACTCGGTTAGGACCATTGACTAAAAGCCTTTGACATCCACTTAAATGCTCCACTAAGTGAGTGCCTTTAGAGTGGTGAGATTTACTTAACCACTTAACTATTCTCTTGTCAGAGCGCTCGGGTATGTTTACATAGGCAGTAAGTTAGTGAAGACGGGGCATAGGTTAAGGTTGACGTAGTTGACGTAGTTGATCGGATTGAACGTCAGTTGCCATAGACATGACAGATTTACATAAGGGTCTAATAGGGTTTCTCTGGCCAAAATCCTATTGATCCATATGTAATCTAAGTTTTTACAATGTCTGGGAATCTAGGTTGGCCTTGTCTTTATCAGGTAAATAGCCACGCAAAAGTATTTTTTGCATCTCCTCAACCAGATTCACCATCGAGCAGATGATCAGAATGCTATTTAGTATATTAATTTTAGAGCCAGTGTTTAAACTCTCTCTCAGGTTATATGCAACGAATTAATTTAAACGAGCTATAAGGACGGTTATATGATGTCGATAGTTGACCTACCGCATATACTGAATTCTATTGAGATTAATAATCCCTCTAATATGATATAAACCACATTCTCATATCAGGCCCACTACTGTTCAATCGCAGCAGTCAAGTATGGCTTTATAAGCATGATGATAGATAAAAAGATGAAGATTCTCTCAGTCCTCAGTTTCTTACCACTTCTAATGTGATCGACATGGCTACTGCTGTTGCTACTACAAACCTTATCTCGAGAGATATCTGGCACAGATATTCGTGTGTTGTCTGTCTTAAATCTACTAGCAGATATGAATGGGATCGGACGTAGCATCAATATATGCTTCTTGGAGCCCTCCGCTATTCCAACGATACATGTGGCTCACCATTATATTAATACTTGGCATATCTCAAGTATTCTTGAGTAGTATTAGATAATAAAAGCTAAGGAGAGATGTCATAATTGTTCAAGAATAAAGTCAGAACTATATTAATAATGGAGCAGTCCCCATGATAGCGCATTTTGTGCAGAACTCGGTTACTCGGTTGTCAGCCTTTATCATTCGATCATCCAACATTATGAGATTTATCTTACAAGAATCCAGGACAACATTTTGAAAGCCCTCATAAACTCTATATCTCAGTCTAACTGCTCATACGCTGGCTGGTTTAAACCATAACATACGATAATCCGAGCAGTGTGTTTGTCAAATAACTGGTACCTGTGTTTTATAATCTGAGATAAAAGCGTACTTTCATCCGCTCGAGTTGATCACGAAATTAAGATGTTACATGGGTGTTTAAAATAGTGAAATATTTTCCATGGCGAGCCTCTGTCAGAATTTAATAATCGAGAAAGTCTATTTTGAATATTTACCCTGGGTGAATGTGTGATTTGATTATTAAGTCAGGAATTTCAGTAACAAATTTTCTGAAATAAAACCTCGAATTCACATTTGTCAACATGGCTATAAATTATGATGCGATTATTACAGGGTTTAAAGTTTGCCCTGACCTATTGGCGAGGCTCGCTTATCACCCCTGTCACCAAGAGATTCCTGAGATCATTATCTAACATATATATATATATATATATATATATATATATATATATATATATATATATATATATATATATATATATATATATATATATACACCTGTGCAAAAGTTAAGCACCAGCAAAAACAATAGCACGTAGAAACATGATGGTACAACTAGGCTGCCATACTTTTTGTCCCCGCGTTAGCTGACATAATTCCAAGTACGAAATGCACATGCATGCATGACTTCACGCCGCTTGATGTCCGTGCGTGGCGGGAAACAGCACACGTGTTCAGTTATGTAAAAGTCCAGTTTGAGGTGTAGAACATTACATACAGATTTAGGCGACAAGATTAGGAATTTTGTGTTCATGACCGTGGTTTATTTGTACAGAGAGAATTAGCTCTTGATTGTGAACCGCTATGGCAAGACGAAGGTTAAGTGATCGTGTGAAATGGCAAATCATAGGCATGCATACCACTGGTATGTCATGCAGAGAGATTGGCAGACAGCTGAACAGTAACCATACTGTAATCAGTCGTTTGATTGCAAAACATGGGCAAACTAACGAGGTGAAGGACAGGCCTAGATCTGGAAGACCGAAGAAGACTACTGCCCGTGATGATCGAGCCCTAGTACGCCTTGTTAGGAGATCTCCATTCACCAACAGCAGAGTGCTCAGCCAGCAATGGAAAACGCGCAATAGAGTGTCAATGTCTACCGTCAAAAGGAGACTGTATGCTGCTGGCATGAAAGCTAGGAGACCTGTCAGACGTCCTCTCCTCACTGCACACCACAAAGAGGAGCGTCTGAGGTGGTGCAGCGAAAGAAGACACTGGAACTTGAGATCCTGGAGACGGGTACACAGGTCCGATGAAAGTCGGTTCCTGCTTCATGCCACAGATGGTCGAACTCGTGTATGGAGGTCCAGACGCACGGCGTACGACCAACGTAACATCATGGAAGAAGTTCCATTTGGTGGAGGTTCCGTTATGATATGGGGGTGCATCTCATTTGATTGTAAGCTGGATCTGTTGACTGTACCTGGAACACTAAATGGACAAAGATATCAAGATTCCATACTGGATAGAGTTGTGGTCCCTCATTTTGTAAATCATGCACCTGGAACCCACCCTATATTCATGGATGACAACGCCCGACCACATCGTGCTAGAGCTGTGCATGAATACCTCCGCCAGAATGCCATCGAAGCCCTACCATGGCCACAAGGAGCCCTGACATGAACCCTATTGAGCATATCTGGGACATTCTGGGAAACATGGTGAGAAGGAGGGATCCTCCTGTGCAGAACCTACAGGAATTAACAGACGCACTCCATCTTGAATGGCAGCGAATACCACAATGGCGTATCAGTCGGTTGGTGACCAGCATGAGACGTCGTGTCCAGGCCGTCATCCAGGCACAAGGTGGATATACCCGGTATTAATAATGACAGTCTCAAACTCGTGCACAGATGTTAAACTTCGTTTTCAGACACCATTAATGACAATCTAGTCACGTGTGTCAACTGTAGGGCAATAGTTGTCAGTTGTGTCAACGTAACCATATTCAGGCCTCGTTTTCATGTTCAAACAAAAACATACAGTGTTTCCCCACCATCATAATCAGCATTCCTCTAGTTGCATTATTACCTCTTGCACTAAGATGGATGGGTACATAAATGTTTATGCTATTGCTTTCTTCATAGCACATGAATATACCCTCGCATGTGCGTAAAAATAGGGTGGTGCTTAACTTTTGCACAGGTGTATATATAGTGCATGTTTCTTACTATTTAATTAACATTCTGAAACTAATTCGCCTAGCAGGGGGGCACTTGGATTTTCTAATAAATGTTAGCGGGTCTCAGCGATCTATCTCAGTTATATGTGTTAATCGAGTTTTTGTGATAATCACATTGAGATTTGCATTATACGCCATTTTTATTAATCTAATTATCAACCGCAAAAAAGGATATGGTTATTTGCTAATGTTCCTAAGTCAAGCTAATTATGTCTGCTTAATATCGTCCTATTGACATAACTTATCATCTGGTCTTAGTTATGTATCAGTTATACATTAATCTAATTTGTATTAATCTCAGTAAGCCCTAAAATTGGCTAAGTTTGTTTGTAGATGTTCATAATCTTTTAGATGTCCCCTGGATAATTACATCTACTTAATGACTACTTATTGAAATGACATAGCTTATAATTTGGTCAGTGTTATGTATTGATATAACCCTTAACCACTTAACACTCAAGTCACTCAAACCAGAGTTTTACAGAGATCTTGTGAACTATCCATTTGCAGACGAGAGAAACCAATTTTTGAAAATGTACCCATGAATTGTATGTATTAAACATTCTGTACACATGTAGCCTCCGGGGGTACGCACTGATCCGTCCTATCCTCCCGTGCTGCGGCACCGTAAATATACTGTGCATTGGGGCGGGGCTGCTGGTTAGCTACAGTTCTCGGGGTTACAGATGCGGTATCACGTCTCTCCGGAATATACAAAGACCGACCTCGTGGGTCAGTGGAACGGTCACATTCCAGTGGGGCCGTGCGACCATTGTCGCCGAGATTGAACCATACCGTCTCGTCCTGGTTGTTCATATCACCGGTGTGGCGGTCCATTACTCAATTTAGGAGTGCAGACATAATTTAGATAAGTTACTTAGTCACAAACAAATCGTTTGCTACTATGAGAGAGAACATAGGTACATAGGATAGGACTAAGTTGGTGTCTTGTTTATCAAGGTCTTCGCCAAAGGTACCTCACCGATCTCTGATTGCTATAATCAGTGAGGTATCCCCGCAAAGGAGAGTCCTAGCGTGGTTACTTGGTAAGTTTAATATAAACTATTATACCCCTAACACAAATATTATTGTTTGCATGAGGAAAGTTCCTCCTGCGGGCCTCTGTCACAGGTAAATGCCTACAACGCCGAAGCGGAGGAAGAGAGATGACAAAAAGGGGCACTCTCTTGTTCAGACTTATGCTATGGTGTATAAGGCTAGTCAACCTAGTGAAATTATAAGTTAAAGTGGTGCATGCATTACGTGAAGATGGGGTGGATGATTTCCGCAGAATTCAACACCGTCACCTTATGAAAGTTAAAAGATGCTGTATTGGTAGTTGCCACTTTATTTATGCGGTCCTTCTGCTAGATGCTATCTTAATATTTAGTTTTTAGGTCCATATTTCATGCTTTAGGGCATAAGTAGCAGGGATTCCTACCTATCTTTAACATATAATCCTGCCTGGCGGAAATGCTCGGTTCCTGTATGGTCACCTTCACGGAGCATCCCCCTCAGATAGACAGCGTGTGGACACATCATGTGGTGGCAGCTCCAGAATCATATAACGATCCTGTCACATACCATCCTGCAACGGCATATAATGGTCCAGGGACAAGACATATTACATAAGCATTTATAAGTATATACGTTTATGGTGGGGAGAAAGCGACAGATATCCAACTATAGTGGCTTTCCCGTGAGGGCGTGGTGGGTTCTAAGACCGCACCCAGTCACTTTGTAGAGTTAGATGGAGATCTGTGTCCTGTCCGTCACCTAACGCGTCGGGGGCAGACCATTTGAGATCTGCACCCTGGGATTAACATTTACCTGTCTTTAAGGTTATGTTTTAAAGCCAAGCGATGCACTGATGGCCAGTTAATTAATACATATGTTTTCACAGTGCTTCCTACTTTGGCATGGATATCTAAGCTATCAAGTATCCGTAGATACAGAAGGGGTGTTTGTGGTCATCGACACTTTTATTCTAACCACTCTGAAACCCCAATAGTTCCAAAGCCAGATCTAACCAACGTTCCAGAGGGAGGTCCAGACAATTATTAAGGCTAGTGCCTGGAGGAGCGTAGATTGAGTAAATTACTTATGTATAAATCAGGAGGCCTTATATATATATATATATGGCCAATTTATACCACCTAGCCAGTGTGCAGTGTTACATATCCACTACATCCGGAAAAGTGACTTACACAAAATGTCTCCTAAAGAGCAATCGTCCCCAACTACTCCTAAACCTATCCTACTGAGCTAAAATAGCCAGATTTAGTCGGCCACATGTCAGGTTCGCATAGTGAGAATATGAGCAGTGACCTCAGCGGAAACGTGGTGCTGTGGGGGTGGGGTGGGGTGGTGGGTGGTGGTGTGTTTATTGTTGCTCTATAGTGTAGCCTAGCGAACTGCTGTCCTAGTATTTTATACAAAATAAACAAAACATTAACTAGGATGACTACTTCCATATAACCAATTATCACAGTACAGTCAAAATATAAGGTCACGCGACCTTGCAGTGCCGGTTAGTAATCAGCGCAAAATAAAGATAATGTATGCTGTAAAAAGATATAAACTATAAAAATGCGGTCTCAGACGACAGGACGGTACCTGTTAGTCATCGGTACCTATATATTAATACATTAATACCATAATACAATAATACAGTAGTGATTTTAGTCTTCGGTACGGGAAAAAAGTTCTAATATCACTGTAGATGAAGCATCACAGCTGCGGGGCGTGAGATGGCATGATTCTGAAATTAGCTGCTAGGAAATATCCGCAGACGAACTTTTGTTGCGGCTCACTCTCACGAACTGTGAAGAAGAACTGTTGAGGATGTGGATGGCTAGTAGATAGTCACGTTAGTCTAACACATAAATAATTTAAGCGGCGTTGACAAAGTTCCGTGTTGTGGAATGTTGAAGCCGCTCTGTAGTGACGAAGGGCTATAGTTCAAAGTTAATTGATGCATATGCATCCTTGGTGTACACAAGATGTGATGTACCTCCTAGCTCGTGCGTTGCTCCAGGCAATGTCCCACTAAACTGCGGTCGAAATGTTAACCGTCAAGCATGACACATTGTGTGGAATTTAGTAACCACTCTTCAGCATGGCTCGGCAGATCGGGCGAGTTATCCATCCAGAGCACTACTCGTCCTACCTACTTGACGCCTTACACCTTTTCACCTCTGTTCTCGTTTCTGATTTTTCAGCTCCTTTTATACTACTCGTGACGTCACAGCTGGAGCGCCACAACCAATCACCATGCGAGTTTCAGAGGCAAGGAAGCGATCACGTGATACGCATCCCCGCCCGCCCCCCTCCCCATTCTATTTTGAGCATAATTTAACAGAGTCAAACGGGCATAACTCGGTAATTTCTGATTCGATTTTAAAGTGGTAAAAAGGTTTGAAATGCCCGCTTCATTATGGTGTTGATAGGAACCAAGAATGTCAAGGAACGTATAATTGAAAAGAATTCTGTGTACCAGCGCGGTACAAAACAAGATACATTTTCTCCCAACGCTGACGTACGTTGTCAGGGAAGCTCTGACGCCCGTGCATGCGTGCTAGGCTATCTCTCCGACTCGGTCGTTTTAAGAACCTCTCTTATGTGGCTTTATACATGCATACTATCCTACTCATGGGGGCGTGCTTGGAACGTACCCAGTCCGACCCCTCCGTACCAAGATGAGCTGGGACATTTGGTACCTGGCCGGTCAATCCACCCTACCCACGCGTGCACATATGCACAGACGCATGTACACACACACGCACATACATGCATACACACCTCATGAACTGGGAATAGACCGCCAGGTTGTACTAATCGCACTGCTTTAGTATTTAATACGCATTCTGGTGCAAATTCTTTATGAAACTAATTTGACTGGGGGTGTGGTGTGATGCTGTTGCTGGAGTTATGCATTACAATTTGAGACAAATTAGTTTCATGTTGGTTTTTCGAGATGCAGCTATGGATACGCCCATGCACACTCACAGCCAGATGCTCATCTGACAAAACACCCTATTACGGAGGTTGTCATAAGTCTAATTGTGTGAACCGTATGTAATTTCGTGACAGACAGATATACGGATATACAGGGTGTTATACATAATGATAATAATAATAATAATAATAATAATAATAATAATAATAATAATGGTTCTGAAGAATTGATTAACCAGCAGCCATTGACTATTAAGCCTTTTAGAACATACTTGTGATGTACTCTCCCATTGCCTCTTCATGTAGGAATGCCTATGAGCATGTCGGAATGTTTTATAACTCTATAGAACTCCCACTCACACCCGTCCTTCTGACCCCGCCACGCCTTGTATCTTTAGTCAATAACGATCTGAGATCTATATGGCTGTGCTGATTGCCGCTGTGAGATCACATGACGTCGGTTGGTCACATATGGCCACATGCATTATAACTATGCCTGTATTAACCTGGTGTCCGTTCGGTACATCAGGTATAATGTATATATAGGTTTTATAACTCTGTGTGGAATAGACAAGCATTTATACAAGAGTCCATGTTTTACTATTTAATAACCGTTCTGGCGAATATTTTGAAACTAATTTGCTTGGTGGATCAGTCGAGGCTGCAAAATATTTCCAAAAATACACAACAACCAGTATATTAATTCCAACTTCAATAATTTTCTTGACGCTCCCTCATAAACTTGAGGAGTATGTGCTGCGCATGGGATTTTAGTAACAGACCCAAAAAGTGCATAATAAGGGGGAAAGGTGCAGTGAAAGAAAGAAAACTTAAAAGATTAAAAACATAACGTGTATGGTTACATTGCCTTGTACAGCCTTGTTGAATGAGTCAACTGAGGGAGCAACGACAGGATAGATGAGGTAACCATGCAGGGAGTTGAGGTGTTGGTTGTTCGGCACTAGTTATTGTAGTAAGTTTATGTTCACCATGCCAAACTGAATTTTATAAAACATCACTATGCGGCACATTTTGCGCCTCAGTTGGAGGGTGTGCCAGCCGAGGGTGTTCTTCATTTCGGTGGCACTGCTGGTGTTATGCCATGTTCTAGTGACGAATCTAGCTGCCCTATTTTGAACTTTCTCTATGGCTTCTGTCTAAACTTTGGCATACTCCAGTTTTGGATGGACTAATGCCTTGTATGCCTGATATTTGGTGTGTGTGTTTGCAATACGTAGTGTTCGACAGAGAGATTTTAGGGCCTTGCTGGCTTCGCCAACCATGTTGTTTTTGTGTTTTTCCATGTCATGTCATTGGATATTGTTACGCCTAAATATTTGCTTTCTTGCACTACTTCCAGGACTTTATCATGTAATGTGTAGTCATATGTGAGAGGGCTTTTGGCATGTGCCATTCTCATTGTGAAGCACTTCTTGGTGTTAAACTCCATGAGCCACATAACTTCCCAGTTTTCTACTGCTGTTAGATCTTGTTGGGGTGTATCTTGAGCCATGGAGGATGTTATCTCATGGTACAGGAAACAATCATCAGCAAATAGTCGAGCTTGGCTGTTCCGGACAACTTTTGGCAGATCATTGACATGAGCCAGGAAGAGGATAGGTCCTAGTACTGTCCCCTGAGGAACACCACTAGTTACTTGTTTTCAGAAGAGGTCACGCCTTCTAGTAAAACTCTTTACATTCGATTTGTTAGGAACTCTTGGATCCAATGTGAGGTCTGACCACTGACATCATACCACCTCAACCTATGGATTAGTCTTTTGTGTGGGACTTTATCGAATGCCTTGATGAAATCCATTGTTAACAACCCGATTTGCTTTCCGTTGTTGAGGGATGCTGCAAATTTGTTTGTTAGTTCAATGAGCTGGGTTCCACAAGACAGCTTCTTTCTAAATTCGTCTTGGTTACTGTGTAAGATAGTATGAATATCAAAATGGGGCATTATATTGCTATGTTCGAATAGTGTGCATGCAATACATGTCAGGGACACTGGTCTATAGTTGGCTGGATCATATTTTGAGCCTTTTTTAAAGACTGGTATCACATTTGCTATATTCCAATCTGCTGGACGGTTACCATGTTCTAAAGAAAGTTGGAACATGATAGTTAAAATAGGAGCTAAGTCATGGGCCAGTTCTCTCATGACTCTAGATGTGATGTTGTATGGGCCGGCTGCCTTATCTGGTTTGATTTTGAGCAACAGTTTTTCAGCGCCTGGAACAGTGATGATTGGATCGGCCATGAGTGGGTATGAGCTAGGGCCTAGGTCAGGGACTGGGCCAGGTGGTTCAGTTGTGAAGACTGACACATATTGTAGGTTCAGTATGTCAGCTTTTCCCAATGCATCTGTGATTAGTTGCCCTTGAGACTATACTGATGTCACCCCCGAATTATCCTTTCGAATGCTCTTGGTATCTTTTTTGCTTAGGGGGGGGGGGGGGTCTCTGTCCAAATTTGAAGTCATCGTTATCATCGAAGGATACAAGTCCTTCGATATCATTCCAGAAGGCTTGTCTGATTTCTTTTTGGACCTGGTGCTTTTGAGCCCTAGCTTTTTCTATTAAGGAAGGTGTGTTGGATTTTTCCGCTTTCTTTGCGATGTTGTCGCTTCTTTCCATTGGTCTTCTCAGTTGGTCCGTTATCCCTGGGAATTTCATTTTACTCTTGCTAGCCTTTGTTGGAATATACTTCTGGATTGCTGTCTGTAGGTTGTTTCTGAAGAAGCACCAGAGGCTATCTGTATCTTGGCAATGCTTTCTCTCATTTGATCATATAATTTGGTCGTGTCAAGTCTAAGGGAGTTCCAATCCGATTTTCTCTAGAGTGGTATACTCCTTGGGGTTGCGAGCACCGTTTTTGCTTCCAGGGCAATCTCGACAAAGAATAGATGATGGTCGCATAGGCCCAATGAGGAGAGTATATCTGTTCTTGTGATGGATGATGGGTTGTTAGTGACATACAGGTCTAGTATGCCCCCGCCTATGTGCGTCTTTGTCTGTATGATGTTTTCCATCCCGCTATCATATAGTATCTCGATGAGCTTGTCATGTTCTGCCTTATTGGGTTTGCCTGTGATGTGACAGGGGACGTCCCAATTCATGTGTCGCAAATTAAGGTCACCAGCGATAACGATATTCTTATTTAGCAAGTGACTTATTCGTTGAAGAGATGTTTTAGGGCTTTGAGATGGAATTGGTTTTGGTCTGGGCTGTAGAAAGCACCTATGTAGAGGGTGGGTTGTCCTCTAATGGTAGTCTTTATCCAGAGAATTTCACCATCAGCTTCTAATTCCTTTGTCTCTTCAAAAATGTATTCTCTTGATATGGCTATAATGATACCACCATATCCATCTGCTCTCTCTTTCCTAACTACCTCGTAGAAATGTGACGAAAATATTTCACCATTGTCAATATTGGGGTTGAGCCATGTCTCAGTCCCAATAATGACATCTGGCTTATATGAATCAATGAGGTTTGTTTCTCACTGATTGAAAATTAATGTTGACAATTCTCAATGATCTTACTAATTTAGCTGGGTTTTTGGATACTTTTTCACAAGGGAGGATGTCGCTTATGGGCGGGGGGGGGGGGGGCTGGGCTGCCATGACAATTGCTAATCGACTCATTTGTTTCATCCAATAGACTGTAATATTTGTTTTCTGATTCAAGTAAGGATATATCAAATAGGGTGATAGAGTAATTTGGGAGACCATACCGTTTACTTATCAACACTACTGATGGTGAGTGCAGGTAGTCATAATAAGATGATGTTACTGATTAGCAATTAATGTGATATCAACAGTCACATGACTCACAGCATACTGCTTTTTGTTCCCATGTAACAGGGAGATTGCACGATCCACATGGGTGGATAGTGTTACTGTCCCCATGTAATTGATCTGTAGTGCAAGTAGGGCCTGGATTGAGCTCAATATCATTTGCAGTCACCAGTAACAGCACACAGAAATATAGTTTTGATAGCCTAGATGGTTTAATGAGCTTCGTACCATTGCAATATCGACCTTTTGCAGCCAACCAGCTATTAATAGTGCATATGTATGTCGGGTTAGCCTAGGTTTATAGCTCCTAAATAGTCTAAGCGACTTACAATTACTAGGCATACTGGTGAAAATGTGGTAACAGTTCTGACAACTGAAAATACACATAAAGCAAAAGGAATGGTACATACATGTGGCATTGTTGTACTATTAAAAAATAGGACTCACTTGAACAAAATATCTCAATTCACCAATCCAAATTACCATCTAAAAATCAGCTATTTTGTTTCCTCGGTATCTAAGCACACCCATAGGAAGGTGAATAAAACTGGAATGCTTTGAACAATTACTCATAGATTGGATCTGAATTCTATAATTTGTTTATTTTTTATAATCTACTGATACCATATAGAAAAGATACATTAATATGTTATTTAAATTATGTTAAAGTTAATTTAAAGTGTAGTAGAAAATGAACGCAAGTCTTATTATAATTATTACTATTACTATTATTATTATTATTATTATTATTATTATTATTATTATTATTATTATTATTATGTTCCAAGAGCGTAGTTCCTTGGAATATATTGTAATTGTAAACTACAAAAAGGGGGAAATTTTAATCTGCTGAAATGGTTTTAAAACTTGAATACCGTCAAAACCCAGCTGTCCAGAAAGGCAATACATGACACAGTGATAGGGACCTATACGGGCTAGTTTTCGACAATGACTGAATCATATTGGTCGATTATGGCGGCGACCATACTGGAATTACGGCAATTTTTTTAGATATTCAGAAATCAACTTCTCTAAAACCATCACGCCGATTGAATTAAATTTCTCTACAGCTAGGCGTGAACCAAGTTTGTCCAATACAGGCTGATTGTCCCTGATCCCTGGCAGCCATCTTGGATGACCTAGTTTTTGCAAAAACGTATTCTTCTCCAGAACAGCTGAGAGGTCTGGACCGAAATTTGGAATATATCATTATGGAATAAGGCTAATATCAGTTTGCCCAAGGAAAGTTCAGAGGGTTAAAAACATGGCCACGACCGACCAATCAATTTTGATAATTTTGGGAAGTCGTTTTTATTTTTGTATTTGATCGATCTTAACCACGAAATTTCACGCGTAGTAATGTGTGCTGATTTCAAATTTTCTACTTCACGCCATGTCCAGTTGAGGAATCAGTGGCCAAAATCGTGGATTTATCACAATTGCGACTGTTCATAGGTGCCTTGTTGCAGTTGCCTTCTACTCAGGATTACGATAGGGTTCAAGTAAAACATATACGACATTAAATGGGCATGTGGCGAATATTTGGTCCAGATCAGATTGGAAATAATTGCGTAATGGTCGAGTATAAACTATCACTCTGGCTCAATAAAGCTTGTTTCTAGAGGAGCGCTGTCAGTACTATAAACAGGTCCTCATAAATTATGACAAACCCTTGTCACGCTGGTTTCATAACTATAAATTAATAATTATTGCTGAGTCGAAATGTCTGCCTCATATTTTTCAGGCAATGTTGCTGTCAATGTAACACTTGCTTGCAACAGCTTTAGTTAAGAGACTATAAATTTAAATTGTTCAAGAGGAACTTTCAGATAATTTATTATCAGTATGCTATTCCTCAGCATACAGGCCGAGGTGGGGGCATAGTCAACAAGTAGCTGTCATCATAATATTAAATTACTGCAACGTTTTTAAAAATGTATTTCATTTAGCAGACAGGCTATATTACGTCTAGCCACACAATACCAGCAACATTTAATTATAGCCAATCACCACTCAGTCAGCCGGAGTTCCACAGCAGACGTGGCATGACTTCCTGAGATCAGTGTGCTTATGGTATTTAACCAGATCTGGTTATATTTAATTGTGCTGACGTAGTATGTCAAACTTAGACGTTAGATGGCCAGCTTGCCAACATTCTATTAAATATAGTAAATATAGAAATGCCAAATGAAAAATTAAAGGAAAAACTGGTCACATAAGTAATGCTATAGCCTCATTATGGGAACGCCAAGATCTAAGAGATTTTATCAATACAGATTTTAATATCAGCTTTGATTAACGCATTTATTGGGAGTATTTCTTAGTCAACACTGAGTTTATTGTCAGGAGACTGGTTCTAATCTGACTAACAAAAGCTTAGGTATGTGCTTCTGCTAGCAGCACAAATTGTATTTGTTGGTCATCTGAGTAACAGAGTGAAATAAATAAATAAGAGCAATGGGTAGCCAGTAACCTGTAGGCAAATCCAAATCTAAGTGTGGAAAAATAGGTTGTATTGCCCTTGGCAATTACAATTTCTAGCCAATTCAACCTCAAGGTCGGTGGAATGATTAACTGAGGTAAATATGTCTTTTAAACCACAACCCACTTTCACCTGAATGTGGAAGCCATTTGAACTCAGGGTAAAGTGGTCTAAAATCAGACTTTACCAGAGCGATGCCTACATGTATGACTACAAACAGGCCAGGTATTAAAAAACATATTGTTTTCTTGATAAGGCCTTTCCACATCGATGCCTATGCCTGCAAACAGTACAGCTATCAAGAATGTATCGCATTCTTTTCTCAAATCAAGGGCCTTTGAATAATGATGCCTATGCAGTACAGGTATCAAATACGTCTCATATTATCATTATGATCAACAAGTTAAAGCTGAGCACTGGTATTGATATCAAGGACCATTATGTGCAAAATGGATATCAGATAGTTTTGTCTCGCATTTAGTATCAGGTTTTGTTTCTTTTAGCAAGCAAATATAAAATGCACTGGTCATTCAGACTCAGATGATTGTTTATCTATTGTATTTGTCAAAGACAAAATGAAGGGTTGCATCTACCTTTATTTACATTTTGCCCTGCCTCACGCATGTGGAATATCACCATTCAAAATAGATACAATTGAATTAATTACTTTTCTAATTAGGCCTAATTGGTTGCTGTCCCCATTGAGCCATTCCAGTGATATTGATGCTTTTTATATTAGATCGGTTGGAAGTTAACCCGAAGTCGTTTACTCTACTGATGGTTAATCTACAAGAGTAGAATTGGATCAAGCAGCATAAATAGTAACATAGAGAATCAAGTTGGTAAACACCTCTAAAGCAGAAGGCGTTGTTTTTTAGTTGGAGGTGCAATCGTGGGGCATTCACACATAAGATCAGTGAGCATCCACTAAGCAAAATAGTGTTAGTTAATAGTTTCTTATACAAGAAAGCCTCGGATGATATAAATATTTCTGACTAGACAATTTTGGTTATTAATTCATGGAGAGAATCATTAAAGAAATAGTGCTTACTATGTGGATTGTTTTGAAATATGTTGGGTTATTAATATTTCTACCAATGACCTAATCAGTGTTGCATCTAAATTGGCTTCACCAAACCATTTATGAGTCATCAATTAATGATGAGATTTTAAAAATGGATCATGGTTCAAATATCAACTAAGTCCAGATAAAATTATATTTGGCACTTCAGTAAAGTTTTAATTAAAATGCCTTATATTTTTATACAGTAAACTCTTGAGGAATCATTTCAAGAACGTTAAGCAATCATGATTAGAATACAACAATTTTAAGGACTATTCTGATTGCATATAAATCAATTTCGCCGAGATGTATAATTTTCAATGCATTGTTATCATATTTAGAGAGAACTAAGAACCTAAGAAAGATAATAACACAAAATTATTCATGAAGACGATAAGGCAGTATATAAAGACACTATATATCGAAGGCTGAAAATAACTAGGATCCTGGCATGGATTGATATAACTATCCATAGACAATACAGTAGACAGAAAGGGCAGTATATCGTTTTTCGCTGTCCATTGAGAGGGTTTGAAGAATCCATATTTTAAATCTGTACAACAGGTTGATAATCTGAAAGTGCTTAAATGTTCTATAACAAACTACTGAAAATAGTAGAAAGATGTCAGTGCTCAGATGGATGATTATTAAATCTGTTAATTGCTCAGTCCATATGCTAACATAATTGTGAACAATTCATTACATGGAATTTATAGTATTGAGTGCATCCACAGCGTTGAAGTCTCGTGAAACTCCGGCTGACTGAGTGGTGATTGGCTAGAATTTATTAGTTAAACGAGAACTTACCTGAAAGTGGAAGTTAGGTGCTTGACTGTAATTCTATCCAATCACCATTGGAAGGCGGAGTTGCATGCCCACCTCTAGAAAAGAGGTCTTTCTTGTCTCACCCTAATTTGGTATTACTGTGCTGTGCACTCAATTTATCTTTGAAGACTGATCTCAGCAAGTCATGACTCGTCTCTCCTGTAACTCTGGCATCCAGTGGTGACTAGCTAGAATTACAGTCAAACATATAACTTTCACTTTCAGGTAAGTTCTCGTTTAACTAATAAATTATATAACGCAAATGTGTTAACTATTTTAAAACTAATTTGACTAGAAGCTGTTGCTGTCTAAATCAGAAACAGCTGTCAGTCAAATAAGCTTAAGAACAATAAACGTTATGACTAATAAACAGTCTGTTGCATATATTACAGCCAATGTTGCTGAAAACGCTTGTGTTGCTTACGGCAACAATAATTTACAAGTGAAAATGTTGTGCTCATTCAAATATTCTGAGTAGTGTAACATACAGTTAGGAAATAACTTAACATGTTTCCCAAACAAAATAAAATGTGATGTTGAATATTTTGAATACAATTGGATTGAAAGATATTGCTGTTGGGTGGCGCATGCAATGTCGTTGTGCGTGCATGTGCACGTTACATGTACAGCTAAAAGGAAACAAGGATGCATGGACACATATACACAGACGGATGTACCGACGCACGCAGAAGGTGATGGATGGCAACGTAAACATATTAGGCAATTATGGTTCCTATTAAAATAATTGGAGCTTAGGCATATGGCAGAGACCTGGTTTGGTATCAAATTTAAGGTGGTTTTATGTCTAGTAGGGCCCATGTCCAGTCATGACATATGACAAAGCTGGCGATGGTGTCAATTAACCTATACAATATTTACAACATGGTACACTTTGACATAGCTTGCTTGTAGGGCCGGCCATAGGAGCGGGCGAACCAGGCGACCGTTCACAGCCCCACTGGCACAGGCGGCACCAAAGCTCACCATAATATTTTTAATTTTGTAGCAGCTGAATTATAACTGTTTGTTAAACACGTAATTATACTGATATATAAATTGTCATATTTTAATTAAATGTTTTAATAAATAGCACATGAGTTATCATTTGCATAATAAATTAATATGACCAGTCATTGATAGTATTAGTAGAGCTCCCGTATACATCTTTGAGTCTGTTAATCTGAATATGGAAGCCGCCTCCGTAGTAACCAAAATGTGTTACCGATCTTATCAGCTTTATTTCAATTACTAATGATGGTGGTGGGTTAGTGGATTGTTTCGGAGCCAACGCATTTTGCCGTTTCATGTAATGATGAGTAACATAGTTTAGTCCCGGTTTGCAGACCTCAGTGTCACCGTTATTGTAGGACATTATGAACATAAATTTGTCCTCTTCACTAAGGGAAGCACAATTTACAAAAAACTTAATGTAATTAAATAGCAATTGTCTTTTACTATGGTAAAATGAACATTTTAGAATAAAATGTGTCTCATCCTCAACAGCTTGAATGCTACATAGCGAACATACTCTTTTTTCTACAGGAGTTTTGGGAATTGTATGTCTCCCCGCTTCTATCTGGAGATCATTTGCACTGACTCTGAATTTGGCAAACAAATTTCGCCTAGAAAAATCACGGTCAGTTAGTAAATAATTCTTCATGCTAAAGTTGCTTTTAAATGATTGGTATGACCTAAGTTTATAACCATGTTGAGATGTACCAATTCGATCTGTGACATCTCTGTTAACATGGATTGGCCAGTTTGATTTGTTTCTAGACTCCATGCCATCAGTTAGTAATTTAGGACATGTCTTTTTATTTCTGGTGCTTTGGTTAGTCCAAGTTTTTTCGAAGCTAAGGCAAGTCCATAGATTTTTCAAATGGCTAGCCGAGTTATCTTCATCTAATGATGAATACGAGTGCATATATGCTTGAAGAACTATTGTGTCAGAGTCAATGTCAAATACTCTCAACCAAAATGTCGCTGACTGTGTGAGGAGCATGGTGAGTAAGGCATATTGCCCGAGTTCGCCCCTTACAGCAGCATTAGTAGCTTTCTTATTAACCCCCAGTATATGTTTACAGAAGCTAATTATAACCTTTTCGACTGGGACATTATTTCCTAATTGCATGTAGTTATGTTCATTGGTGACTTTGATGTAAAAGGGTGTTACTGTTATGAAAATAACAATGCTGATGCAAATGACGTCATAAACCACAGTAACTTAACATTCCTATGACGTACCAACCAGCCTCTAGGAGAGTCCAATAGACCCCTATCACACCACGACCATCTTAGATTGAAAGCGAGGCTGATAACGCAAATGTCAAATTAGCAAATGTCAGATTTTTATAAGGTTGTCGCTAGATTATCAATAGATTTGTGCATTTGTTTAAATTTAGCAATGCGTGCATTATCATATAGCAATAAAATGCAAGTTAAGTGGGTAATTAAAATATAGAGGGGCGCTCGATTACATTTTCCTGTGCGTGTATAATTATAAAACGTCTCTTGAGGCTGCTATTATATTTTCGTGGCATATTATAACAGAATGGCAGATTTACATACACTATGCTTTATTGTAATATGTATTGCGCCACCTGCTCTGCCACCTGTCTAGTATCTTTTATACATTCGATCTAAGTTGTGGGAGTGCCAAAATGGGATGGACCTGGGATTTAATGCATGATCAACGATGGCAGTTGGAGGTGTGACTGGTACATCTATTTACATAAGGTTCCAATTGGAGACATTCTCTCTGGTAACATTGAGTAGTGTCCTCGGTTCGAGTTGCAGTGGAACGGTATTTGATGATAGCTAGCATGCCCTATTCAATAGTCTAAATATGTACTGAGATCTCACTGCATTCATCGCATTGAGAGGAATGGAATGACATATCGGTACATATTTCGTCTACTTGTTCAGTAGGGTAGCCACCAGCCTGGAATTAAAAAATTGGGGATACTCTAGTTTTGCCACCCATCTGTAAAAAGAATTGTTGTATACAAAGATTGGAGTATTCCAGGTTTATCTGCACTTCCAGATGTTTCATGGTCATAGAACATCCACGAACATCTGACACCCACTCAGACCATAAGCCATTAGGGATTCCAGGTTTTTTCATGATCACCCACTACAAGCTCTGTGTATATTATAAGGAAATCCTGCCGTGTCAGTCTGTGGCTGCATCTATAATGTAAATTACAATAAATCAGTGTATATGACTCTAAAATTCAGTCACAAAATACCACACAAATATAATGCCAGCCTTAACTGACTTAAGTTCATGTGCAAGAAAATACGGTCCAACCACTTTGATTTGAAATTGACCCACTTCATGTATACTAGTTGTCCATCTCTGCTTTCACTCTCAACCAGCTCTATGACAGATTATTTGATAAAGTGATGGGTCCTCTCATCCGCCTGCCCAAATATCTGTCATAGGACTGGTTGAGAGTTAGAGCAGACTCGAACTAATCACACTGGGTCTAATAGTGCAACGTTCCCATACGAGGCTCAACTACCAGCTACTTTCCACTTTTGCGCTAAAGTTATGAGTTCTCCAAACCCTAAGCGCCACCTCACTGTTTTTAACAATGGATATACCAAATATAAATCATAAAAATAAATAAAAATAGTAACTAATACCAAGTGTATTATCGTATTTGCTACACAGAACTTGTGTGTTAGCCTATACCCAGATGGGATGCATATGTGTGATGTATGTATTTATAGAATCAATCATGAAATAAATAACTTTTAATCCTGAGAAGCTATGCCATGGATTCCTGGTCATGAAAATACAAATTTATTTACATCAATTATACACGAATTCGTACAAACTGCTCCAACTCACCTCAACAAAAACATAAAATATTAGGCCAATATCAGTGGTGAGTGTGTGGCAGAGGTATTCATTTAGTATTATGGTGGGGCATGCTCTAAGCCTACAGCGCTGGTCCTATTTCTATTTTAAATTTAGTTTTCTTTTAGTAATTGATATTTAACTGGTCACAGGCTGTGGCTAAGCACATATCTACAGAGATGCCTAAGACATCTCTGCACATGGGCTGATGTACCTGGTAACTCCTTTAACCCTAACACTTGAATTTGTTCAAGAAAATTTCAATTTTCTCATAGAAAATGTCCATTTGCAGACTAGGAGAAGCTATTTTTGAACATTTTCCACTGGAATGGCCGAATTAGTTATTACAGTGGTAAATTTTTTTTAATAATCTTTTCTCGGTCGGAAAATGCACATTTTTCAAGTTCCCTGCAGAAGTCATTTTTGGCAGATTAAAGGTTAACCCTCCAATTTGTTAACAGGGTTCATAAAACCTCTGTGAAATGATATTTCATACACTTTCCATACCTAATTTATCAATTTCCTGACCCTTTTTATGATGTGTTCAATTAGCGTACAGGTTAAAACTGACAAATTTCGCAAAAAAAACAACCTTGGAAATCGTCAATATTTGTAATACTATAATGTGTATTATAACATTTGTGTTGCAAATGCTTACCACACTGACACCTGATAATATTTTTATTTTCTATAATGTTTCCAAAACTTTAGCAGAAAATGTTTAATTTTCCATACTTTCCAAGGCCTGGAAACGGGCTTCTCACAATTCCATACTTTTCCAAACATGTGTTTGAACTATATTAATATAGAGAAAATTTTAATTTCATTATGGAAAATGTCCATTTGCAGACCAAGAGATTACTTGGAAAATTTACCACTGGAATGACTGGCTCTGATATCAAGACAGTTGTACATTTAAAAAAAATATTTTTCTCGTGGTCTGCAGATGGATATCTCATAACCGCTGCTGAAGCAGTTTTTGGCCATATTCAGCGTTAAGTGGCAGTACCTTACACTTTGATGATATGTTTTGAGGAAACACAATTCCTAATTTAAACTAGGATAAATGAGCCAAGAATATTATCCGATGCGGTCTCACAAAACTCAAGTGGCCTACATGAGCTCACAGATTTAAATATACAAGGGAGAAAACTCCATAATCACCAAACTATATTAAAGGTAACAAGAGTGACTTCCTTTTATTTCTACGCAATTATCAAGTTACTATAGTGCTACAGCTGTCTTCTATTACATACGGTTATTACATAATGCGCCACTAAATCAGTATTTTATTGGTTGATGCAGCGAAAACCATGAATTCTCGTGAACCTCACTAGATTTAGTGTTATTGTTATATTCTATTAATACATTAATGATCATGCCAGCCACAAACAGCTCTTGAAGAATGGGCATGCGTGCCGTCATTCCATTTATAGATTTTTTTAATAGGTTTTTCTTGGCCTGCACAGCGACATTCTTTAAGCAGATATTTTAACTTTCTTTACAAATCTTGGCCATTAAAGGGTTAATATTCCCAATAATGTAGAATGCTGTCTTATTAACTATTTGAACCCTGATTCTTTTAGAATCTCAATTTCAAAGTAACTATGCATGTAAAAGTTGTTGAAGATTTTGAAACTAATTAGACATGATGGTTTTGCAAATTAGCTTCAAAA